>OY992772.1:26156924-26761547 GCA_963921325.1 Logfia minima
AACTTACACATTTTAGAGGTAATTGATGTTTCATATTGATTTGAAGACTTATATTTCTATAGATAGATTTGGAACAATAGTTTATTCCAATAGTGTTGAAACAAAACTAAAGTATCTTTAAATATCCCTTTATCAAAGATTAAATTATTTAATGTAAAGATCTTAGTTGTCATCGCATAAAAGGATGATGGTTTGGAATTTTGGGTGGATTAGGTTACCCGGCCCATTCACCTTTTGTCACGGTGGTTTTGGATTTTTGACTAAAGTGATATAATATTTTATGTATGGTTGATTAGATTTGTGTGTTATGTTACTTGCTCCCATCCAAATCCATGTATTTCATTTTGAAAAATAATACAGTACTACTTTGGCTAAAAGATAATATTTATAGAGAATGGTCCAAATATAAATAATTATTATTATGTTAATTGTAGAAAATGAACATTTTAATTTTTAATTTAAGATCAACTAACTTTTTATAAAAAAAATTATATCAAAATTATTAACATTCTATGTTAATATGAAAAAAAGGATTTCTAAAAAATATGTGATGTGCAGTATAAAATTTTTAATGTGTATCACAGTTAAAAGTTATAAAAGTTGTACTACACAAATTTAAGTTGTATATCATATATGTTTTTAGAAGAAAATCAATATCATATTATAAAGAATAAAATTATAATAATTTTCGTATTATCTTTTTTGCAAAAAGATATAAATATATGAAATTAAAAATAAAAATACTTATTCTTAACATTACCACCATAAAGAACTAAACTACAATAACCTCTCGAAATATTTATAAAGTCACTTATACTTACTAGTTTGAAAAAAAAATTCTTAATAAATAATATATATGAATCAGGGTTTTGACATGATGCTCTTAAAATCATATTCTATTCGCTAAGACCGCTGCCAACGAGAGCGTCCTGCTCCCGTCTTCGGTCACGTCCTCGACGTCTTCCGTTGGCAGCAACTTGTCCTCCTCCGTCCTTCAAGTTGCGACCTGCGATTCCATCTTGAACAAGAAACCCGAAGACGGGTTGAGTGGGGCCCACTTGTGAATAAAAAAAACGTTTTTTTGTTTTTTTATTTTTTTGCTTCCAACGTTCACATTTGCTTTTAATTTGTTTATATCCTCTTTCAAACGGCTACTTTCTTTTCTATTTTTTTAACTTTTCAATTTTTCTATATATATACACACCATTTTCTCCTTATTTTCACACACACTGCTACAATTTCTCTTTCAACTACAACAATAACAACTACAATTCTCATTTATTATCTATATAATTCAAAAAATCATATCGTTATGGATCCACACGAAAATTACGAAGAAGATTCGAGCGAAGAATCCGATATTGAAGATATCAACTCCATGAATGCTTGTTTCAATCCGATTGCTATGCTCGATACTATTGAAACGTTGGAACAAGATGAAGAAAACGAAGCAGAAACGTCACGAGTAAGAGCACCTAGAAGATTCTTACCAAGAAATCGTATCGGCGCCGGAGAACGTTTGTGGCAAGACTACTTTGCACCTAACCCAACATTCCCGGAAGATTACTTCCGAAGACACTTTAGAATGAGCAAGTCTTTGTTTATCCGTATATGTCAAGGTATAACGTCTTACTCTCAACTACCAATACCTCCGTATTTTAGTTATTTTCGTCAAGGTTATGATGCTACCGGTTTACCTAGTTTTAATGTGTTTCAAAAGTGCACTTCCGCCATACGGCAATTGGCATACGGTTGTGTCACTGATGCTTTTGATGAATATTTACACATGGTTCAACAAACGTCATACGATTGTTTAGATAATTTTTGTAAATGTGTATTTCATCTATATTCGACTGAGTACTTGAGAAATCCGACACGACAAGATATCGAACGTTTACATGCTAAACATCTAGAATTGCATGGTTTTCCGGGGATGATCGGAAGTATCGATTGTATGCATTAGCCTTGGAGAAAATGTTCAGTAGTATGGAAAGGTCAGTATACACGAGGTGATCAAGGTTGTCCTACAATAATGCTCGAAGCGGTGGCCTCGTATGATTTGTGGATTTGGCACGCTTACTTTGGTCATGCGGGTTCAAACAATGACATTAATGTTCTTAATCAATCGGATTTTTTCAACGATTTACTCCAAGATAGGGCTCCTAGAGTATCATATGATGTTGCGGGGACACAATTTACTAAAGGGTATTATCTTGCCGAAGGAATTTATCCGGAATGGACGACTCTTGTGAAGTCGTTTGAATGTCCTATTGAGGAAAGTCTATAAAGTTTAAGAGAATCCAAGAATCGGCAAGAAAGGATATTGAACGAGCGTTTGGTGTGCTTCAAGGTCATTGGGCAATCATTAAAAACCCGGCAAGACCTATAGCATCAACAAGATACGAAAAATCATGTACACTTGTGTGATTTTACACAACATGATAACCGAAAACAACATACGCAATATATGTCAACTCGAGGAAGACTACCCCTCATATCCGAATAATCGTATGCGGCGATCGTGGCAAGAAATGGTTGATTTGCAACTTCGTATGGACAGAGAATTACGAGATGCGAGGGTACATCATCAACTTCGGAATGCTCTTATCGAACACATTTGGAATCTCCCAGCAAATTTCCGTGTTCGAAATGATTAGCGTGTTTTATTTATTAATTATTGAAATCGTATATTTATTTTCAATGTAACGTTTTGTTTTATTTAATTATTGTAATCGTATTTTTAATTTTAAATGTAATGTTTTATTTTTAAATGAATGTGTTTTATTTAAATTTATGTTTTAAATTATAAATGTATTTAATGTAATTAAATAATTGGTGGGGTCCTTCAGTGTTTCTGAGGAAGCTGTCTTCTGTTGGCACGGTTCAGTCTTTGGTCAGTCTTTCTTTCTTAGGAAGTGCTGACGTGGCGCTGATGTGGCACGGAAGAAGCTTCTTCCATTGGGAGAGGTCTAATTAGAGCTCTTCATTTACCTCAATTTTATTTTAATTAAATTAAATATTAATATAATATATTTATATATATATATATATATGGTGTGTTCAAATAAGAATGACAAAAAGTAAAGAATGGAAGAATCAATAGAATCTCTTCATTTTATTACAAAACTCATTTCCACTTTAACTTTTAGAATCAAATATCTCACAAACCGTAAGTCAATAAATTATAAAAATTATATATTCGAAATCAGCGTTTTTGTATCTTTAATTAGAGATCCCACAAGCTATACTTCAGGCGATTTTTTTTACTTTTTTTTGCCGATTATTAAAAATATAATCACATATAATGTATTATAGGTTCCCCTTGAACGGATCCAACGGAGTAACAACGTTTGTTAGAGTGCAGAATACTCTAAGAAACGATACGAGTGTTTAAAACACGTTTATCTCACTAATAATCCCTTACTTCGTATGTATTCGAACTAGGATGATATATTCGAACTTAGATTGCTGTCTCAGTTCGTAGAAAAGCTTAGAAATGATGTTTTCGAACTTTGTATTTATAGGCAGCTAGGTTCGTACGAACTTAGCAGCTTCTAAGTTCGTACGAACTTACCTGCCCAAGTTCGTACACATAAGTTCGTACGAACCTGCATAAATACATATAAAATAATCATTTAAACATTAATAAATAACATAACACAAAATATTCATTTATTAATATCAAAGACTAATTACAAAAGCTAAACTATTACACAATAGAAGTTGTTTTCACAATCATGTACGAACATTTATGATAAAAAGTTAAAATTGGTACACAATTATTTATTCATGGTATACTTTTATTAACACATGATTGGAACTTAATATTTATTCACATGAATATTATAAATAAATTTTAAAAATTACCTTTGTTTTAAGCAAAAATTACATGTGATTGCTAGTTTAATATTTAATCATATATGATTTGGTATATAATCACATGTGATTTTCAATTAAAATTGATCTTTGATAATTAACTTACCGATATATCATAATTTATGTATGATTATTATTTAAAATCACATGTGATTGGAGATATAATCGCGCGTGATTATTATTTAGTGTTTAAATCACATGTGATTTAATATTACGAATTTTTAAACCTATTAAAAAATAGGAAAAAAAAACCTTCGTCGAAAGTATATTATGTGAGTCTCTAATTAAAGATAAAATAACGATGAAATTTTTATAATTTATTGATGTACGGTTTGTGAGATATTTAATTTTAAGGAAAAATGTGAAAATTGGTATTTGAAATGAAACAATCATATTGTTCTCACATTCTCTACTTATTTTAGCATTGTTTTTTTAACTTTCCTCATATATATATATATAAAGGGTCAAGATAAGGAGGACAGCCCCTCTAAGGAGACAAGAGTGGGCAACCTCTCCACCAACAAAAATGTGACAAATGTCCATTAAACAAACTTTCATTTTCACCCCTCCTATTTTATAACTATATTATACCTTCCCTTCCCCTTTTATTTAACTTTCCTCAAATATTTTTTTACCCCTTTTTCCGTTTTTTACGTTATTATTCTACCATGATGATGTATGAAAGGACTGAATAAGGTAATCATATCAATCAGTAACATAGTATGACTTATGCTGAAATAAATTTGTCATACATCTCAACGTTTAGGATAATTACCACTACCCGCTAAATATTTTCCTAATTTGCTTAGATTTATGGCTAGCATAGCTAATGCCACTTCACCATGACTCATATGAGAACTCTGATGTGTATTATTGCCTACTCTAACTTTTTGGGACAATTACCCAAAACTAATTATTCTATCTATTTACTGATATAACAACTATTTATATGCTCAATTATTATCAAGCATGATGTACTGATCTCGTACCCTGATTAAGCCCTAAATGAGTCTACCTATGAATGTGATGACCCTCGAAATCCGGTAAATTCCGTACATCCTGATCATGCATTCTTACGCTAATTCCCTTATAATCAAAATGAATTTGATTTAAACTGAGATAAGTCTAGCTTGCCCACTATACATATTTATGTTACATACGAGTTGATATACAAGTAAGTAATAAACGTAATTTTGAGAATTACGCGTAAATCGGAGACCCGATGAATACGAACGTTGGTGATAAACTTTTCCTGAATAACGTAAAACTATTTAATATAATTAATAGTTATTTACTTATATTATTGTGATAGGACTTATAGCATAACTTTTCGGACGATTAAAAATCAAAGCATTTACGATTAAAATTAAACACACCGATGAAATGTCATACATGATTCACTAAACGAAACATCGATAATTTACAAATGATTTGGAATTTACTAACAACATTCCATCCTCCCTTAATCTCCCAAGTTAACCTTAATCATATGTATTACCCCTAATTGATTACCAAGTAGCTCAAACCATGAAATTAAATCAAGCAACTAGGCAAAGTGGTCAAGAAAGTCAAAGCTGGCAAGATTTTTCTTTCCCTCCCTCTTGGTGTGTATGATTTTCCCTTTCCCCAAACCACCTCCCATCCACAAGTTTTCTTGGTTAACTTCTTGCACACTCCAACCCTTTCATCGCTCTTCATTCTAGGAAGTATCTTGCCCACTTGAAAAATCACTTAAGTAGTGAACTAGTTGCAAGACAAACACACACACATCCACTTCACACTTCAAGAAATTTGCATTCTCTCCCTCTTTTCCCTCTCACTTTTTCATCACCATTATCATCTTCATCTCCATCATACTCTTCTTCTTCAAACTATCATCAAGAACAACCACCATTATCCACCACTACTACATTATCTCTACATCATTCTACTCCACTAGTTAAGCTCGTAAACACACCCATTAGTTCCTTGTGATCTCATAATCTTGAGATTTGCATCATTTAAAGGAAAAGCTTACAAATCGGGTTTATAAAGGATTTCGGGTTGAAGATCTTATTCAAGTTCAAGTTTTCTTCTTTTCTTATCATTTTCATCCTAAAGCTTTGTAAGGAAACACTTCTTGATCTCTTCATTTCCTACATTTTGAATACCTACATGCTAAATGTTCACTCTATGTTTAAACTCGACAAAAGTGTATGTTAAAAGGTTGGTTTATAAAGCTAAACAGTTAAAACTAGTTTAAAATGATCAACAACGAAATAAGGGTTAAAATGAGTAACTAAAGAGTATGATTTGGTGATATGTATATTATATGGTATTTGAAAGAGTTAAAATGGATTATATAGGTTAAGAGATGTTTTAGATTTGTTAAAAAGGGATTATAATTAAAATGGTGAAACATTTGGTTAAATGAGCAAGAAACATCAAAATCACGTTTTAAAATGGAAAACGGAACGAATGTTTTAAAACAAGAAGTGAAAACCTCCAACGTCGTATTTTTGGACTAGAAACATGTTCATCCTGTTAAAAGGCTAAAAAGTTGGTTTGAAATAGCAAAAATCGTGTTTAAAAGCATTTTGTGAAAAACAGGGAAAAAGGCCAAATTTGGCATTACCCAGACGGTGAATTAAAATACATGGAGTTCTGTTGGCCAATCACTCGGACGGGTGACATGTCACCCGGTCTGCTTAGACTTACCCGGACGGGTGAGGCTTCACCCGAACGGGTAAGCTTTGTTCTAGCTTAAAAGAAAAAAAAAAGTCTTTTTAGAAAAAAAAAATATATATATATATATAATACAAAATTTCTATGTTTCCGAGAAACTTATGAATCTAAGTACAAATGATATGTACTATCATTTTCCATTATAAATATATCACGTATGTACATATTTATTAAACAAACGAGCCAACGACGCTTATTTTTGAATACTACACTATCGTACGAAATTATTGATACTTTGAGAAGTAATATAAATATAAATATTACCAACGGGCCGTACATACGTTCGAATGATAAGTAATGATCTTAATAGTTGAGTGAACAACTAGCATAGACGGGCCGATAGAGTCACCAACTAATGTAACTGACCCTTGCTCATCACGACGAATAGGATGCCATTTCTTTTGAAAACATTGAATCTACGTTATATGATTAAAATGCTATTCATATTGTTTTGTTGAACAATGATTATTTGAACTCCATGAACTTGTAACCGCTAATTTTAAACTCTTATGACATTCTAATTACATGTTTATCATACGCTCTTGGGGTGTGACAATGAACCTCAAAAAAACTTCGATTTATGAACTTCCCTAAACATAACAGATAGCAGCAAACGATCACTCTAATACGGATACAAGAATAAGTTTTCATACAAGATTAAATAATAAACTATCAATCATGCAAAGAAACACAAAACAATATTTAACATAAAACAGTGCCCCATCTTTCACGTATTTGCAAACTTGGTACAATAACAAAATGATTTCTTAACTCGTTGTTGTATGTACTTAATTACAGACTAGAAATTATTGTTAAACTTAATTTTTAGACAATACAAAGTTCCGATTGACATACCTTTGTTGTGAGTTATTGAACAATTGAAGGGGTTCAAGTAGTTGTTGTGAGTTTCTTGTGTCGTACGTGAGTGTGCATATTTAATAATAAGGTTATTAGGGATAGAGTTGTCATTATATAGATAGATAGACCATTTTCGGTTTCAATTACTCAAAATTGGACAAAAAAGATTTATAATAAAAAGCCCATCCTAATCCATTTCTTTTTCTTAAAAAAAACTCGAGAATGACTTTTTTTTATTATTTTCGTTGATTTCTTTTCATTTCTACTAGAAAAAACTCGAGAATGCAGCTTAATCTTGTATTACTATGATTTTGTATGAATTGCATATAAAGGTTTGGTGTAACGAACATGGTTGTTTTGGTGATCCACCGATTGTGCGGCTGATTTCTTGAATGCCATTTCATTCCAACAGTTTAGTTTAGATGTAGTGTATGCAATTTAGGCTACTTGTATCGCTCCAAATGCGGCATATACATATTCGTAAACCAGTATTTCGAGATTTTATGCATTTTTACTTCACAAAAATTTGTTGTTTTTGAACTTTTATATAGCTTTTACGTATTAGAATACTTATCATTTTAATTTAAGGTTCGACGCTACAAAGAGATATAATAAAGTCTTGAAACCTGAGAATCATTTGCTGCAATACGTATTGGAATACTTATCAATGGGCTTATAGCTCAACGGTATCAGGTATTGTCTTCCCTTTTTGAAGTAGAGAGTTCTAATTCCGTCTGAGACATATGTGAATTTAAAGAGTAAATTAGATTTGTAGTTTTAAAAAAGAAAAACAAAAGAATTTTTTTTTTTTTTTTGCATGCTAGTAGTGCATCCAATGCTTTTGACCAAAATAATCAATATGGCATAAAAATTAGTAATAAATAGGTCAACTGATTACCAAGTAATAAGATTGTATGTAAAAGAGATAATTAATCACTAGATATCTTTAAATCCTTTTATTTAGGTAACAAAATTAGAAAGGGTAAGTGTTCTTTTATGTAGTTATGACCGTCAGACAAATAAGATAACAATAAATTATAGTATAATTTTATCGTTTATGATAGCTCGTGTCACTAATTCTTTTGTACTTTTAATTGGTTACATAATTGTAACTTTATTTATAATTCTATTTTGTTTAACTTGTCTTAAATGCTTCACTTGCATATTTGATCCCTACATATTGACATTCTGATAAACTAGAAATCACTTCTCACTTATGTGAAACAGTTAGATAAAAAATAAACTACATAAAATAACATTAAGACATCACTAAATGCTTGATATTGTACTACCTTAAATACTTTAATTTCAAATTTCATTACATGTGTTTTAATACACATTGAATGTTAGGCATCCTGTGCGATGCACGGATTTTATTACTTTACACTATATTTGGTATAATAAGTTAAATGGTAGATGAAGCAATAAAAAGTATGATGTTTGAGTTAATCATAAATTATGATAAGTTACAATTACATTTAGATTAAAATTTAATTATCGTTGTAAGATAAATCAACGTGTAAATCATGTAAATGTAAATGCCAATAAGTACTTAGAAACTCTCGAAAAACTGAACACACCAATTAAATAGCATAAGTTGAGTTTTCAAACATTTAAAAGTCAATATTATATTCGTATATACGTAGAAACGAAATCCTTTGTAATGTTGGTATAACTTCAAACACATGTATTATATACACATGTGACTAACAATATTCTTCATGTTCGGTTATATTTGTAACTATTGTTTGTTTGTGTTACTCATCCCAAATAAAAGTTTATACCAATATAAATGTTGGATATACATTATTTAATTAAACAAATAGTAACGAATATTTTTGAATTGTAATTTTTATAGATTATAATTATAATTATCATTATTATTATTATTATTATTATTATATTTTACCATCATTTAATATAGTGGTTAATTTATAATTATTATATAAAAACTTTATCTTTTAAGATAAATTATTATTATTATTATTAGTATAAATTGTTCATAACATAAGTATAAGTATAAGTAATAATAATAAAGAATAAATATTTATTTATTACATCATTAATTGTACCAAGAACTCAAAAATTATAGAATAGGTGATACATTATTTACTATACTAATGAAAACTTGATAAATATTTCACGACTCTTACATAGACGCGAGTTTGAAATCTAGTTATAGTACAAACAAAACAAATACGTCACATAAAAATTAAAAATTTTAATTGCTTACTTTACAACATCTATGAAACTAAATTATCACGATTCCTATTTATGCTAGTTGATTGTGAGCAACAAGCTTTTTCCTGATCTTGATTAAGGTTGAATTTAGAGACTTAATCAATAACAAAGGGCCTCATAAATTTTACTAAGGATTTTATTGAGTGTTAACGTTTTATGGTTTCATGAAAAGCAAAATTACATTTGTGAAAAACAATATGACTATTCAAAAGAAAGTAAAGGACAAAAAAGATGTCCCACATTAACAAAAGCTATTGGAGTGCCTTTTTCTTTTTGTAAAGTACTAATCATTTCGTAATCAATTGCTAGACGTTCCGTGCATATGTGCTTAGATTCTTATCTACGACTATAAATTACTGCTTTTGAGTTACTAAAAGATCTACAATAACGATGGTAAAAAATAAAAATAGTTATCTAATTAATGTTCTATTGACCAGATTCGCATTTAAAAGACCATTATTGTTACATGTTGCTATTGCTATTAATTTATTTAAGAATTAAAACAATAATAATATTTGAATTCAAAGATAAAGGTAAAATAGTTTGTGTAAGTAAATCTATCGAACGAATTCCTGGATGATAGTCATGTAATTTATCAAAAACTGTTGTTTCAAGTTTTGCATGTTGATGGACGAACCATTAAATGCAAGGTTATATATTTATTCATTTATTTGATAACGTTTGCATAATTTTGTAGACTGAAATAGAAGTTTTGAGACTCGTCGAGCGGCGGAGCCACATAAAAAGTTAGGGTAGCTTTAGCTATGATTTACGAGTTCGTTTCGTATGCGAACTGTATATTTTTCAGAAAGATTAGTGATTTTATTATTAGTGTTATAAGTTTAAACAAATTGTGTTACTAATTCAACAAATAATTAGATCATCTTGTATGTTATTAATTGAAAAACTACCAATTAGATCTTCTTTTTTGTAAAATTGTACATGTTAAAAACATCTTGATACGGGTCACTTTAATTTCTAGATTGGTTGTTTTAGTCACATCTTGTTGTAAACATTTGTATATTCTTTCTTGGGCTCTTTAACTTTTGTCGAAGAGTTTTTTCTAATATAACTTATTGCTTTTCAGAAAAAAAATAAATAAATAATAATAAAAATAATAAAAAAAAAGAGGGTAAACTGAAATAGACATATGGGTACAACGTAAAAATGATTATACTGTCAAAGTGAATACAATTCAATTGTTATCGACGGTCTAGTTTGATTTAAGAGCACTAAGCTAGGTTCGAATTTCATTTGTGAAATATTCAAGTCGTGCGATTATCAACACCGAGCTTAATTGCCTAAGCCAAAAACATATAATCGGGGTGAACCAATCGAAATCGAAGTTTTATAGCATATTATGATTGAAAAGAAACCAGTACTAGTTAAGAAAATTTGGTTTTCTATTACGGAGTATAATCCATATCATATGATCAAGAAACTAAATATCATTACGTAAAAGATATTCTATTTAAAAAGAAAAGCATTCAAAGTAATTTTTGTGAGCCCCCACAAATTACAGTCATGAAATGGACACCATGGGAACCAAACACTCGAAGAAACAATATCTTTTATTACCTTAGTTTTCAACTTTTGGACTTTTAGATGACCTCTGTCCTCTGCAATGGGTATGTATTCTGCCCATTTATTCATGCTATGATTATGGAAAATGAAACAAATATCTTATTTCTCAATAGTACATTATTAATAATTGTAAAACATGAAATTTATATGGTGCTAGGTCTTGTGTTTAAATTTCGAGTAACCTAAAGTATTTTAGTGTTATGTAAAAATTGTCTAGCATACATCTCACAGAAAATTATTCTGGTGGCGTTTAATTTACATAATTTTATAAAATTCGATGAGAAATCTCAATTTCATTTTATAAAGGTGTTTGGTTCAATATTTAGTTGAATTGAGATTCAACAAATTCTCTCACTCGATCAAAAGAAAGGGTAATTTTTTTAAATTTCAATTCGTTTACAAAAATTTCAATTTCATCATAGGCGTTACTTGAATAAAAGCACCCTAAGATGATTTAAACCTAGTTTCAATTTTATCAAAAACACTAGGGAGTAGTATGTTTAAGTTAGACTTATGAACCATTTGAAATGACAACACTAAAGCATGTCAAACTTCAGTTTTATTCTATTTGATCTATGGGATGTTACAACCATATTATACTTTTATTTTGTTTTGCGTATGTTTTGAGTAGACTCGTGAAACATTGAAGAGACAAACTTTAAGCATGTCAAATTTAAGTTTTGTTCTGTTTAATTGTTAAATGTTACAACCAGTTTGTACCTTCCAATTTAAATTTGGTATGTTTTATTCAATTTATGACCACCAACTACAAAAGCTTTAAAAAACAGTTGTAGTTTTTCTTTTGACAAAACCAAATTCAGAAGCAAACCTTCTCCAACTCTCATCACATTTCAACTCCACTTCCCTCCCATTTTCTCTTTATCTCTAACTCCACCATCTCTCACCTCTTTAAACTCACTTCACCCCATCTAACAAACACAAAATTCCTTCAAAAAAAACTTCTTTGAAGCTTCAACTCCATGAAACCAACTTCAAGAATGAATTTTTTTTCTTAACTCTAAAAACCTCACAAAGAAAAAATGAATCTTTTTTCTTGTTTCATCAAAACACTCATACTCACCACATTCTTCACCTTATCACAATCAAGAAACTGCAAGAACATAGACCATATCCTCATCTCAAACGCTTTTGCATCCGTTTCTAACTTCAATTCTTCATGGCTTCACTGCTCAAACTCATCAATCTCTGAAATTAACTTACCTTCAAAAAACCTCACTGGTTCTATCTCATGGAACTACCTCAAAAACTTAACTCATATCCGTACAATCAACCTCTCCAACAACTCTCTTAAAGGGTATATACCAACATGGTTTTGGTCAACTCCAAGTTTGACCCAAGTCAATCTTTCAAACAACAAGCTTGGAGGTACAATCGGGTTTGAATCCGGGTCGGGTTTATCCTCAATTCAAATACTTAATCTTTCTTACAACAGGTTCACTAACTTAGCTCATCTTTCAAACTTCTCAAACCTATATTTTCTTGATGTTTCTCATAATAACTTAAAGGTGTTACCTTTTGGCTTAAATTCACTGAAAAAACTACAACATCTTGATCTTTCAAGCTGTAACATTTCGGGTCAATCCAAACCCATTTCGGATCTACACTCATTAGAGTTCTTAGATGTTTCAAATAATCATATGAGTGGCATATTTCCTAAAGATTTCCCACCACTTGTTAATATTAATTTCTTGAATATATCATTTAATAATTTCACTGGCTCATTACCATATGATAAAGTTCAAAAATATGGTAATTCTTCATTCATAAATGCTGGTATGTTGTTTAAAATTTCAAACTTCACAAAAAATCATACCATCCATCATACCCCAAAAGAATCACATATCAAACCAAACCAAATTCTTTCTACTCATAGTAACCCTAAACCCATAAAAAAAGATCAAAAACCGAGTCCCAAAAAGCGGTTACATTTGATAATAATCATATCTATAGCATCTCTTTTGGTGTTACTAGCTATATTAGTATCAATATGTTGCAAGGTGAAAAGAAGAAAGAATATAGCAAGAAAAAACAAATGGGCTATTTCTAAACCGGTTCACCAACACCAACCCTTCAAGATAGAAAAATCCGGTCCATTTGCGTTTGAAACCGAGTCCGGCTCATCATGGGTGGTGGACGTCCGTGAACCATCATCAGCGGCTGTTGTGATGTTTGAAAAACCATTGATGAGCTTTACTTTTAAGGACTTGATGGCGGCCACGTCACAGTTTGGGAAAGAATCCTTGTTGGCAGAAGGAAGATGTGGGCCAGTTTACCGAGCTGTATTGCCAGGTGAGATCCACGTGGCAGTCAAAGTGTTGGAGAATGCTAGAGGAATGAGTCATCATGATTCTGTTTGTATGTTTGAAAACCTCTCAAAACTCAAACATCCAAATTTGCTTCCTATTTCGGGTTACTGCATTGCAGGTTAGTTTAGTCTTTTCAAAATTTACTATTTCCAGCATAATAATTGCTAAATTCAGAAAGTTAAATCTTTACTATTTGCTTGCCATACAAAGAAAAATATACTTTGCTTTGCAATTAATAATCTTGGTTTTCATTTACTATGCACCACTTGTTTGTAACTTTGTACGGAGTATAGTACTATAGTATAAGCTTAGAGGGCCAAAATGGTTAATCAGATAATTATCTACTCTATAGGTAAAGTATTACGAGTATTGTACAAGTATTGTACCATGTAATGTACACCTTAACTGCATAAGGTACAAGTGAAAGTGAGTATATGAGACTTCGGTACCAATTAGCCATTTTAGCCCTCCACTTCATTTGGGGGTTTTATGCTATATTGGTAGTAGGTTTCAATGATTTAAGTTGTCAACCAGAAAGTACTCCTTGATTAAGAAAATGACTAATTAGTTCATGAAATTCAATTTTTTTCAACATTTTAGAAAGTCAAAACTCAAAAGAAATCATGTGAAGGGCAGAGGATACGGGCAGAGATGGAAAGATAGTCAGAAATATGCAATAGAAAAACAAATTTTGAATGCAAATACTCATTATTATTTAGATTAGACCACTTAGCACGCTTCCGTGGTCACTCCCGTCCTCCGAGCACGGACCACGACGAATAGAGTGAACATCGTCGAGGAACAGTACCGAAAAAATGCAGGCCCTACTTAATTTTTTATTTTTTTCCCTTCTTTCGGTTTAAACAAATAAATATACTACGAATTAAAGCACAAAATAAATTTATTTAAAAAGTTATGACTCCCGGTTGTTAGTCATGACTTATCGTGAAAATGTCATTATGATTAATCGTAAAATTAATTTTTATACGTCTTGACTTGATACTCGCAACGGACCAACACAATTACAGGTGGTCTAAATTACAAAAAGTTATAATATGAAAATTATACATATTATAAGGCTTGTGTGGTACTAGGCTAGATGATATTGATTGTCACCTTTATCCATATAATGTGCAAACAAAAGAATGTATGTTATGAGAATGGTGCATGAAGAAAATTTTAATTTAGAATATGTTCCATGAAATTCCTACAATACATGTGAAGCAGTATAGAAATGGTGAAACAATTTATTAAATTAACTGACTTTCAACTACTTTTGGAATTATTTGTGTATCGATATTTGTTAAAGTAGTTATTATTGAAATGTATACAGTCATGCATTATATCATAGGTCATTTAGTACGTTTGTTGGATATTTATTGCCTTTTCCATAATTTGGGAACATCTATCTAAAATCAAATATTTATACACTTGACGTGTTAGTTTGATTCTCTGCACATTTTAATTTGAAATTGTTACGTGTAGGTAAGGAAAAACTCGTATTATACGAGTTTATGGCCAACGGTGATCTCCACCGTTGGTTGCATGAGCTCCCGACGGGTAAAACTGACGTGGAGGACTGGAGTACTGACATGTGGGAGTATCCGGTGGACTCGTCGTTGCCAGAAAAAATGGAATGGCGGACACGTCACAATATCGCGGTTGGAATAGCCCGTGGGCTAGCCTACCTCCACCATGCCCAATCTGTACCAATAGTACACGGCCACCTCATTCCATCCAACATCCTTTTATCCGATTACCTCGATCCTCGAATTGCGGACATTGGACTAAGTCATGACCTAGCTGACTCACAAACCACCGACTCGGATGTTTATAGTTTTGGTGTCGTGTTGATCGAGTTGTTAACGGGTGAAACGGGGTCGGATGAAACAGTGTTGAAAACGAGAAAATTCGTTAGGGAAGGCCGGGGAGTGGACGCGTTGGACTCAAGGTTACGACTCGGTGATAACTCAGTGAGTGAGATGGTTGAGTGTCTCCGAGTTGGGTATCTGTGCACAGCTGAGACACCTGGAAAAAGACCTACAATGCAACAAGTTTTAGGCATGTTGAAAGACATACATCCTGTGACATTGGAGTTAAACTGATGGACTTTTTGCTTTTTAACTGTGTTTAGTCACTGTCTCACTTTTAATCGAGGAAATCTATAATCCAGAGCTTTGATTACTAAATCCAGAAGGGTTGTAATTTAGTGGATTGTACATTATGGATGTAAATTTGTACTTATTTCTGGATTTATTTTTTTTGTACTGTAGTTGAGTGGTTACTTTCGAATGGGTACATATTTTGGCATGTGTGAAAAGTCCAAGTTCCAATTGTGGCAAGTGTACGAACAATGTTGCTTACTGTATATGTAGTGATGCAATATCTGTATCTTCAGGAGGGAAAGTCACGGACTTGTAAAAGATAGAAAGTTAGTGATGGAGAATTTGTTTAGTGATTAATGAAACAACATTAAGGCTCTTGAAATGCAAGATCAATTTATTGATGTTATGTTATAGTATAATTCCAACGGTATGTTGTGAAACATAAAATGTTTTTCTAAGTAGATATCGGTTACCAAGGGCATTAGTTCCTTAAAAAAAATTATTCTTTTTTACTGTTTATTCGCATTTTTTAAAAGAAAAATTCCCTTAAAAGTTGTAGAAAACGTGAATAGGCGACAATAAAATACTTGACTACTTGAAATATAAGTATATGAGAGAGTATATGTAGTAGAGGCCTTGTCAAAGTTTTTGGTTGAGAAGTTGTTCGATGTTGTCTTTTCATTTTCGGACGGCGTTCGGAGCGCAATACTGATCGACCCTATTTATATTTATATATTTTTTGTAATTTAAACGGATAGTTTTAATAAAAAAAATTAAAACATCAAATCGGCTACTTTTTTGACCGTGTTTTAAACCCTATTTCATATCTATAAATTTCACACTTCAAACACAATTCAAAACACTCATTTTCATATTCAAACACACTTCAATAACTCAAAAACTCTATAATCCACAATATCAAACAACCTCAAACAACTCGTACAACCTACACTTCTAATGGAACCCATTTCCACAACAATCATCATCTTCGAACCCGTCAACACCCGACGTGCCCGGTTTTGGTACTCCATACCAAATCCCTCAAACAAAATACCATCAAACTTCATACTATCAAACACCTAACATATCGTCCTATCAATATAACACTTTCATTATGTACCAACAATCATAATACACCCAACAACCCGACATGCAATCAAATGAAGGCAAGGTATCGACACTAACTTCGTTTTGTAGAAATAAGTAAAAAAAGAAAGGCAAACAATTGGAGGTTAGACCATCACAACCTAAAAACCGCAACATTTAGGAACCGGAGAACGAACTCCGATTAGCCCAAAGTTGGATTGGCATTTCCGGAAATTCCAACCAAGGAAATGCTCAATTCAACGAGTTGTTTTGGTATCTTGTCATGGATACGTAGCATAGCCGCAACCTGTCGTTTGAACGGGCCAAAGACATGTTGTCTTCAAGATGGTGAAAACTCAATGCCGCATGCCAATAGTAGAGAAGTATTTGGAGGCGGCTTCAAGCAAAACAAAGAAGCGGAGAAAATGCCGATAACTTTCGGTTGCGGGTGAAGGCTAAATGTAGGTTGGAATGTCTATAACATTTTGTATATTTTCAAGTGTGGAACTTTTTGAACGACCACCAAAAGACATACATCAACCTTTGAAGGCATCTGACATGGTAAACAAAGTTACTACCGGACCAAGAACATGGCAAATTCATCATAGAAAGGGAAAGGGAAAAAGAAAAAGTTTATAAGAGGGTGGGGTAGGGATCGGGATCCGGATCGGGAGACTCTTGAATGAATTTATTTAAGATTTGTGATATGTACTTTTTTATTTTAATGAATGTGTTTCTTTTATTTAATGTATTTTGTTATTTGTTTTGATTTATTGAATTATTTGAATTTTAAAAAAGATATTAAAATTAAAAGTCAAGAAAACTGTCCGGAACAATATAATCCACTCCTTCATTTCGTCAGTAATAATTTCTTTTAAAATACTATCTAAAACACTGAAAGTTAGTTTTACCGCTCTTTATACTCTATAATTCTATAAGATAGTGGGAAAAAAAATCTGAAAGCGAAGATTAGAAGAGTAAAAATGGTTGCTATTGTTAAACATTAAAGACAATATGCATGGTTTTAAATATGTTTATTAGACGTATATATAGATCTACAGGCTATATAATATAATTTGTTTGAGGTCAAGATGCTAGTTTAGTTTATTAGTTGGGGTCTTTTAGATATTCGATTGTATGTGTTTGGACTATTTTATACTTTTACAGTGTTTAAGTTACATCAATACAGTGTGTTTACAATTAGTTTGACCCTCAGAAAAGATTAGATAAAAAGTTAATGACTTTACATTAACATATTCAATCCATCCATCCATCCATCCAAATATCCAAACATATATAAATCAAATTATATATTTACGAGGATTACAGCTTTATATACCATTCATTAATGTAATCTAACATGTGCATTCAAACCGAATCATTAGAGTCACATAATCAACACATAGATAGATAATAGATAATAGATAATTATTATAATAACATAATAATGATATAATATCGGTTTTAAATATAAAAATAATGAAAGAAATATGAGAATAAATTTTAAAGAGTGGACAAGTAGAAGTGGGCAAGGTGTGAGTCAGGGAAATCCCACTAATCGTTTGTCCCTAGTACATTGTTTTATTTACATCGCCCAAAACCTTTTTTGTAATTATTATTAGTTTTCTCCATTCTTGTGTTTCTTCTTTTTAGGCTTATTTTAATTTGCTTTATTCCTTTTTTCCTTCTTTGGTGAACCTTTATTTTTTTCTTTCGAATATTCTTCTTATCTTTTTTCTTTCAAATAATAAAGACATCGAATCTACTCATAAAGTCGTTTAATATATTATAAGTAAAGTTAATGATGATAGTTTCTTATAATCACTTCACTATCACTATCACTATTACTTACTAAAAATTCAAGTTGCATCATCTATCCGGTGGTAAAAAGTAAAAACTCATACAACTAAGTGGTGTGTGATTTTAAATAACATATATATACTAACTATGGATATAGAACTAGGGTTTTAATAATGACAAGGTAAATTAAAGTCAAATTGGTCAAGTTTTTAGCATGCAAAACTGGAACAAGAACATATAAATCATTGTTATACGGTTTTTGTAAGACCACATGTGTTTATATGAAGTGTTGTGCCTTTTCATGCATATAATTGTGTCAATTCATGAAAATGTGCATCTTTTGATAGGAAAGACCGTTGAAAGTTTATTTGGTGAAAAGTAACAATTCATTGAGGTTTTAGGACACTATTAAATATACTTTGTGTGTTAAATAAAATATATTTTTAATAATTTTCACTTCGTACCTCTTTACTCGTATTAAATTTAATTTTGAAGTTTTATGTTTTGAGTAATTGTCAACTACATAAAATAGTTGATGAAGTAAAAATCACCAATATGAATAACAAAATAGAAATACATTGCATATAAACCTACAAAATGTTGAGCTAGTTACGTAGTATTTGAAATCACAAGTAAACTGATCAATGCATTTCAAAGTTGGAGTTGATATGTGTCTATTTGTCTACTTTCTATAGTTGGTCAAGCCTTTTAATCCATTAATTCATTAATAATCAATGTATTTGAAGCACTGAGCTTTTGATACATCACCCAATAACACAACCAATGGAATTGATTTAGTACATCTAGTTGCGTGCACCTAACTCAAGGTTCCGAGTTCACAAGTCAATTAGGGACCAAATGCAGGCTATGGGTGGCTACAAACAACATGAACCCCAACAACTTTTGAACACTTACAGTCTTTGTTCTTGTGGATATCCACCTCCATATATTTCACCTATTCTTTGTTTTTTTCCCAATTGTCTTCTTTGGCAATGGTTACATATTCTCTACATCATTATTTCTTTTTTCTTTAAATATTAAGAAAAGAACCCTTAATTTCATGAGAAATACAAATTGAACGATTTTAGATATATTATAATAAATGAAGCTAGAAATATTTGACTAATTGAAATTACTTTTGGATTTGAATTAGGTTGTCAAACAAGAATTAAAACATCTTGTTGGTTTCATTTTCCAAAGTTCTTCGTAGGGAGTTGAGCAAGCGATTAAGGCAAAATTATACACGGTTAAGTGAGAGGTGTAGGCAAAATACTTTAGCGTAGTTGTTGGTTTACCTTTTTTTGCTTATTTTGAAATTTGTAAATAGTGAAAGTATTATTGAGTATGTTTATACGATAATCTATTCTTTAACAAGTTGATTTACAGTATTTCAAGCATTTGAATGCATCATTGGTTGCTTTCAGCAAATTTGTACAATTTACAATAATTTGTTTCACACATTGACGATCAAATATAGTCCAAATCGACATATTATAGTAAATTGTTCAGAGTTGTCATACATGCATATAAAAGTAGTATAGACTGCAGAAGTCGGTTGCTTCAACATCCTCACTTCTGAGTTTACTATGCTTATAAGATCGACACGAACAGAAACTATCTAAAAAAATTTATGCTACTTGTATATGGTTAATAATTATTATGTTGTGAGTTAAATCTCATTATTATGTGCGAGTTGTAAATACACACGACCCGGTCCACGTTATAATTTTAAATACAAGCGCACATACATAGTTCATATCTTATTTCCTCAAGTATCAAATTGATATATTGTTAAGATGGGTCAGGATTAATAGGGAAATAAAAAAATTAGGAAATGAGGGAAGCAAATCTCAACCATTGATTTCATCATAAATGAATTTTAAAAATTACAAAAAATTTCAAAATTTAACATTCATCATAAATGAATGTTAAAAACGTTTTTTAATAAAAAAATCAAGGGCTAAGATTTACTTCCCTCCTTCCCCAAATTTTGAAGCTTCGCTATAGATCATTCCCCTTGTTAAGATAAACATTAAGTATTACCTAAATTAAATAAGATCAATATTATTGTATATATCATTTACAACCCATCAGACACTATGTAGCCTGTCAAATATTTGATGATTAGGATTCAATAAATTATTAGTATTATGTTTTTCTCAATCTAATTCAAAGATGTCTAGATGACCTAAATTATAAGTGTTTATATGTTCGCTTTACAAAAGTAATTAATATGCTTTTATTTTTGTGTTTTTTCTTACATTTTTAATAAAATTTTAAACTGTTGATGTGTCTATTATTAAAGTGTCTACACATCCTCTTAAGGTGTTGATGTCTTTTTACAATGTAGGACATCATTTACAAAATGTCACTTATTCTAGCTATGTACATATTGAAGTTACTTTTAACGTTTAAAAAGTTTTGACATATTTGAAATAATTTTAACACATAAAACTTGTCATATTAATAAAAATTAGGAATTACTTTTATGTATAATTACCATAATCAACTAATCACAATAAATGTAAGAGTAACATATTTAAACAACAAACTAATTAAAGTTTTTAAAATGTCTATTTCCAACCATTTAGACATGAACAAACTAATTTTGTTTATGATATTTATATATATGCCATTAGATCTGAGAATCAAAGACTTAGATTATTTTAACCACTTGAGGGGCAAAAATGTACATTTAACTCATTTGAAAAACAAAAAAAATAATCAGTTTTTTATTTTATTTTATGGAAAACCGTCCATATACCCAGGGGAAGTGAATCATCACTTGATGCAACTTATTTTCCATATCCCTCCAATTAATCATAACAAAACCCCTTTCTTCCATATCCTATTCTTCCAAAATCACGCCCCAAAATTACGAACCCTAATAATCCTATCATTCAAGAAATCACAAGTTTTGGAAATCAATAACCTGAATCAAAATCGTTGGTCATGTAATCGCATCAACAATCAGTAAACTCTAAACCCTCCATTGTGTAATCGAAGAAGGTGAAATCAAGAAAATGGAATCTAGCGTGTGTACAAGGTGCGATTTCAGGTTTCTATTTCAATATATGTGTAAAGATTCGAGTTTATGATATTTATCTCATTATGATTAAAATTTTATGATTTTTATGTTATTTTGAATCAAAATCGCTGTTCCTGTACATGTGATTCAATAAATTTGTTAGTATGAAATTTTTGGTGATATTATTATTCAAGTTTGATTTTTTAAAATTACATTGTTATTCAGGTACATTTGACAGTAAATTTGTTAGGATGAATTTTTTGGTAATATGATAGAATAAATGCACATTTACTTAATGTGATTCAATAAATTTGTTTATGAAATTGTTGTGAAATTGTTTCCTGTAAATGTGATTCAATAAATTTGTTAGTATGAATTTTTTGGTGAGATTATGATTCAAAATTTCGTGGTATTATTATTCAAAGATTGGTAATATTATGATTCAAGTTTGATTTTGTTTATGTTAGTATGAAATTTTTGGTATTATGCTTGAAAGTTTATGATATTTCTATTAGTATGATTCAAGTTCACTTGTTATTATGTTACTCTTAATTTGATATAGGTCTTTATTGGTTGTATAAGTAGTTGCATTGTGATTCAATAAATTTTATATGTATATGTGCATTGTGATTCATTAAATGTGTATTGTGATTCATTAAATGTGTAAACTTACAGAATCATAGTGTAAATTTTTTGAATCAAAGTGTAAACTTACTGAATCATGGTATAAAATTTCTGAATCGAAGTGTAAACTTATAGAATCAGGGTGTAAATTTACTGAATCATAGTGGGGTATTCTTAATGCGGCATATGGAAATGTTTAAAGGATTGGCTCATTTTGATGAAGATATTAGAACCGAGCATAACAAGCAGGGGGTGCAGTTAGATGACCTTCGTAGCTAGTATGCAACAAAGATATTGATTTCTCATTTAAATAGTTTTTCATTCAAAGTGCACTACGAATCAAAAGAGCATCATAAACTTAGCCAGGAGGAGAATGATCAGATAAATTACAAGGCAAATATAATAAGAGAAGAAAGGTTAAGGGTGTTTGAGATTTAAACTTTAGTACAATGTATTTTAGAATTTACGCACCTGTTTATAATATTTAGGTTAATTCTCTTAATCAAATAGTGAATTTTTGTTAATCAAATATTGAATTGTACATACTGAATCAATGTTTATATTTTCTTAATCAAATCTTGTTTATGATATGTATGTAAATCTCCTTAATCAAAGTGTAAATCTTATGAATCAAAGTGTAAAATTTATGGATCAAAAGTGTAAATCTCCTGAATCAAAGTGTAAATCTTATGAACCAAAGTGTAAATTTCCCAAATCAAAGTATAAATCTTCCGAATCAAAGTGTAAATTTTCTGAATCAAAATGTATACTTGTTGGATCAAAGTGTAAATTTTTTGAATCAAAGTGAAAACTTACTGAATTATAGTGTAAATTTACTGAATCAAAGTGCAATCTTTAAGAACCAAGTGTACATCTTCTAAATCAAAGTGTAAATTTTCTAAATCAAAGTGTAAATTAAAACAAACCAATGAATGTCTCAAAAATTAAAACAAACTTCACGATTCCACCTAAATATGAATCACTAATATTAACTACCGAATTAAACGTCTTAATTAAATAATAAATATTGACAATAAAACATTCAAAAACATCGGATTCCTCCTTAGAAATTTCATCTATAATTTCCATATCATATTCATCATTAGACATATTGAATCAAATTTTTTGGTAGTATACAGTTTATATTGAAATTGTTTGTAAAATTGACTAAACAAAAAATCGTGATAATATACGGATTAAAATCTTGATGATAATAACAACTGATCGTGATTCCTCTGTAGTAAATTCTTTTTGAATTTGAATAGTTGAATGTTTGCATATAATCACGATTATTTGGAATAATGCACTAATAATGAAATTGAATGAATGCATGAGAAACAAATTTGTTTATGATTGATGCGTGTCCAAATATTTAGTATCTGTGAATATCAAAGAATGTTTGAATAGCAGAATAAATATTGATTGAATAAAAAATATTAAATGATTGATTAGTTTGTGAAGTAATTGATTTGTTTGTGATTCATGTGTGACCTATTATTTAGGATATGTGTTTATCAATAAGGATACCTTTTCTTGGAGACTTACACTATGTTCTCGAGTTATTTATTGGATGCAAAGTAAAGAAATGGAAAGGAATTAAAAACAAAATGTTGTTCTTGTGTTTTTTTTTAGGAAGGAAGGGAAGAGAAGGGGGTGAAAGAGGAGGGAATGTTATAATGTATTTTTTCCTTCATCTTTTCCTCCCTTGTTTGGGATGATGGGAAGAAATCACTTACTTTCTTTTCTTTTCTTTCCATCTCAATAACACAACTTTATAAGTTTCCTTATTTTCATTTCTTTTCTTTTCTTTTCTTCTTTCTTCTTCTCTTCCCTTCTTTTCCACTTAGTTTCTAACTCGAGAACATAGTGTTAGTCTCCCTCCAATAACTGTCATAATTAAATTTAATTAATTTAATAATGTTAATAATAATTATTACATTGTGATATACTATATTAGCCTTCTGAAAAAGCTTTCTTTCCTTTCTTCCCTATAAATTTTTTATTTTTAGATCCCCTTCCTATATATATATATATATATATAGTGTAGACAATTATAAACGAACATAAAGGTTAGTTAGTTTAGTGATATTAATTATTAATATTAGTGTGTAACTTTAAAAAACATATACTTAATGACTTTGTCATGTATAATAACCATAATCAAATTTAAAATTTATATGTACTAACTACAAACTAATTAGAATTTCTGAAAAATCTAGTCTCAAGCATTTAGAAATGCATCTATTTTGTGTTCTTTTATTATTTCAAGTGTGATCAAGTTTAAATTAACATAAGAATTTTAGGCATCTTAATAGTATCATTTAAAAAATAAACATATATTTAAGTATCATATTCTAAAGATTTCGTTAAATATATTTTTAATAATATTAATTAGTGTAATCAAACTTGAATGGACATAAAAATTGGCAAGTTTAATCATCTTAATATTTATGTATAACTTAGAAAATAAACATATAGTTGAGTATCATATTCTAATAACTTTGTTAATTATGATATTAATAATTTAAATTAGTGTAATCAAGTTTAGTCATCTTAATATTTATGTATAACTTATATAAAATAAATATATAGTTAAGTATCATATTCTAATGACTTTGTTGATTTATAAATAGTTTAGAAATTATTTTAAACTTTCTTTAGTGAATTACACATGTCAATTACATAACATTTTCGATAAGAACTTTCTTTTGAAGCTTTTTAATATTAAAAATATTAGAGCAATTTATTTAAGTAAAACTTGATATATATCAACCTATAGGCAGGTAGACTCCCTCACTTTCTATTATTATAACATACATTTGATGGGTTTTTCGTACTTTAAAGCTTTTTCTCATTGAAGCAAAAAAATTTCAAAGCCTTTTATGAAAATCATTTTTAGAAAATACTATGATAAAAGATTTCATTGTAAATGCTCGTAAAAATACTAGTGTATTAATTGATGACACCTTTATAATGGTTTGAGTTCTTTATATATTATCTAAAGACGATATGTCATAGGTTTTTTGTTGAAAGAAAAAAAATTCAATGATACTATAATATTTTATGTTTTTTTCATCGAGTATTCGAGTGGACAACTTATTTATGATGTATGTCGTCGTGAGCACACAATCTCCACAAAACTATATCAGCATTGATGCTTGAAAACGTAGTGCTCAACTAATCTCTAACAAATGCATGTGTTTTCGTTCAACTACGCCATTTTGTTATGGCGTGTATGGACATGAAGTTTCTTATATAATTCAATTTTCTTTGTAGAACTCAAGCATGTAATGAGATTTATATTCCGAACCATTGTTGGTTCGTAGCCCTTTTAGCTTTTTGTCAAACCGTGTTTCTACCACATTACAAAACAATGTTAGAAAAAAGCAGCCTCAGATTTTTTATTCATCAAATACACCCAAACTCCATAAATATGATCATCAACGGCAGAAAATAATGCGCGCCATTTATATAATCATTTTGACAACGACCCTAAATATCGACATGTATTAATTCAAAACATTCAACTGTCCTGGAAAAACTAATAGGAAAAGGAACTCTATTTTGTTTTGCACGAATACAAGAATCACAAAATGATTGCAAATTTCTATACCTTTTAATCGTTTTATTTTTCTAAGAACCGTCTCTAAGGTGTGTACCAATCTTCTATGCCAAACTTCTAGCTGACTCAAAACTGACATTGCCACTATCCTGCTCTTGAACGGCTCTAGATAATATAAGCCATCACATTCTTTACCCATCCAAATTAGGGACCTCGAACGTAAGTCCTGTATAAAACACTTGTCTGAGAAAAAGGTTAGAAAGCATTTTAGGTAACGACTCAATCTACTTACGGATAATAAAATGCATTTAAAATTTGGTACCTTTAGTACTCGTTTTAAATCAAAACCATCCGATAAATGGATATTACCAACTCCTTTTATAGGTACGGAATTCCTGTTAGGTGTTATTACAGGGGGAAAATCTTCATGTTCTTTGATGGGCTTTAGCCATTCCTCATGGTGTGCGATATGTTGACTAGCACCAGAGTCAATGACCCAAGAATTATGTGAATCAGTCTTACCCGCCATGTTTGTCATTGGTGTAGGTTCTTTTACTTTGTTGCTTGTATCAATTGTAGTAGGCGATCATATTCCTCTTTGGTAAGACTAGGATGTGATTTCCTTCGTTAACAGCAGCCGCATGGGGTTGGATGTTAGTCTTGTTGGAATGCATTTTGGAGGTGGTTGTCTTCTTCGTCCACCACTCTAGATACCCCACTATCTCAAAACACTCATCGGGCGTGTGACCTGATTTGTGGCAATAGGTACAAGATGGATCATCGGGTTTTGCATCAGGATCGTCTTTTCTGTATGTAATTTGGGTATTATTCTTACGTAGTGGTCGTGAAGAATTTCTCCCATATGCTTGAAAGGCTGTTGTGTTTGTGGTGGCATTATGTGCGATGCCGACTTGTCTTTGTTGTTCATCTTGGCTAACAAGGTGATAGGCTGCTTATATCGTGGGAAGAGGGCTGATGCTCAAAATTTGCGTCATGTCGGTGTCGTATTCTTCATTTAGACCCATTAAGAAATCATACAAACCTTCTTTATCTTGCATTATCGTGATCTCTTTTGCTATTCCACAATTACACCCGCTACAAGTGCATGTTGGCATTGGGCTTATGGATTGTATTTCATTCCAAACCCCTCTAAGTTTGGTGTAGTAGGCAGAGACTATCATATTTACTTGGCGTATCGTAGTTATCGTTCTTCTCAACTCGTACGCTTGAGATACATTCCCCTTACCAAAACTTTCTTCAAGATCAAGCCATATATCTCGAGCGGTGACGACATACTTCCCGCTGCTTTTGATTTCTTTCTCCATTGAACTCACAAGCCATCCATGTATCATTGCATTACATCATTTCCAATTAATAAGGTCGTTGGATCCTTCCTTTGGCATGTGAATGGTGCCATTGACAAAACCAATCTTGTTCTTGGCGAACAATGTGTTCGTTATCTCACTTTTCCAATCGTTGTAGTTTCCATCTTTAAGAAGATTCTCTCCGACGAAATTCTGTCCAAGATGATCAATGGGGGTGAGAAAATAGGGTGAAGAAATATCGACGGTGGATTTCGCACTAGTCTCGCTATCACCCTCCGTCATTCTTTTGAAGAGTTACACTAGGTTTTGGTTACCAAGTTTTGCTCTGATACCACATCAAATATAGATAAAGATGATTTTTCATTGATCTCAAATTTTACGTACAAATGATTTTATAGAAGCAAAAATAAGGCCTATGAATAAGTAAAATATAATGGACTTAAATAAAGTTGATAATTAGGAACTAGAAGATATGCATAAAACTTTAGGAGATATGCATAAATCTCAACGACTTATGTGCACGATCGCATTATCAAGTCAATATCTGTTAACGAGTGAATAGAGACTTCATTTAAAGAACGTCTCTATGAGTCATGAACCAAGTCAAAATGTGGAACGTGTAGGGCACAAAATATTTTATTTCCTTTCACTAAGGAGCAAATATATGTTATATAAAGATAATTCACAAAACTTGAAATTATTGACATTTAATGGGATCTCCTGCATTGCTTTTTGATAGTATTTTTAGTATATTACGATTAGAAAATACAAATAATTTGTTTTCGGTGTTTCACAAGAAAAATTTTAAAATTGATTAGCTACATTTTAAATTTCTCAAAACGCGATTTTGGAAAAACATTATTTCATTTACTACACTAAAACAACCTTTTACTTTTCTATAATTATTTTTTCATCATTACCTTATAAATTGACTTCCTTGTAATTCTGATTGCTTTCAAGAGAAATCTTGCACACTTTACACATTTCCACCAGATGTGTGGATTAGTAATTTATAACTACTAGTTTTAGATCAATAATCTAATACGTTCGTCCACATTTAATGTTCTCTAAACCAATTTTTTTTTATTTAGAATAGGTCGGATGAATGTCAAGGCAGTTTTGAACAAAAACTGTAAATGATATAAATGAATGAAAAAAAAATTAATAATTATTTTTTGTATGTAGATAATATACTTGAGACAAGTTAAAATAATAATGTGAACAATTAAAATGAAACGGATGAAATACTAAATTTCATGTTGATAATCTAGGGATATGATTAAAACTCAACTTCCATCTTAAAGATGCCTAACCTTCATAAAATCCATTAATTATCATATAGTCATCAACAGTCTTATAGTTAAATAATAAAAAACCAACTAAATTTTTTAATCTCTATTTACTAACTACCCAAAAAACATATGGTCAAAAGTATGAAAATCTATAACACAGATATTGTTTTAGGAAAAAAAAATCTGGTTAAAACTTCTTTGATCTCCATTCTTACTTATATACATTTCTAACGACAACGGATGCGAATAACAACTCAATAGACTTAAATAAAAGCTACAAAATCTATCTTTTGACTGGACAAGATCGTGTCGTGATCCTCTAAGATCTTGTCACAATTTGTAGAATCGTGTTGCGAAATATATAATCGCGCCGTGAATTTGGAAAAATATGTCTGACCATAAATAAACATGCATCACGTCGCGATTATGAGCTAGACCTACATATGCCAACTTTTTGAGTTGCAGTTTTGACCCAAAATTTGCAACATTTCACAAATACAACAACACCAAACTATAACAACCTGTTTTTTGCCAAAAATAACTTGTACCAAAACAATACATATTTCGACATTTTTTATTATAACTTCAACTCCAAAGACTCAAAATCAATTAATGTCACATGACTTTTCACATAAATAACATTTCATAACCACACTTTTAATCAAACAAAGATCAAGTTATACAAAACTACCCCAAATGGGTCATTAGAACATTTAAACTACTTGACACAATCATTTTATCAAAAATGACAAATTTCATAACCAACACATCTATTGCTAATCCAAATACATACTACCATCAACCATGACTTAATATACACCAACATACATCCATATGACACTATTTGACCCATTTATATCAACATGTGGTAATTTCAACTCAAAGACACCGAAAATACAATTTAACCAAGTTTAGAAATAATTGTAAGTGCAATGTATAAATTGCACACAACAAAAGGGCGTTCCAATTTATATAGCATGATCAAAGGAGATTAGCTTGTTACTAAAAGAGCAACAAGCCCGCCACTAGCTTTCTGTGGGTTTCTCTCCCAAGCCCTCCATTTTGCGGCTTGATTCACCTACACCTTTAACAACATAATAATAATGGAAATTGCTTAGTAAGTAATGGGTTCTTACATACATACAGAACATTAAAGACCCTTAATTCTCTAACATGTCAATTCAAAAGAATCAATCTATAACCATCAAGTAATGGACACTTGAATACACTTCCATTCCAAATGTCATTACTTGGCTCTGACCATCAAGATAATACACAATTGACTACTCTTTTAATCCAAGTGTTATTCCTTTTCTTTAACCGTCCATTATTACATTGAACTTGATTATTGAAATTATTAGCAAGTTCTTACACTCTTTAACACCTAGTCATACAAACACATACACAAATATTACAAAACAATATAAAACTCTTTATTAATTAAATCTCACAATTCTAACTTTTCTCTTTTTTAAGCACAACTAGGTGTCATAATTCATCAACCCAAGAAATTTTTAACCATAACTTGGTGTTATACGTCACAACACCAATTACCACCTCTAAACATCTAATTTCATTATTTTTCTTTCAAAGTCCATACAATATTGGGTGTTTGGTTTTCTTTTTCAAAATAAGCATAAATCATCATCATCAACATCTTTACATTTACAAAAAACCCACCAACACTTGGAATATGTAATTTATCTCTTTTTACACAAAAATCATCAAAATAGACTTACTTTCTTACTCAATAACATATATAAATCATTCCTACATCCATACAACCACCTTATTATACAAAGTTAACAACCTAGGGTTAATTTTAAAATAACCCCGAACATCAAATTAATGAGTTAAAAACATAAATTATTCCTTAAAGGTGGTTATATAAAGTTTAGAAGCTTCAATTTAATTAGTCTTAGCTTTAATTTCCCCACTTTACTTCTTTCCCTCTTCTTTTCTTCTCCAAGAAGCCAAACACACGCATACCCTTTCTATTTTTTTTGGTAAAATGGAAGTAATAGAAAGAGCTTCATCATTTGCCTTTTTCACCCTTAACTAACTTCACTTAGCAAAACTAGCCCGCTTAGTTCTTTCTATTAACACATTTACACCCCCCCTCGCCTTTCTTAATTCATATGTTTATATCTAACCTATACATGTTATATTCATTTCAACATAATACCAATAATCTGCAAACTTATAATTAAATAATACTTATTAAATATATTTAATACTGTAAAAATTGTAGGATGTTACAAATCTCCCTCACTTATTAGGATTGTGTTCTCACAATGCAATCTTGGTGCAATGCCGGATAATGTTTGACAATCTCCTCCCTAGGCTCCCACGTGAATTTGGACCCTTTGCGATGTTTTCCATTGCAATTTAATCTCTTTATTTCTCAACCTTCGAACTTTTTCATCAAGGATCATGATTGGCTTTTCAACATAACATAACTTGTCATTTCCTCTATCTCTTGCAAAGGTACGTAAGCGGCTTCATCTACTAAACACTTTCTTAAGAATGATACGTGACAAGTGTTATGTATTCCTTCCAATTCTTCGGATAGCTCAAGGCGATAAGCTACCGTTCCCACTCTTGCTAAAATGTTAAACAGACCAATAAATCGAGGACTTAACTTCCCTCGCTTTCTGAATCGATTTATACCCTTCCATGGAGATACTTTTCAACATAACTTAGTCTCCCAATTGGAATTCTATCGGGTGTCTTCTCTTATCTGCATAGGAATTTTGCCTATTTTGGGCCATTTTCAAACGTTCTCTAATTTGATTTATCCTCTGAATTGTTTTCTAAACGACATATGTACTCCCAACTAACGTTGTCCGATTTCACCCCAACAAATTGGAGTTCTACGTTTCTTCCCATAAAGCATTTCATAAGGTGGCATGTTGATGCTTGCGTGATAATTGTTGTTATAAGAGAACCCTGCTAGTGGTAAGTGTGTATCCCAACTACCACCAAAATCAATAGCACATGCCCTCAACCTATCTTCCAAGGTTTGAATTGTTCTTACATTTTGACCGTCGAGTGTGGGTGGTAAGTCGCACTCAAATTGATACGAGTACCTATCATCCTGAAACTTCGTCCAAAATCTTGATGTAAATATACTATCTCTATCGGGAACAATAGATACTAGCACTTCATGTCTTGCCATGACCTCACCTAAGTATAAATTGGCTAATACATCTAAAGATGAGGTTTCTTTAATCAGCAAAAACAAGGCACTCTTCGTCAATCGATCTACAATCACCCAAATTGTGTCATGATGTCGTGGTGTTTTCGATAATTTGGTGATAAGATCCATAGTGATATGTTCCCACTTCCAAACGGCTATATCCAAAGGTTGAATTTTCCCATAAGGTTTCTGATGTTCCGATTTTACCCATAAGCAAGTCTAACACTGCTCCACATATTTAACCATCTCTTTCTTCATACATGGCCACCAATAATCTGCCTTCAAGTCATGATACATCTTAGTGGCACCAGGATGAATGGAATATCCGGACTTGTGTGTGTCGTCTAACAACAACTTTTTAAGCTTAGTCGAATTTTTATGGTCTCCAAATTCTGCCATATCGGTCGTTAACCCACGTGAATCGTCAACAAGATTATGAACTTGACCTTTCATAAGTTTCGCATTAATATCACCATTCTACCAAGTTTTTTGTTGCACGTCTTTAATCTAGTCGATTATGTTAGGAGTGACATCATTCAATGATATTTGACCTTTAAGGCATAATGAGTCGCCTTTCTACTGAGTGCATCTGCCACCACATTTTCGGTTTTGGGATGATAGAGAATTCAATGATCGTAATCTATCACTAAATCAAGCTAACGCCTATGCCTCATATTTAGATCTCGCTGATCAAAGAAGTATTTGAGACTCTTATGATCAGCATAAATCGTACCCTTCACGCCGAAAAGCTAATGTCTCCAAATTTTGAGAGCAAAAACGACCGTTTCCATTTCCAAATCATGTGTAAGATACCCTTTTTAGTGATCTTTTAATTGTCTGGAAGCATAAACAATAACTTTGTCGCACTACATCAACACACAACATACCCCGTTATGTGAATGTAAGTCCGTATGTATTATGATCGATAATGAGATTATCTTAAGATATTAAGGTGCGGAATCCCACAATACTAAGTTATAGGATCTATAACGATTTGTTTCACAGTTTTTTAGTGAATCGGAATACTAATACGCTTTGTATCGATTATAACGGATGTTAACTATCAATACCTAGCCTTTAGAATACTTTGAAACAACTCTGGAAACACAGGAAATTCGTATATGATTAATGGCAGAAGTTAATTAGGGATTAAACCTAATTTCATTATATAACCGTCTCGGTTCGCGGGTCATGGGCTCTGCGAATTGACTCAATTTGCAGCCCACTTTGGCCCAGCGAATTGACTCGGTTCGCATTGCAATCTTGACCTGCGAACTGGCTCGGTTCGCAGTCAAACATGGTCAACAGTTTTAAGCATTACTCGAAAATGTTTACCAACTAATATTTTTCGTTACAATTCAAAACCAATGTACAAACTTGATTACAATTATCAAAAGTCCTATTACAAGCTAGATCTGTTGTCACAAAACATGTCTCAACAAACTTCCCCTTGACAATAGCTCTAGCGTCTTTGTCTTCAAGTTGTCTTTGGTATTTACTTGTAAATTTTGCTGCTTGCAAAAATATTGAGCTTTAAGCATGTCTTTACCATCATCTGATAATCTCGTGCAAGATCACCCCATGCTTTAGTTGTCAAGATCCCAAAATATTATGTGGCATTATCTTCAGTGGAATTTGTTGTACGCACTTAACAACTGTATAAGTCTTCTTCCTTAATCTTCTTCCAGTTCTCTAACTTCGTTCTTTCAACTTAATAGTTTTTCCAACTCTAGGCTTTATCTTTTCAAACATCATTGAACGACCCTCAGTCTTGAATATTATCTCAACATAACTAGCATATGGATCATTACTAGGGTTATTCAAATCTAATCCAGCCAGGTCTCAAATTTCAAACCTAGGCAAAGAACTGAAGACGCAAACTTTTTCTCAAAGTACTGAACTCCGTCAAATCTTTTTATAGTGAAAAGCTTCAGGTCAGCATCGTAGTACCATCCAATGATACCTCTTTTCGGTATACGCTTTCCTGTAATATCAACTTCACTAATCCTAGTCTTTTCCTTCTTCTTTTTCAAAGGCCTAAACATCGGGTTATTCTTAAGCTTATCAGGAAGATCATTTTCAAATTCAGAATCAGTTGATTCATCTAGATTTTCATCTAAATCTATAACTCTTTCTTCATCTTCATCCTGAATTATAACTTTTGTCTTTGATGGGCTCACGATGTGTTCATCGATATTAGCATCGGGATCTACACCTTCATCTAACCCAATATCAGAAATAGAAGTCCAATCTTCAGGAGGTACAAACTCACCCTCCTCTAGATCATTATCAATCTCTTCATCTATCTCATCAAGCTTATCGCTTTCAGAATCAGATAGATTCAGCATTCCCAAACCTATAGAAGTACATACACAAATAAACATTAATATCACAAATCCTTTCATTGATTTCCCTGAATCAATCTAAGAATTTCCTTATTAATCTATTTGTGTATTTAAAGCACATTATATAAACTTATAAATCTTTCAATGATTATAAATAAAATTATAATCAATCTAAGATTACAAAAGTCTTATAGTATCGGAACATTAATTAAATTTAAACATTAATGTATTGTGAACAATAATGATCACCAAACATTCAAGTTTATAATTAATTAATATCATAATTTCCATTGCATAATTAACTTGTCAATCTTAACATTCTCAAGTCTAAAATGCAAAGATTATAGTAAATATTTGACCGCCAATATTAAATCGGAACACGCCACACAACTGTTTATAAGTCGGAAGACTTTCGATCAAAACTTTACATAACCTTAATTGTATATCACTTAAAACTTATTTAAAACATATTTAACTTGTAATTATAAATCTCAAGTCGAATATTTTACAAAATAATTCTAAGTTACAATTTTTAAATATTACATTCAATCTAATTTAATACAAGCTTCACCTTCATCAGCACCACCATCTTTAGTACCAGCACCAGCACCAGTACCAGACTCCGTACCACCACCAGTACCAGCACCAGACTCCTCCTGAACAACAGCCTGCTGACCAGTCGTTGAAGGACCAGCCAACTCACTATCTTTCGGAGCGGTGGGATCATCATCTGTATCATCTCGTCTCTTCTTCGCCAGTTCATCCTCTCTGCAGGATTTCGTATATACGAACATCTCCCCTTGAGATGGCTTGTCCTTGTGAAGGCTGGAAACTAGACGATGAACTTATCGAAAATTAGTTAATTTTAAACTTTTATGTATTGTGAACAAAAATGATCACCAAACATCCAAGTTTATAATTAATTAATAACTTAATTTACTGAACTTAATTGAACAATTAAGTATACGTGACTTAATTTTCAATTATATTCTCGAAATTATATGCAGTTCGTAAGTCATAGGAGATAATCTGTAAAATCACACCACCGATAGAAATCGGAACACGCCGCATTACTACATATGAGTCGAAAGTCTTTCGATATGAAGAAACAGAATGCGTATATTATAGTTTATACGTATTTAACTTATAAACGTAAGTTCTTAAGTCTAAACGTAAAACTAATAATTAACAAGTTCCAACTTGTAATTCATTTGTAAACATAAAGTACTCAAATCCAAAACAAGTCGAACAATAGATAATGATTTAAGTTCGCTAAGGTCAACCGAAGTCAAACATCTCAACTTGCTTCGCAAAAAGTGACTGCAAGTTGAGTCACTTCGCTTCGGTCAGTAATAGTCAACACAAAGGTCGGTTCGCTAAAGTCAACCGAAATCAACAGATTGGGTTCGCTTTGTAGAAGTTGGCTCGCAGGGGTTTTTGGAAAGTGAGAGATTGACTTGTTGACTTGACCTTTTATATTTCAAACTCAATTCGGAATGTTGACTGGTCAACTTCGCAATTTTGACGAAAAATGAAAATTTAGTTTTAAATATAAATTGAATTATTAATATTGTAACAAGTAAAAAAATTGAACTTTCCATTGCGATTTTGTCACATTTAATCAACACGGAACGAAAAATTGTAATTTAACCTAATTCCAAAGAGTCAAAGTTATAAAAATGAAAAATAGAAAAAACTATAACGTAAATTCCACAAACGAATAATCAGACTAACCAATAGTATCAAGTACCATTTTATTAATAAAATAAAATAAACAATAAATATTTGAGGCGTTAAAAGTTTATCTGCCTAGGGATCAGATTAGAGAGAATACGATGTACCTTATTATTTATTAATAAGTCTAAGAAGATTGTTAGTATACATACCTCATGAAATTCACAATAAGTTACACAAAAAGTACAACTTAACCATTTATCAACTTATATTTATGAAAGTACAACTTGGTTACCTTGCTCCACAGGATATAACACATGCGTTATCCATACTTTGGATAGTAATTGATAGCGAATGATTCATCAAAATGAACGTTCAATTTTCATAGACAGTTCAAGACGATTACTAATATTATGATCCACATAAACAAATTATACACTGATTTCCAAGCAAACCTTTATTGTTAGTATGCAGATTAACTAGTGTGAACCAAAATACGCCATATAAAGAAATCAAGTAAAACACATAACACTGTATCTTTCACATTCAAGGTAGAGGTTACTAAATGATGTTCTTTTCGAAACATATAACATACCCTTGAGTTATTTTAAAACTGGACAAACATCAAACCTATTTTGAAGATACTAGGGGTTCTAGATCTGTACTTAGTACCACAGAAGATCCCTTAGAATAATGAAAATAAGTTTGAGACCATTGGCAAAACTAAAAGCTTCAGATTTGTACTTAGTACAACAAAGTTACCAGTAGTTTTGCTAATAGCCATTTTTCTAACTATTTGTCTAAACAGATATTCATAGATTCTAGATAACAGTGTATGGTTCTACTATCATTCAACAATTAAGACTTATGTCATACATCATATAGCAAATCACACTAGATAACATACACGAGAATTATTGGTTATTAAGTGCCCAGAAATCATAGCAGAATTTGCCTATTAGTACATCATATAATGAAGCCGCCTAGATTTAATTTATTCGAAGCATGTTATAACGTGTGGAGAAAGGTGTATAATAAAATAAATATAGGTAAAGACCTGGTTGTAAAGATGTAACGTTAATGTAACTTACTGGAATCTACTAACACATCTAACTTAAGACTGTTACTTATTATTGTTAAGCGTAGTCCCCTAATGTACTATCATTTCCCAGCAGATAAACACTTAACTTTTTCGAAAAAAAACGACAGTAGTTCTTTTATCGGAGGCGATTCCCCTTAGGTAACAAGCAAATAAATGCCATACGCCAGCCCCTTTTTTTTTGTTTATTTATTTATTTTTTTTATTTTTTTTAAGATGTAAACTTTGACTAATACAAACGTCTTTGGAAGACTAGTTATTCTGGATTCCTCATCTCGTTTAGTTAAATCAATGTCTCAAAACGCGCTCTATCAAAAGCTTTAGTGTACAAGTCTGCCAAGTTATCAGTTGAGGGAACTTTGACTAACTGTATCAGCTTTTTCTCAGCACAGTCTCGAAGGAAATGATGACGAATATCAATGTGCTTCGTCTTGCTGTGCTTTACCAGATTATTGGTAATTGACATGGTGGATTCATTATCAATCATCATCGGAGTGTTGGTCAAATTTAACCCATAATCTCGCAGTTGTTGTTGTATCCATAATACTTGAGAACAACAGCTGCCAGCTGCAACATACTCAGCTTCACATGTAGAAATGGCGACTGAGGTTTGCTTCTTGCACTTCCAAGACACAAGTCTACGCCTAAGAATTGACATCTACCAGTTGTAGACTTTCTATTTTGATTGCATCCTCCATAATCAGAATCCGTGTAAGCAACGAAATCTAAATCTCCATCAATGGGATACCAAAGTCCCAGTTTCGGCTTCCCTTTGAGGTAACGAAGAATTCGTTTAACAGCTTGCATATGGGACTCTTTAGGAGTGGCTTGATATCTTGCACAGACACATACTGCAAACATTATATTAGACCTCGATGCAGTAGGATACATTAGTGATCCAATCATGGCCCTATAAAGAGTAGGATCCACATCTTTATCACTCGATGTATCTAGACCAAGTCTATGGGCTTTTGGAATAGGAGTGTGATAAATTCTAGCTTCATCCATCTTGAATCGTTCTACTAACTCATTTGTATATTTTGTTTGATGAATGAAATATCCATCTTTCTTTTGATCAACTTGCAATCCTAAGAAAAATGTAAGTTCTCCCATAGCAGACATCTCAAACTTGTTCTTCATAACTTTTTTAAATTCACTACACATCTTTTCGTCAGATGACCCAAAGATGATGTCATCAACATATACTTGAACAAGTAGAAAGTCGTTCTTCTTCCATTTTACAGAAAGTGTACTATCAATTCTTCCTCTTGTAAAACCATTCTCAAGAAGATAATTTGATAACGTTTCATACCACGCTCTCGGTGCTTGATGTAATCCATATAGAGCCTTATCAAGACAATATACTCTATCTGGATAATCTGGATTTGAAAAGCCTAGTGGTTGAGAAACATACACCGTTTCTTTGACTTTCCCATACAAGAAGGCACTCTTAACATCCAGCTGATAAACTTTAAGTTTCTTTGATGCTGCAAATGCTAAGAATAACCTTATTCCTTCAAGCCTAGCCACAGGTGCAAACACTTCATTGTAATCAATCCCCTCTTGCTGATTGAAACCTTGAACGACTAAACGAGCTTTATTGCAAGTCACGATTCCCCGATCGTCTTTCTTGCACTTAAAAACCCATCTAGTTCCAATTGGATATTCTCCAACTGGTAAATCAACCAACTCCCAAACTTGTAATTTAGAGAACTGAGACAGTTCTTCCTGCATTGCTTCAACCCACGAGTTGTCTTTTAGACCCATTTGCACATTTTTAGGTTCAACCTATGAGATAAAACATGAATATAGACATAGATTTGTAATCCCTGTCTCTTTTATTTCAGCATACAAGCTTGTGGGATTGGATGTACTAGCTTTAGATTGATTCCTAGTTTGAACAAAAGTGTTTGGTCACCGATGATATTCTCAATCGGATGATTTCTATTCAATCTAGTTGTTGATAATGGTTCAACTGATATATCATCTCCTAAGTTAGTACCTATTTCCTCCAATGGCGGTATACCATCATCAGTAGTAGATGTCCTTAATTGTCTCAGAGGAGTAAGAATATCATCCACAATCCTTTGAGAAACAATTTCAGGATCTTCGTTCTCTTGAGGTATATCAGCTGGAGGTTGTTGTGACTCAATGGAGGAAACTTCATCATGATCAACAATAGTCTTAATTCCAGATGTTTGAACATTCGATATTGGAGAAGGATCAAGATCTTCATCTCCAAACAATAAATGCTCGGGTATCTCTGAATTACTGACATAGTCACTGATAGGGACTTTAAATGACTTAAAAAGATCTGAATAATCAAATTGCCAATCTAATCGCTTATGTAAGTCATGTGTGTAGCTCGTAACTTCAATGTTATAAACTATTTCCACACTTCCCGTAGCTTTATTGAAGACACGTTTATTTGGTGAGTTAGGCACATAACCTAGGAAGTATCATTCGTCAGCCTTCTCACCAAATTTTGGTTGATTGCTAGTCTTCAACAAAGTGCATGAAACTCCAAAAGGGTTCAAACCCTTTTAAGTTAGGTTTCTTATTGTTTAAAAGCTCATAACAAGTCTTGTTCTGCTTTTTAACCGTAAGAACTCTGTTTAGAACATGACATGCAGTATTCATAGCTTCTACCCAAAAGATGACCTGAAGCCTTGAATCTGCAAGCATTGTTCTAGCTGCTTCAATCAACGTTCTATTTTTCCTTTCAGCAAGACCATTTTGTTGAGGTTCATAAGGTGCACTGAATTGATGTTTTATCCCTTTGCTTAAGCAATAGACATTGAACGTTGAATTCTTGAACTCTGTTCCATTGTCACTACGAATTCTCTTAACTCTTGTTTTATAGACATTCTCTATTAGATCTAAGAACTCCATAAGAATACCAGGAGTTTCATCCTTAGATCCCAAAAAGAATACCCATGAGAATCTAGAGTAATCATCTGTGACAACCAAACAATACCATTTGCCACCTATGCTTCTCTTGCTTATGGGGCCGAAGAGATCCATATGTAGTAACTCAAAAGGGAAGGAAATAGAATTTACAATTTTAGATTTGTGTGGTTTATTGGGCTGCTTTCCTTTCATGCAAGGTACACACTTGTCTTCAAATGCAAAACTCTTCTGTGGTACACCCATAACCAACCCATTTTTGGTTATATAGTTCATCTTTCTAAAATTTAGGTGTGCCATTTTCCTATGCCATAAAAGTGAGTCTGCTTCAGAAGCCTTGGATATAAGACATGTTGACTCCATTGAGGTAATAGGAACACCCATGTTGATGGCATAAATGTCCTTCTTCCTTGGAGCTATCATCAATATCCATTTTTCGAGAATAATGAAACCCGAATTCAGGACTAAGGCCTCTGTCTCATTGAAATGTACAGAATGACCTTTATCACAGACTTGGGAAACACTCACTAGATTGTACGTTAGTTCTTCAACATAATTCACATCCTCTAGTGTCAAAGTACCATTTGAAACTTTTCCTTTCCCAGTTATTAATCCTCCTTTCTCTCCAGCGAAATTTACTCGCTTCTTCAATCCTCCTTTAAAGTTCCATCAGTAGACTTCTCTCTCCCGTCATGTGTCTTGAGTAACCACTGTCTACGTACCACCAGTTGTCTTCGTTCACAGTATGCTCCTGCACATGACATTTGTACACAATTAATTATCAAGAGGGACCCAAGCCATAACAGACTTGGATCGTCCCTCATCATCAACAAATTTAACTTCTTTAAAGTAATCCTCTTTCCCATCAGGAGCCTTGATTACTTTCGAAGGAGTTTGAGTTTGTTGATGAACGGTGGTCTTGGGTTTATGAGGTGAATGAGATGCAAACCCCCCTGACACATAACCTTGGGATTTTTGACCTTGGTTACGATTATAGGTATTCCCGTAGTTAATCCCATGTGTACGTGAAGTAGAAACAATCTCACAATGACTATGGTTTCGTGAAGTAGAACCATTCTCATAATGACTATGGTTTTTATTAGGAGTCCTATATCTTGACGGTGTGTGATCTCTAGAATGATTGAAAGTAGTATCATTTTGAGTTAAAAGCTGTTTAGGTATAGGTGGAGAAACATTGTGTGTTTCTTTTCTTTTCAAAATGTTTTAAGGTTTAGATATGGTGTTACTACCCATCTCAGATTTAGAACTCGACCTGTCTACATCCATCTTAGAAGTACCCGGTGACATGTCTCTGTTTAACGATCTATGCATTGCTTCTGACTTCTTATTAGGACAACAAGAAGCCACATGCCCTTTTTGGTGGCATTTGAAGCACGACATTAACTTCCTAGATTTAACTTCTTTTGCCTTTTCTAAGTCAGTATATTCGTGAGTCACTGAAGTTTTAACTTTCTGTTCCTTAATATCCCTCATATCTAATTCAATTTTACACTTGTTAGATGTTGGATCTTTAATAACAGGCTTCTTTGTCTCAGATACCTCTGACTTTTTAGTTGGATTATTCTCAGCGTTAACAGGCACATCAGTCATTTCTAAGTCTACGTAAGTATTAGTGTAATTAGAATTAAATGGAGGAGGTACATCATGACAACCCAAACCAGTCATATCCTTTACACTACGTTGAGTACTAATTATATGATCTAAAGTTAAGGAAGATGTCCTATAACTTTCAAACTTACGATTTAACTCAACTAACTTCATCTTAGACTCAGACAGCTCTTGATCTTTACTAGCAATATCTTTGTTTAAGTCTTTTAAGTTGAGATACAGACCATCTATTCGAATAGATTGTTCGTTAATAGTATCTCTAAGTACGGTCTTATCTGCCATATAAGACTTAATCTTTTCTTTAAGAGCTAATTTATCCTCACTTAGCCTACGTACATCACTTTTCATTAGTTCTAATTCAGATGAAATAGTTCTATATGATTCTACATATACGTCCACTTGGGACTTCAAACTAATAACTAGTTGACATACATCAGTAAGAGTGAGAATATCAAGACATACCCGTTTTTTGTCTGTTTGGAGTTCAACCATTTGAGCCACAAAGTCTTCAGGACACAGATCTTCTGTTGATCTCATGTCTAGCACATCATCAACAACTGTTATCTCATTTGATTCCTGTATCTTCACTTGAGATTCTTCCGCAGTTGGCATGTAAGATGTGGATTCAACAGTTTTATCTTGATCATCAATTTCAGCCATAAGTGCTTTTTCAGATAAAGCACTCCAGTCATAAGAACCATCAAGCTGCTGAACCACCAAGGCTTTGGATGCTAAGGACGTGCCTTGTTTTACAGGATTTGCAGATTGCTCAATCTTGGGTCTTTGACATTCCCGGTTGCAAAGTGTCCATAAGTCTGACAGTTATAACACTTTACTGTGGATTTATCAAATCCCGGTTTATTACCTACCACTTTCCTACCAGTACGCTTTAGGAAATTTTTAACTCTCCATGACACCATAGCAAGTTGCCACTGGAGATCCATTTCTTCTAAGTCATCATGGTCAACTTGATCATAATCCTCGTCAAATATAGCAAGATCATTAATTTTCCCTTGAATGTAATTCTCATAGGAAGCAACAAATGAAGCAAGCACAGAATGTTGTTGTTCTGCAGATTTCACACTCATAGGCATCTTATGATGCCCTTGAGCGGACTTCTCAGAAGAAGAACTCTTGCTTCTTGTCTCACTTCCAGCTGAAGTTATAAAACATAAGTCTTCGGACAAAATTTTTCCACTGTCATCAATAGCATCAACCAGTAGTGCAGAGGTTGATGTTGATGAAGCATTTGAGAGACTAGATTTTCCATGGTATAGCCCAGGATCCTGTACCTGATCAGAATCTGTATCTCTCGTTTTCTTAGTAGAATCATATCCTCTGAGCTTGTCTATAGCCTGCTCCAGAGTCATTTTCACATATCTTTCTTCATTCTCCTTAATCATCACTCCATACATTTCCCACTTAGGGGGTAAACCCTCAAGAAACTTGTTGGTTTTCTCCCTATCAGAACATGTAATATCATGGTCATCCAGTTCACTTAGAAGATGGTAATACCTAGTGATGTATGCATCTAGATCTTCTCCTTTTAAAGCTTTAAAGACTGTAAATTGTTTCTTTAGAAGACTCTTTTTACCTTCTTTGACCTGTGGACTACCCTCACATCTTTTCTCAAGAGCTACCCAGAGCTCTTTAGCAGTATGAAATGATTTTTGTTGATGATTAATTTCCCTTGGAAGACTCATTTTGAAATCGACGAATGAGCTTTGTTTTCAGATTCATAGTCCTTTTTCTGCTCATCGTTCATCCGGTTATAAGGAATAACCACAGTTACATTCTCAATAGTTTGGGTAGGAGCAGTGTATCCATTCTTGATACATTCCCAAATAATCAAATCATGGAAACGACAATAGGATTCAAACCTATTCTTCCATCCATAGTAGTTTTCAAGTCGGAGCAATTTAGGTGGAACATTAGATTTTCCAATCTCATGGTCCATCTCAATCATTCTACTTAACTCAGACATCTTTGCAAATCTCAGAAATTAACAAATCACAAAATTCAGAAGTTTCAGTTCGTAGGAACTCAACTCGCAAAACTCAGTTCGCAGAAACTCAGTTTGCAGGACTCAACTCAGTTCGCAAATCTCAGTTTGCAGATCTCAGTTCGGTTTGCAACTCAGTTCGCAGGACTCAACTCAGTTTGTAGATCTAAGTTCGGTTCGCAACTCAGTTCGCAGAATCGGCTGTAATCCCCAAAAACGAAAATTTTAGGTTTTTGAACGTCTAAACCCTAAGATTTTGAATGTAAACAAACCTAAAAGCTTCCAGAGACTGATTTTGGTTGCAAATATGCACTAATTGTACGAAAAACAATCCTAAATCAACCGTTATTATCCCGAATAACCTCAAACCTACGCGTATCTAGCTGTAGGCTCTGATACCAATTGTAAGTCCGTACGTATTAGGATCGATAATGAGATTATCTTAAGGTATTAAGGTGCGGAATCCCTCAATACTAAGTTATAATGTAACACCCACTTTTATTGCATAGGGGTAATCTGGTAATTTCCTTAATTTTATACTTAATTATAATTTTTATATTATATTAATATGTCTATTAAATAGGAAAGTTAGTTAAATGTCGAATAGTTAATTGTGTCAGGTAAAATATTAATAGCTTCAAATTAAAATAGTTGTCGGTAAAATAAAATAACTTGTCTCGCAAAACGATTTTCAGGTTCTAGACAATAAGCCAAACAAGAGAATAAAATTATTAAGCATTTGTGTTAGTGGGTGATATAATCACCAAACTCATCACTTTCATCTCATTTCACCAACTCATTTCTTCATTTCTCTTGCAAGTTCCTCTCCTTAATCATAATCACCAAATTAACATTTAATTGAGAGTGATATTGAACTGTTGTAAATCCTTGTTTTACTTGTCATTATCATCAGATTGTTCTTACTTCTAATTGTAAGCATTTTGTTATTTTTGGTTATAAACTTGAAATTTAGTCAATCTTTGAAATGGGTGTGTAATTGAAGTTTGAAAGATGTTAATGATGTTACTTGATGTATAACTGATGTGAGAAAGCTTGCTAGATTGATAGGAAACTGAGTTTTTGTGTTAGTGTGAGAAATGGTTCGGTTTTGGGGTTTCTGCAGTTTAGTTCGCAGCATGAACTGAGTTCCTGGGAACTGAACTGAGTTCCTGCGAACTGAACTGAACTGCGAACTGAACTGAGTTCCTGCGAACTGAACTGAACTGCGTACTGAACTGAGTTCCTGAGAACTGAAGTGAACTGCGAACTGAACTGAGTTCCTGCGATGCGAACTGAGTATCAAATCGTTGCGAACTGAGAATATTTTGACGTGATTCTGAAAGTTTTATTTTGCTAAATTCAAAGTTTATAAGTATAAGTGAATCATTATAATTTGATATAAATTGATAATTGTAGAGTGGTTATAACTGATAATTTCAACTTGGTAATTGCTTGTCATTTTGATACCGAGTAGTGAAATATGTTATACGATTATGGAAAGAGTTGCTAACTTCTTAATTATGATATTCTCAGATCAGCAGAAGACTCAGTAACATAAGATCTCTGAGTGTGGACTGAGATAAGTCAGGTGAGTGGATCTATAACTCATGATTTGATTTAGTTGTAATGGTGTGGTTACAACAAGTAACGTAGATATTGATAGACTGTTTAGTCTGTTGTGTGATTGTGTATCTACTTGTTATATATGTGGCCTTCGGGCATCTGTGACGTTCAGAGGTCAACGGTGATTGGACTTGGTTACTATTAGTGATCAACACAGGTTCCATGGACATGTGTTGTTGCTGGAAATTGTGTTGTTGTATAGTAGTACCAAGTTATCGGTAAATCTTGTATAGGCCAATACAGATAGTGATAAGCGTTACTTGAGGGCCACCACGGCTGTAGGGTTCCTTAGTAACCACCAATCCTCTTGAGATTATGTGTTTTCGGTGCTTAATGTAAACAGATTGTTATGCTAGTTAAATTATTAGTTGTACATTCATTCACTTAGCTTCGTGCTAATCCCACCATTTTCCCTTCCTACAGGTTATGTATAAGTTTGTGGGTTGGGCAGGAAGATGGGCTTTTGGAAGGAATGTTTGACACGTGCCATAACTCTGATATATATATATATATATATGTTTTGTTAGATAACATGTATGCGGATTTTATATAACAACTATATATGTTTTGCTTCAAGAAATAGTTAAATGTTGTAAACTCGCGAAATTTTATGGTCCTTTTTGTAATATAATATATAATATCATTTATATCCATCGCTTCCGACTCAAATGACACATTTAATATTGAGTAAATTGCGGGGTGTTATATATAGGATCTATAACGATTTGTTTCACAATTTTTTAGTGAATCTGAATACTAATACGCTTTGTATCGATTATAACGGATGTTAACTATCAATACCTAGCCTTTAGAATACTTTGAAACAACTCTGGAAACACAGGAAATTCGTATATGATTAATGGCACAAGTTAATTAGGGATTAAACCTAATTTCATTATATAACCGTCTCGGTTCGCGGATCATGGGCTCTACGAACCGACTCAGTTCGCTGCCCACTTTGGCCTAGTGAACTAACTCGGTTCGCAGTCAAACATGGTCAACATTTTTCAGCATTTTAATTTTTTACTTGAAAATGTTTACCAACTAATATTTTTCGTTACAATTCAAAACCAATGTACAAACTTGATTACAATTATCGAAGTCCTATTACAAGCTAGATCTGTTGTCACAAAACATGTCACAACAGTGAAGCATCAGAATAAACCACCATGTCCTCAGTAGCTTCAGGAAGTACTAGGATAAGTGACTGGCCAAGCTGATCACACCATTAAAACTTGATATTCTTTAGAGTGAGCTTTGTAAGCGAGGTAGCAATCTTTGTGAAATCCTAAATAAATCGTCTATAATAGCCCGCCAAGCTTAGAAAACTTCTAACTTCCGTAGGACTCTTTGGGAAATCCCATTTCATTACCGCCTCAACTTTAGCTAGATCAACTTTAATGCCTTGATTCTTAACTACATGCCCCTGAAATTGAACTTCACAAAGCCAAAATTCACATTTTGAGAATTTGGCATAAAGCTTTTCAACCCACAACATCTGCAACACTTGTCTCATATGAGATTTGTATTCTTCAACAGACTTGGAATAGATAAGAATATTGTCAACAAATAGAATTACCAATTTATCGAGCATAGATCGGCATACTCGATTCATAAGATCCATATAGGTTGATGGTGCATTTTACAGCCTAAAAGGCATTACCACCAACTTATATTGGCCTATTTGGTTCTGAAAGTAGTTTTATGCAAATATTATTCTCGAACTTTCAATTGATGCTACCCTGAATGTAAGTCAAACTTTGAGAAGTAAGTGGCACCTTAGAGTTGATCAAACAAGTCATCAATACAAGGTAAGGGATACCTATTCTTGATGGTAACCTTGTTCAACTCTCTATAATCGATACACATACGCATGGTGCCATCTTTCTTTTTCACGAACAAAACTGGAGCTCCCCATGTCGAACTGTTAGGACGAATGAACCCATTATCAACTAACACCTGCAATTGCTTATCAACTCTTTCATTTCGAACGGGTCAAGTCTATACGGTGTCTTAGAAATTGGAGTTGCTCCTGGTACAAAATCAATTCTAAATTCCACTTGTCGATCAGGCAGGATGCCTAGTACCTCATCGGGATATAAATCAAGGAATTCTTTCACAACACGAATTTCATCAATTTTCAGCACCGGTTACTCTGTATCAACCACACATGTCAGAAATGTGTGGCAACCATGCGACAAGTGTCCTTTATCTCGAGCGTACGTACAAATCGATAAATAGGACTTCTTCTTTTCCCCGTGGATATTTATCACTCCCCCACTTGGCGAATTGACCCGAATAATCCTTTTCTCACATTCAATAACGACTTTATAATTATTGAGCCAGTCCATACACGCTACAACATCAAACTCGCCCATTTTCATAGGGATTAGATTAATTACAAACGTTTCATCACTAATCTTTAGTTGACACCCACAAATACATCACACACATACATGATTTTATTATCTGCAATTCCAATATCTAACAGAGTGTCTAACTTACTAACATGAATATAGAAGTGTTGACCAAAATTTTCTGGCACAAACGATCGTGGGCTCCTGAGTCAAACAAAATTTTATGCAAGTGTAAGGTTCACAAGAAAGGTACCTTTCAAAACATCAGGGGCCCTCTGCAGTAATCTGGAATAAACGGTCGTTAGGCCTTGTTGTCTCTGTTTCTTTCTTCTCTACATTCCTGCGAGGTGTGGGCAGACTGGATTTTCAGCTTAGGACACTATGATTTAATGTGTCCAAGCTCAAGGCAATTAAAACAAAATCAAATCAGCTCGGGGCAATCGAGGCACAAGTGACCCTCCTTTCCACATTGATAACATGCTCTTGTTCCAAAACGACATTCCCTATAGTGCCTTTTACGACACGTCTTGCACTCGGGTGGTTCTCGCCTCTACTCTTTTCTCGAATGAACATCTTTGACGTACTGACAGCTTGCTCAACCTTTCTTTTGAAGGAACCACCATCGTCTCTTTTTGTCTCGATCTCTCTGTTTCGAGCCTCATTAACCAACTCTTCAAATTTTGTCCATCGATCGGGATTAACAAACTCCCTAATGTCCTTATTTAATACCTTATGAAAATGATCCATGAGTCTCTTTGGATTCTCTATATACTCCGAACAAAAGCGAGCTATATCAAGAAAATTTCCAACTAACTCACGACATATCTTCTTTTGTTTGGCTTTCGGAGAGAAAGCCTTTTCAAACGTCTCCTTGAAATCATCCCAAGTTAGCCTATTTATGGCCTCAGTTCCCATGGTGCGACGTTGAACATCCCACCATCCTTTTATAGGGACTTTAGAAGATTTGTAGCATAAGTCACCTTCAGCCTTTCTGGGCATTAGGTAGTATATCGAATGCCCCCTCCACCTCGGAAATCCACCTGTAACATTTAATAGGATTGGGATCTCCTTGATATTCTGGTGGTTTACAATCAAAAAAATCCTTGTAGCTGAATATTTTTCTTCCGTCATGAATATTTACCACCATTTGCCCCACCAGAACCACACCTTTAGGAGATGGTCTCTCATTATTAGCCTCATCATCACATCTTTGAAATTCATCAGCAATAACATTTTTAATCGTTTCAGTAATGCTCCAAAAGAAAAGAGGAAGGGATGCCTCTTGGGTACGACCCACTTCCTCAGCAATAAGCGACTTGAACTTTGCAGTAGACGTCCTAGACACACGTATAGGATACTCGGGTCTATCGATATTGTCTCTCGTATTAGTATTCTTAGTCTTGTCTTGATGACTTGCCCCCCAATCAACTCAGCATCTCTATCACTCACCACAACACATTTAGTTTATAGTCGTTCAATATTTTATGTGTTTACTATATCTTTACTTCTTACCACATATACGTTAAGAATCGCATTAACTCAATCCTCTCGATATCTCATAACTTCCATAGGTCCATACATTGTCATGTGATGATTATTACATCGCATATGCGTAATAATTATCACATTACATTGATGTCCCTAAAGTTATCACGCGGAATCTTGATTCATTAGCCTTAGCAGTTCATTAACTACTCTATCACACACACACACACATATATATATATATAATAATTCTATATCATGCTCAAGAATAAATCGGTTTAAGTTCAAGTACCCACTAATGGAGGATACACAAATCCCTTAAACCATAGTTCTGGTACCAACATGTACCACCCAATTTTTTTATTAAAACATCTTAGTAGAACTTCTTTGATTTCCATTCTAGTTTATATACATTTCTAACGACAATGGAGGAAAATAATGACTCAATAGACTTAAACAAAAGCTAAACAAACTATCTCTTGACTGGAAAAGAGATCGCGTCGCGGTCCTCCAAGATCGCCTTGTTGTATGGGGAATCGCGTTGCAATTTATATAATCGCACCGCAAGTTTGGCAAAATCCGTCTGACCAAAATTAAACACGGACAACATCGCGATTTGGATCCATTGCGTCGCAATTTTCAGCTAGACCTGCACAACACAAATTTTTCTGGAGCAGTTTTGACCCCAAGTTTGCAACATTTCACAAATATAACAACACCAAACTATAACAACTTGTTTTTCGCCAAAAGTAACTTGTACCAAAACAATACATCTTTCGACCACATTTCTTGTTACAATTTCAACTCCAAAGACTCTAAATTAATTAATATAACAACACTATTCACATCAACAACATTTCGTAACCACACTTTTAATCAAACCAAGATCAAGACCATTTATATAAAGCTACCCCAAATGGGTCATTACAATATCTAAACTACTTGACATAACCATTATACCAAAAATGACAAATTTCATAACCAACATATCCAATGTTAATCCAAACACATACTACCATCAACCATGACTTAATATACACTAAAGTAAACATATATTCATAAAACACAATTTGACTCATTTATAGCAACACGTGGTAATTTCAACCCAAAGACACCAAAATACAATTTAACCAAGTTTAGAAATAACCATAAATACAGTGTATAAGTTTCATACAACAAAAGAGGGTTCCAATTATAGAGCATGATTAAAAGAGATTAATTTGTTACCAAAAGAATAACAAGCCCAGCACTAGCTTCCCGCAGGTTTCTTTCCCAAGTCCTACAGTTTTCAGCTTGATTCACCTACACATTTAACAACATAATAATAAGCAAAATTACTTAATAAGTAATGGTCTCTTACATACATACACAACATTAAGATACTTCATTCTCTAACATGTCAATATAAAAGAATCAACCTATAACCATCAAGTAATTGGACACTTGAATACACTAATATTCCAAATGCCATTATTTCGCTCTAACCATCAAGATAATATACACTTGGCTACTCTTGTAATCCAAGTGTTATTACCTTGCTCCAACCGTCCATTACTTACCTTGAACTTTATTATTGAAATTATTAGCAAGTTCTTGCACTCTTTTATAACCTAGTCATACAAACGCATACACAAATATTACACAGCCAAAATACAACTCTTTATTAATTAAATCTCACAATTCTAACTTTTTACTCTTTTTTTTTTTTTTTTTATCACAACTAGGTGTCATAATTCATCACAGCAAGAATTCTTTAACCATAACTTGTTATATTTTACAACACAAATTACCACCTCTAAACATCTAATTTCATTATTTCAAAATTCACAAAATATTGGGTGTTTGGTTTTCTTTTTCAAACTAAACATAAATCATCATCATGAACATCTCTACATTTACGAAAAAACCACCAACACTTGGAATATGTAATATTACATCTTCTACGCAAAAATCATCGAAATAAACTTACTTTCTTACTCAATAACATATATAAATCATTCCTACATCCATACAACCACTTCTTTTTACAAAGTTTACAACCTTGAGTTTATGTTAAACTAGCCCTAGACATCAAATTAATGAGTTAAAAATATAAATCATACTTTAAAGATGGTTATATAAGGTTTAGAAGCTTTAAGTTAGTTAGTCTTAGTTTCAATTTCTCCACTTTACTTCTTTCCCTCCTGCTTTCTTCTTTAAATCGTCAAACACACACTTATGGTAAAAATGAAGTAAAAGAAAGCGCTAGGGGTTTTATTTCATCATTTACATTTTTAAGCCTTTAATAACTTGTCTTGACAAAACTAGCCCCTTTAGTTCTTTTTATTATTACATGTAACCCCCTTGTCAATTTATATGTATATATCTAACCCATATTTGGTATATGTTGGGTCAGAGACCCCACTAATGTAATTTATAGATGACAAATTCACTAAGTGTTTTTATAATGCTCACTACATTTGTTAGCAGTGAACAATAGAGTAGATAACAGAAGCTGTCACTGATCAAACTGATCAGTGAACTATTCTACACTTAGAATATTTTTTCTACTCTGATCACTGTATATGTTAGCTGTGATGATTTTGTAACTTGAAAGAACAATGAAGTGATCATTACTCGTTGATGAGCACTTGATCCTCAGAATTTACTATGGTTGTCGCTGATAAGAACATAAAGCATCTGTTGAAGTCGAAGATTGAAGACAGAGATAGAGAGCAGTCTACTGATTTGGAAATCAACTCTGCTCTATTAACTAGTGGTCCATGCCTTTATCCTAAAAAGTACATTAGGTCTGACAAATACCTAATGTACAATAGAATGTCAACTTATGCAGAATACAAAAAAGCGTGCATATCTTTTCAAAGATATGTACGATCACTTATCGTACAATTGCATTTAATTCTTTGTAGCTTCTTCTGTAACCTAGGATTAAAGTAATATATAAACTTTATTCTTAGGATGTAATGTCACATCCAAACTTTGGAAGTTGCATTACTGTTCCAACAAATATGGTGGTGACACGTGTTGGTTTTATCTCTCATTGTGTGAGAGTATAAATACCACACTCAACTACCATATTAAATGTCTAGAATTTTGTATTCGCGATCAACCTGTGATTAAAGCACGTTCCTGCTAATCAGAGAACCAAGTGCCCTCACTTATCTGTTAAGTTTTGATCACCGAGCATTATCAGCGAACTGTTCGCTGATAATCTGTTGAGGCCAAATTTGTCACAAGTTAGTTTACTTACACTAGTCTGTCTTATCTATTTCTGCAAGTAAACTCTGTAAAGTATTCAATTGATTCAAATCAATAAAAGAAAACTTTAAACTTGAATTTGTTGTCTATTTATATTTGTTGTTAGTAGTTAAACGTTTTATTTGACAAACCAGAACCAACTGTATATTCTTTTCAACATAATACCAATTAGTTATAAACTTATAATTAAATAATACTTTTATTATATATATTTAATATTTTATAAATCTTGGGATGTTACGAAAATAAATTAAAATGATAAGAAAAAGTATTACCTTTTAATATTAATTATCAGACCACTATGAATAATAACTCATCTATTCTTTCTGATATAAAAATATTTATATTTATATTTATTTACATTAAAGGTAAAATCAATTAAACAAGTTTGTTGTAGACTAGCAAGTAAAAGGCGTCATGCTTTGTGTTGAAGAGGCATACGAGTTCTATCCCTGCTTAGCCAAACTTGTGGGTTTTTTCTGTTTCTCTTTCACTTTGAAGTTTTTATACATAGAGATTATGATTAATTATCTACAATTCTATAAAACTTATCGGAAAACCTCTAAAATTATATAGTATGTACACATTATTATATAATTTCGATTATATTTATTATAATAACTATTATATTGTTATTTTTATTAATTTTCGTTATTATTTAGATTATTATAATAATACTATAAAGAAATTACGAGGTAGCTTAAAATTTTATAGCTTTGTCATTTATAAACAAAGTTCATCGAATTCAAATTTATAAATTGAGGTTAACTCTTTTGTGAAAATGATGTACACTTTTAAACATGTCGCAACGCATGAGAAAAACAATACTAACTAAATGAAATAGATACATATTGTAAACATAAATGTCATGTTACTTATTTTTGTAACTACAAAAGTAAAGTACATTATAGAAGTTAACTTGATTTAGGCAATTTCATTTTCGACGCAAAGCACGAGCATTATAAACCTTGTAGGGAGTGTTTATCTCTATATAATAAAAGGTTTTGGGTTTCGGAAAGAAAAGCAAAACTTGAGGGACTGTTTCTATTAACTAAGGGCAAACGTCTCCGTACAATTTTCATCTAATAAAACCCTAGTGGATCCAACAAAAACCCTTCCCTCCCCTGTGCTTCTTTCCCCAACGCTGTAACCCTTCGCAGCAGCAGCAATGGTAAGAACAAACACATAATGAATTGAATTGAATGAATATGATTTCTTGTTCCATATTAAAAATTGTTAAAATGCGTTTATAGGCTTCAGAGAGGAAACAAGCAAATCCGATGCGAGAGATTAAGGTTCAAAAACTCGTTCTCAACATCTCTGTTGGTGAGAGCGGCGATCGTCTTACACGTGCTGCCAAGGTCCTCTATTTTTTAATGGAAATGCTATAACTGTATGTGTTTTTATATATTAGGAAAAATTATCTGATTTCGTTTAAATGTTTTGATTAATATTGAATTAGGTCTTGGAGCAACTCAGTGGCCAGTCCCCTGTCTTCTCCAAGGGTAATTATATCATCACACTAGCATTTTACTATCTGCTATTTTAATTGCAATATCTCCTTTTATATATTTATTGTTTATATTTATTATTATTTCCATTCAAGTTAGTAGAATTTTAAGCTGTTTCGTAAGTATGTTTCTCAACTTTCTAGATAATGCAACTTAGGGACTGCTTGGTTGGAGGTTTTAGACTATAAGGGATTGAAAAATTATGGTTGATTGACTGTAATATAATCAATCATTCCTCATTAGCGGCCCATACTCCATTACCCACAATTATGGGGGGTTTGAAAAACCATTAACCTCCCTTTTTTTGCTCTACATGATACCATTTCACGGCTTTTTTCAGCTTCTAATTTTTGTCTTTTTATTCTATTTTTCCTTTATTTTCCTACTATCTTCACGTATCTCTCTCTGTGCAACCACGCCAATTAAATTGATCATCACCATCATGGCTTGCTTTCTTGATTGACATTCGATTTCTCATATTTATATTTATCTATATAATTGTTGCGTGATTTCTAATTAGTTTCTCCATATTCTATCAATTTTATCTTTGTGAATTTCGTTTTAAGATTTATTCTTTTTTAAACATGAGTATTGATTTGATTTGTATATAGAAAAGATCACAATGCCTTTGTCTGATTAAAAAGTTTATGTAAGATTACTTAATATTACTCGGCAACCAATTTGTCTAAGACAGGTTTAGAATTATATATTTGGTTACTAAAGATTTTCTTAAAAGCAATGTAATGATTCCTTATATTAACCCAGCAATATCAATACAATCATAATACCCATTAGTATTCCTTTGCATTCCCTTAGCCTTTCCCATTCCCATTCCTTAGAATAAACCAAGCAGCCCCCCCCCCCCCCCCCCCCCTGGTCTACAATTTTGTTGGTCACTAGTTTGGGTAAAAGAAGAATAAATAAAAAATATAAGATGGATACAACTCTCACAAACTTTGGGGTTTTAGAAGATTTTACGATGGTTACAATGGTTGCATGGAGACTATTCAGCCATGTATATTCGAAAATTCTCTTATCTAAGGAGGTATACGTGAGTGCCTTTATCAATTCTATTGACTAGTCCATCGAACACTTAGTTGTGAGGTGAAATCGGTTTTGATAGGTGATTTTCCTGAGTACTTAAAATTTTATTGATGAAATCGCTCTCTACTGGGAAGTTAGATTGTCGTATACTTGTTGTTGCTGTTGTTGTTGGTGTTGTATTACTGCCACTATATCATTTTAGGTCTATTCATCTTTCAATCGATCTCTATACTCTCTTTTTGTATGGGTTATTAGATTTGTCATTAATTTAGGGAGTTATTAAAAAAATTTCTTTCCTCAAGTTTCTAATGAGTTTGTTTATTGATAAGACGCCATATGTAAAGGGATGAGCTTGGAAACTGAGAATTTAGATAATGTATGTAGAATGTAATGCAAACCTGTTGGTTATGTTTTAAGAAATCATTTTCAAAATATATTTTTAAATCCGCAGCTTATTCCACTATATAGTGCCTTTCCGATAAACTAACTGATTCAAAAGATTAAGGAATATATGAAATCAACCTCTATGACATCCCTGATAACCCAACTATGAAAATTGAATATGTAGAGAGTGATTGATGCAGATGAGAGTCCGATAAAATGCCAGGATGACAGTACTACTATTTACTAAACCTGATAAAAGTTAAGATACCATTTTTCAACTTCCATATAGGGGCGAATGATAATGCGATTGAAAAGTTAAGAAAGCCATAGTAAAAGGTGATCACATGATGACTTCTCATGTGAGGAGTTTTCAACAAGAGTTGATGACTTGAGTGAAACCTTGGCGCCTGTTATGTACCATGTTGATTGGAGGACCTACTTGAGCATCACTCTGTTCGTAAATAAGATCTTTTGTATAGGCTTATACCTCTGTATTTGTGATTCCTTAGGTATTTATGTTTTATTTCTTCATGTTCTTCCACAGAATATTTAATCAACTTATTTCATTTGGGCTCTTGCCTTTTGACATCACAATGATTCGAGCTGTAAATAAACCATAGAGGAAAACAGAAAGAGAGCTAGTTTGAAGGCTTCTCTTCCTGTATAAATCCAAACCTAGAATTATGTTTTACTACTTTTACAGACTCAAATATTTAAAGACACTATGATATGTGCATACGTAACCACTCAAGAATTATCTGGCTGAAACAAGAAGGTAGCTGAAGCTCAAGGAACTTGTTATCAAGATTCAGTATTCTTTACTTTGTTCATGGAAACAAAGTCATTTCAGAGTCTAAATTTATGCCTTTTGAGCAAACACTAATGATGGAAGACCTCAAATCATAGCTTTTTTAGTTGAGTTTAAGATGGAGAAGATGTGCAAAAGCAACTATAGGATTTGAGTTTTAGTTTAAATTAGTTGGTATAATTAGTTCTGTTTGCTCACTTCATAAATTTTACAAATGAAATAAGTAGAAAAAGCTAAAGAAGATAGGGGTTTTGCATGTAGGCTCATCGCTGATTGAACTTAAGTCACACTTATTTGCACATTAGACAAGCCAAATAGCCAGTTATTATTTTAGAGCTAACAGTAGTGCAACAACATGCATACAATAGACACAGAGAGGACCAGTTTTTTTATTCGGGAGGTACTTGCTGGATTTGTTGTTCTGTTTTGTAACAGTCTTTGTCTCTAGATCTTGAACGGGATGGATTATAATGAATTTGCATGACCATAGTTAGTATTTTATCCAACATCTATTTTTTTTTTAATTTTCTTTTATTTGATTCCTTATCGGTACACATTAAGTTTCTGAGTAGGATCTGATTTGTGTTCCCAGACTACGATTCTAGTTTGTTTATGCTTCCGGTATTGTTTGATACAGCAAGGTACACTGTGAGGTCATTTGGGATCAGGCGTAATGAAAAGATTGCATGCTATGTAACCGTTAGAGGAGACAAAGCAATGCAGCTTCTGGAGAGTGGTTTGAAGGTGAAAGAATACGAGCTTCTGAGACGCAACTTCAGCGACACTGGTTGCTTTGGATTTGGTATTCAGGAACATATTGATCTGGGTATCAAGTAAGTTATTGTTTTTTTCATTTAAGATCATTATAATAAATAATAATTATTATTGGTTCATAATAAACTTCATTTCAAGTGCTAATGATACGGCACTAATTATGGTAAAAATGTGGTTTTTTTGTGTGATAACAGGTATGATCCTTCCACTGGTATCTATGGTATGGATTTCTTTGTGGTTCTTGAACGTCCCGGTTACCGTGTTGGTCGTAGACGTCGGTGCAAGTCGCGTGTTGGTATCCAACATAGGGTCACAAAGGAAGATGCAATGAAGTGGTTTCAGGTTAAATATGAGGGGGTTATTCTCAACAAATCCCAACAGATTGGAAATTAGTGTCTTCAGTCAGCTAAGATATCTTATAAACTTGTAGTTGCACCGGGTGTTCCAAATGATTGCTTTGCCTTTTGTGCTTTTGTTGAATCGTACTAGTAGTGAAGGCAAGAAACATCCTCAGTTTTATGAGATATATCTAGCATCTTGTTTGAGAAGTGTTATTATTTCCTCAAAAGGTATTCATTTGGTATTCAATGATAGTAGTTTATGGTGACTAACATTTTGGATTTTGTGAATGATAATAGTTGTTCCACATTGAGTAGATCCTTAATTCTTCAGCCCTCTTGACCCTCCAGAAGTAGTTGGATCTTGGGGGCCATGAATGTGTCGTTCTTCATCATATCTGATTCTGGAACCTCATTCATGAAAGTAAAGTTGTTAGAGAGATTACATGGAAGAGAGTTATTAGTGCAAGATGTTCAATTTGGAAATCTCCATTGAGTATCTACTTGGTGGTCTATTATGAATATAAATCATTAGTGATGCTTGTTGGATCTTTTTGAGAGGGGCTACATGCGCTTAAGTGTGGCTGCTGACTAAGCGTTAGCTTTCATCCGCAAAGTCGAATCAGCATTCTCCACACGTCATTTCTCGAATCTCACTAGGAGCCTCTCCTCGACCTCCTAGCAACTCATTAATTTTCATCCTAAAGGGTGTCAACTCGTATCTCCTAACCTGTTTTTAAGTTGAGCTGAAGGGTTACAATTCACTAAACATATACGAGAACAGTTTCAACCATTGTTTATATACAATTTTATTGTACTACTTAATAGAGTCGAGTTCAGTCAAACTCAAAATTGTCGAGTCAACTTAAGTCAAACACAAAAGCATCGGAGCCACTACACCAACTTTGATTGAAATAATTATTACTGTAATATTTTAATGTTGGGTTAATGCACCAAAAGTGCAACGAACTGCCACCATTTGTTCCATATATACAAGCTACCCATTTTATGTTCTGGGTATGTAACAAACCGGAAGAAACCGTTTACGTATCTTTACAAACTTGATTTTCACCTGATGGAATAACACCTTGCTGACAATGCAGCCACGTGGAATGTCACGTTGGGTATTTTGACACGTCATGTGTCTATTTGTCGTTGCCACGTCAGAATCTAGAGTTTATATCATCTATTTCTTTACGAACCCTGTTCATTTGAGCCCTAGTTTTCAGAAGGAAAAACCCACGAGCAGATGTCTTCTTCTTCCTCTCATTCTGTAAAATCGAAGCGATCGGGTGACTTACCAACACATTGCGACTGTAATCCTCCATCCATGTTGGTGTTACGTACCTCATGGACCTCTACGAACCATGCTCGTCGTTTTTTAACTTGTCCAAATTCCATGGTAATTTATCTTGTTGTTTACTGTATCGTTGATTTCTTCTTTATCCTGACATTTTTGGGGGTTTTGTGGTGTAGTCTGTAGTGAAAAGGTGTAAAGCATTCTACTTTGTTGATGAAGAAATTAAAAACGATTGGTACAAGAAAACCCTATTACATTTGTACCAATGTTTGAAAGCTGATGAAAGAGATGCGTTTAGAGAAATCATGAGAAACAGAGAAATGGTAGAAAGGTTGAATGGTGAGTTCGAGCTTTACAAGGTAAAAAAGGAAGAAGAAGTTGTGTCATTGCAGATGGAGGTGAGGAAACTGCAGTTGAAGGTGAAGAAGGTGAAGGATAGGTGTGGGTTTTTGAAGAAATGTCTGATGTTACTGTTGTGCATTGTTGTTGTTCTTATGGTAAAGCAGTAGCAGTTTAGTTCATGTATACCATTTTAGCTTGTATAGATCATGAATTTTAATGAAAGAAATGGTTTGTTCTTGTAAAGCAGTGCATTGTTTTTGTTGTTATGGTAAAGCAGTAGCAGTTTACAACTGCAGTTACCAATGTTCAACCAATGTGAAGTTACCAATGTTAAACCTGCAATTACCAAAGTTGGACCATAAAATGTGAAACTCAATTACTTTAACTTTAACAATTAATACAAGGGAATACAAACACGAGGAAATAAAGTCTTGGATTAACTTGAATTTGCAATTCACAAGCAAATAGTACAACTAGAGTTACCACAATACAAAAGAAAGTAAATAAAGTCTTGGACCACCCACATGGTATTGTTTGAACACAGAACATAAAGAAATCAATAATACTCAAAAATCTGGAGAAGTAGGGCCATTAAAGCACACATCTTGGGTTCAATAATTGACCAATTTAAAATACATACAATACTTCTCCACATTGACCCACCTACTTCTCAGATGCTTCATCATCCAGAGTTAATGGCTTATCAACTGATGTACCACTTCCATCTTTTGGTAGGTTCACCCTCCACTGATTTGCAATTCTCTCAGACTTCTTTCTGGGCTTCACAAAACCTCTGTTCTTATAAGGACCAAAATACAACTCAACATGATCAGGTATAACATTAGAAGAATCAGTAACAGGTGGTTGTGCCATACTTTCTTGGGTTCCTGGTTGTTGATCTTCAGTGAATAGCTTTCTTGCAGTAGGTTTGTTTCCACCAGATCCACCCTCTTCTTCCACTTTGCTCTCATCTGATACACCACTTGGCACTCTTCCAACACTTGATACACCACTTGTTCCTGCACAAGTTGTACCAGCACCACTTGTTCCTGCTCCACTTGTACCAGCAGAATTTGGCACTCCTCCACCTGTACCAGCACCACCTCTGCTTCCACCTCTTCTGAAACCACCTCCCCTTCCACCTCTAGTAACTGTCTCTGGTTTAGGTCTGGTGGGATTGGGGCAGTATTTCTTGGAGTGACCTTTGTCCCAACAGTTTTGGCATGTCATAACTCTACCAACTCTGCTTACAACATGATCATTCTCAGAAGTGTGTCTGATCCTCTTCTTCAAAAATATATAAGTAACAGTTACCTTATGTAACCCATGTGCAACACCATAGTTGGCCAAACAGTATTTTAGTTGTGCAGGATTGGCAAACCTCATACCCAAAATGGGTTTCATGTCTTTCCAATGTTGATCAGGGTTGTGGAAAGGATAAGTGACCCCTTTCTTCACTTTGTATTTATCATCTATCTCTAACTCTTCTAAAGAGTCTGGGTTTTTACTAGCATCGGTTCTATGAGGGTCAACTGGATCATACGACATATTCTCATCAAACATAACAAAGTTATTACTACACAGCTTAGTTAAGAAAGGGTCATTAATTCCTTTCTGTGGAATGATCACACTATCCTCACCCTCATTATGTAGATTCACATATGACACTACATCCTCTTCAATCTCAATTTCAGTATCCTCTTCATCTGACACTTTCTCTTCATTATCATCCTCAGACAACCAAGAGAGTATATCATAACCATGATGTTCTATGTATAAGTCAACCTTACCCCCCTTGTCATGGCCAACTCTATGAAATTCATGTAAATGACCATCATTCATAATCTCCCTTAAACCTAACTTTAGTGAAAAACCAGGTATGCAATAATAAACTTTCCTAATAGGGGCTGCACAACATCTACTTAGGAACTGTTTAAGTTTGTCTAATGTCAAGTCACTCAGGTCTTGATCATGAATTGTATCAGAATCACCATTCATATATTTTAGAGGCTTAGGATAGAAAATACCTTCGTGATGAATCGTTATCTCCAACTTATACGTCATCTTGTAAAAGAAAATTTAACTGACATTATAAACCATTACCATTTAAACATGGAATACTGAAATTTTAAAAATTTGGAAATTAGGGTTAAAATTGGGGCTTTTAGGTTATAATAAGCCACATTTCACTTCATAAATAAAATCAAAATTTTTTTGAAAATCCAACATTGCGTCTTAAAATCTAGGGTTTTCAGAATTTGGTAACAAATATACATAAAAAACATATACAAGTGTACAACAATTACATACCTTACTAGAATTTCACAAAAACAAGCGAACTCCCTCGAGAATGTTGGTCGGATTTCGTTGTTGCACCAAGAACAGTGGAGTATTCAAGCGAGCGGGAATATTGAACGAGAGAGTTGTGGGTATGAAATTGGAGTTTTTATTTCACATATAATAATAATAATAAAACTAAAGTCCACGTTTTGTTTTGTATATACACGTCACGTTTAAAAAATATTTAAAAATGCTGACAATTGCATTTTACCTGTTCTTCCGGAAAACGTGGGAAACTAGCTCCTAGATATATTGGTCCTTTCAGAATCAGACGCGTGGTTAATGATCAGTCAGTTACACTTGATCTTCCTCCAGAACTTTTGGGAATTCACGATACTTTTAATGTGTGTTATTTGAGAAAGTGCAATGTTGAAGACCAATCTCAGATCCTTCCGTTAGAAGAATTGCGTGTCGACCAGAGTCAGAAATTAGTAGAGGAACCTGTCGAGTTACTAGATAGAAAAGTGACCCGATTGCGTAAGAAAGAAATCCCCATGGTTCTAGTTAAATGGAAGCATAGCCTAGGTCCAAACCTCACATGGGAAACCGAGTCTAGTATGCGTACGCGTTACCCTGGGTTATTTAGTCAAGGTGAGATTTCGGGGACGAAATCTCCTTAAGGGGGGAAGATTTGTAACATCCTCCCCAATGGCCTAGTATTTTTAGGTAAATTTACTTTATTTAATTGAGTTAATTTATATGAAATGTTTGAATGTATTATGGTTAGGAATAATTAAATGGGAATTACGGTATTTTTAGTTTAAAATACGGATTAGCCTAACTATTATAACTAATACCATCGTGTGCTAGATTAATGATAATAATACATCGTAGTATACATAAATTATATATATATATAAACTCAAGAATCCAGAAATCAGCCATTTCATCTACATTCTTCATCTCAAAAACACACACAAACACCAAGAACACACACTAAACTCAAATTTGCAATTCAAGCTCAAATCTAGCCCAAAACACCTCCAAATAGTATCATTAGATTCGGAATTCATCAAAGGTTAGTCCTGCAATTCGTTTTTGTGGTTTTAAGCAAAGAATCAAAGGTTAATTAGTTTTTAGTTTTTGGGTTTTAGAAATAAGAGAATTTTGATTGGAAATTCATTTATGTGTTTTTATGTTAAATTGATGCATTTAGAGTGTTTGTTTATGTGTTTACTAAGTGTTGGAACGTTTAATTTGTGGTAAAACGCTGTTAAGATTGAGATTTGAGAATTTTTGGTAAAATCAGCCCAGTTTTCTGCAAAAACGCAGATGAACTGGTTTAGGCGATATTGGTAATATCGCCACCAATATCGCAGGTAATATCGCGATTAATTTCGCTTGCAATATCGCTAGCGATATTGGCAATATCGTTTTTTATGTTGCAGATTTTGAAAATGCGTAAGTGTTACTAAGTTTTGTGAAAATCTTACTAAAAATTAGATTTTGATGAAATTCGCATGGTCACTCGGAATCGATCAAGTAATCAAGACTATGTACCATAGCCCTGTAAGTTTTTTTGGCCTTTCGGGGTCGTCTTGGGCTTCAAAATGGCACTTTTCAGTTTGTAAATGATGTTCCGGGATTTTCGAGTTTCGTTCCAGATTGAACTCTTATTTCCTTAGACTTCGGGGAATTACCGGCTTGTAAGAATGTGCTATTATGATGATTTAAACTTGATAAATGTTTATTATCTAGATACTATGCGTTGAGATATGTTATTCGCTTACGAAATGAGTTACTAACTCATTATCTGTTGTATTCTCAGATCAGTCGAAGACTCAGTAATATTAGAATTCTGAGAGGTGGATAGTAGCAGACAGGTGAGTGGATCTGCAACTCATAATTTGAGTTAGTTGTAATGGTGTGATTACAACAAGTAACGTAAACCTTGATTGACTATTTAGTCTGAGTTATGATTGAATATATCTGCTTGTTATGCATATGTGGCCTTCGGGCATCTGTGTTATTCAGAGGTCAATTGCGATTGGACTTGGTTACTACTGTGTTCAACACAGGTTCCAGATACATGTGTTGTCGCTGGAAACTGTGTTGTTGTGTTGTAGTGCCAAGTTATCGGTCTATTCTGTATGGGCCTTTACAGATTGTGGGTAAGTGTTACTGAGGGCCACCGCGGCTGTAGGGTTCCTCAGTAACCGCCGATCCTCTTGAGTTTATGTGTTTACTGTGCTTAGTGTAAACAGATTATTAAGCTAAGTTGAATTGTTAGTTGTACATTCATTCACTTAGCTTTGTGCTAATTCCACCATTTCCCTTCCTGCAGGTTATGCATGTCTTTTGTGGGTTGGGCAGGAAGGTGGTTTTGAAGAATGTTTGACACGTGCCATCACTCTGATATGTTTATGAATGTTTTGTAAATTAACGTGTATGTGGATTTTGTATAACAATTATATGTTTTGTTTCAGCAATATTTTAATATTGTAAATTCGCGAAAAATCTATGGTCATTTTGTAAGATAATTTATAATATTATCTTTTATCCATCGCTTCCGAGTCAAATTACTATTTTAACCCTGAGGTAATTTAAGGGGTGTTATAAAAAGGGTACTGTTCATCGTACGGGTTACTGTTCATCCGAATTTTGTTTTCATGGCCGACAATACCGCACTTCTTGAAGTCTTACAAGCTATTCAACAACAGTTGCAACAATAAGCTGAACATAACACCAGAGTTCTCGAGGCAATTGCAATCTGAATATCCAACCTCGAAACCAAGAAAGACTACAAAGAAACCAAAATTTTATGAGAGGTAATCCAACTAGAAATCATGAACACTTAGGAGAAGTTATTAATGACTCTTCATCAAGTGAAGAGGAATTAGTGGTAGTTGATAACCCAAATCCACAAGGGGATCGATTACCCAAAATTAGGGCTGACATCCCAACTTTCTCTAGATCTCTAGATATTGAAGGTTTTCTTGATTGGGTTTCCGAAACTGAAAAGTATTTTGAGCTTATGGATATTCGCGAAGAGATTCAAGTCAAATATGTTGCCTACAAGCTTAAAGGCACAACTTTGTCATGGTGGGAAAACCTTCAAACGGGTCGTCGCTACCAACGAAAACAACCGGTTCGAACTTGGTAGAAAATGAAACAACTAATGTATGTACGATTTCTTCCCGTTGATTACGAACAAATACTCTATACATTATATTAAAATTGCAAAAAATATTTTTGAAATGTCACCAACACTCTATACGAACAGACACTCTATACATGAATCCGACTCTCAACAATTAGCTCGTTTTAATAACGGCCTACGATTTGAAATTCGAGAGATTTTTTCTCTTCAAACCACATGGAACATTGATGAAGCCATACACCTCGCACTTAAAGTTGAGGAAATAGCCACTAAACAAGGGAAAAAGGGCATCTCACACCGTAATATAACAAACTCGAATAAGACTTCATATCAGAAAAATAATTTGGGAGTCGATACGTCTACTAGCTCGTTTAAAACAGCCTATGCTACTGATGGAGAGCAGAGTGGAGCTCCAACCACGAGTACCTCTACCCAAGGCACTAAGAAGCCCCATGCTAACCCTTACGCTCGACCCGTGGGAAACCGATGTTATCAAACCCAACAAACAGGTCACACTTCAAATCAGTGTCGAGCAAAGAAACCTGTTAATTAGGCTCAACGAGATGACATTAGTGATGCTGAACAAGATGGTGATGAATGTTGTATTGGCCCTGATAATGTTCTTAATGAGGAAGAAGAATATTACAATGAAGGGTACTCATGTCGTGCGTAGATTAGTGTTGGCTTCCCCTAAAAATATTGAAGACACTCAACGACATAATATCTTTTGAACCCGATGTAATCAAGATATTGTTAATGTCATCATCGATGGTGGGAGTAGTGGAAATATCATCTCGCGAGATATTGTCACACGACTTAAGTTGACACCATAAAGCATGCGACACTGTACAAGATTGGTTGGATTAAAGCCGTTAGAGAAGTACAGGTTAACGGGCAATGTGAAGTTCCGATCTCTATGGGTAAGTACAAGACACAATTGTTTTCGACATTGTAGATATGGACGCTTGCCAAGTCTTGTTATGTTGACCTTTGCAATTTGATTTGGGCGTTATACACAAAGGGAAGGAAAACACTTACACATTCTGCAAGGATGGCCACAAATTCACCTTGTATCGTTACTCTAACGACACTGGCCTAAAAACATCCAAAGAACATGGAAAGCAGATTATGTCATGTTCTCGAGAGGCTTTCTTAGCCGAGGTACGAAATGCTCCGACGATATTTGTCATGGATATAAAAAGGAAACGACATGTCTATGGAGAATGCGCCCCCTTTAAGGGATATTCAACACTAGATTGACTTTGTACCCGAGGCTAGTCTTCCAAACCTGCCTCACTACCGTATGAGTACGACAGAACATGCTATCTTACAGGATATGGTCGGAAGAACTGCTTAAGAAATGAGTTGTACAAGAAAGCAAAAGTCCATGTGCGGTTCCTGCAATACTAGTATCGAAGAAGGATAAAACTTGGCATATGTGTATCGACAGTCGTGCCATAAATAAAATCACCGTTAAGTACAATTCCCAATCCCTCGGCTTGACGACATGTTGGATATGTTATATGGGTCTCATTTATTCTCGAAGATCGACCTACAAAGTGTATACCATCAACTTCGTATTCGGCGAGGAGACGAGTGGAAGACGGCCTTAAGACCAAAGAGGGATTATACGAGTGGTTTGTTATGCCATTTGGTCTTTCAAACGCCCCAAGTACTTTTATGCGTTTAATGAATCAAGTCTTGAAGCCATTTATCGGAAAATTTGTGGTGGTGTACTTTGATGACATCCTTATCTATGGAAAATTCTATGGAAAATCAAGGGATGACCACTTAGAGCATCTACGACAAGTCCTTGAAGCGCTCCGAGATCATCAATTATACGTAAACCTCAAGAAATGTTGTTTATGACTGACAAACTACTTTTCTTAGGGGTTATAGTTAGCGCAGACTGCATCCATGTCGATAATGAAAAGATTAAAGCAATAAAGGAGTGGCTTACACCGCAAATGATTAGTGATGTTGGGAGTTTCCATGGTTTAGCCACATTCTATCGTCGATTTATTCATGATTTTAGCACGATCATGGCTCCCGTTACCGAATGCTTGAAGAAAGGACATTTCCATTGGAGTGATTATGTTAATCAAAGTTGTTCTCTAATCAAATAAGAAGATCACAACAGCCCCTGTTCTGATATTACCTAACTTTCAAAAACCATTTGAATTGGAGACTGATGCTTCTATTGTAGGTATTGGAGCGGTACTATTACAAAAAAGCAACCAATTGCATTCTTTAGCGAAAAGCTAAGTGATGCTCGACGAAAATGGACCACGTACGAGCTTGAATTTTATGCGATAGTCAGAGCTATCAAACATTGGGAACAATACCTTTTCCTACAAGAAGTGCTTCAAATCGATCATCAAGCGTTAAAATATTTCAACAGTCAAAAGACTCTCAATCACATGCACGCGCGATGGATCATTTATTTGCAACAGTTTACTTTCGTGATCAAACACAAAGTCGGCGTACAAAATAAAGTAGCAGATGCTTTGAGCCGATGATCGATTTTACTTACCACTATGGGTTCTACAGTCATCCGCTTCGATATTTTAAAGGATCTCTATGCTTCAGATGATGACTTTGCAGAAATCTGGCAACAACACACCAACGAGACTCCTGACGGCCTCTATCTTGTCCATAACGGGTTCTTATTTTTCAAAAATCGTTTATGTATACCTCAAGGTTCACTTAGAGAGCACTTAATTCAAGAGTTTCATGGAGGGGGTCTTGGTGGTCATTTGTTTCGAGACAAGACTATTACTTTAATTGAGGAACGATATCATTGGCCACAACTCAAACAGGACATACACAAAATTGTCAGAAAGTGTTATACCTGCCAAAACAATAAAGGTCAGTCTCAAAACAACGGCTTGTATACTCCTCTGCCTATTCCCGTCGCGCCATGGGAAGATATATCCATGTACTTTGTCTTAGGTTTACCACATACACAACCAACTCGTGATTCGGTTTTTGTTGTAGTTGATCGATTCTCAAAAATGGAGCATTTTCTTCCTTGCAAGAAAACTTCTGATGCGTCTCATATTGCAAGTATCTTCTTTAAAGAGATTGTTCACTTACACGGGGTTCCCCAGATGATTACTTCCGATCGAGAGACTAAATTCTTGTCTCATTTTTGGCGTAAGTTGTGGTGGTTTTTTTAGACCGAGTTGCAGTACAATAGTTCCTTTCACCCTCAAACGAACAGTCAGATGGAAGTTGTGAACAAGTCCATGGTTAACATTCGATGCCTATGTAGTGATTTCCCAAAACAATGGGATTAGTATCTAGCACTAGCTGAATTTGCTTACAATAACATGGTTAACTGTTCCACGGGGAAGACACAATTCTCTATCGTGTACCAAAAGTCCCTAAACCATACCTTAGCGTTGGTCCCTTTACTGAAAATTCCCGGGTATAGCATTGTTGCGTAGAATTTGACGAAGATGATCAAATATGATCAAACTGATGACGCGAGAAACTTGAAGCTGCTAATGCCAAATATAAATTGGACAAAGACAAACATCGCAGTGTCAAAACGTTTACCGAAGGTGATCTTGTTATGGTGCATTTACGACAAGAACAATTTCCAGTTGGTACATATAATAAGTTAAAGAAGAAGAAGCTTGGTCCTTGTCGAATTCTCAAGAAAATAAATGACAATGCATATGTAGTTGATTTACCCGAGCATCTAGCTATCTCAAACACCTTCAACATCTCCAACTTGGTTGACTATCATTCTCTTGATGAACCTCTTTACTCTCTTGAGAACTCAAGGGCAAGTCCTCAGGCAAGGGAGAATGATGTAGACGGACTTGTGCAGCAAGAAAAAGGAATTCAAGTTGCTGGAACATGAGCAACAAGTAACAAATCTGCTGGAACTTGAGCACTTGAGTAGCAAGTAATAAATCTGCTGGAATTTGAGCAGCAAGTAATAGATATGCTAGAGTTTAATTAGGAAGTATTTATTATTTAGGTATTATTATTAGGAGTTTTAGTTTATTTAGGATTAGGATATCTAGGTCTATAAACATAGTTGCTAGCCTTTGTTTTATTTATCTTGTTTTCATCAATAGAATTATGATTTTTTTCATAACTGTGAAGCTAACATAGTGGTGATTTGCATTTGCATCTGAGTCCAGTTTATAACGTGATTGTAAAAAAATCTGTCTGTTTTCCTACTCCATTATGTTTGAAATTAGGATTTGGATTCAACAAAAATGTTGTGAAATCCATGATTGCATTGTATTTTAAACGTGGAAACGTTGATAATGCACATAAGTTGTTTGTTGATTCGCCTGACCAGGATGTTATTACTTGGAATACTATGATAAGTGGGTACGTGACGAATGGTCTTGCTAAGAAAGGATTTGAGGTTTTCGTAAAGATGCTTTGTTCCAAGGTTAGTGTGGATTTGGCAACAATGGTTAGTGTTGTTAGCGTGTGCGAATATGGATGTCGTTAATTTGGGTAGAGAGGTTCATGGTTATGCAGTTAAGGGTGTATTTGACAAGAAAATGAAATTTATCAATACGTTACTTGATATGTATTCAGAGTGCGGGGATACGGATACTGCAATGAAAGTATTTGAGAACATGGATGAAAGAAGCGTTGTTTCGTGGACTTCAATGATTTCTGGATTTGCACGAGAAGGTGAATCCGATAAGGTGGTTAATTTATTTCTTGACATGAAAAACGTAGGTGTTAAACCTGGAAAAAATTCTAACACATTGATCCTTTCTAAAAAGTTTGCTGTAAAAGGGGTTCTTTCATGTTGCAAGATGTAAATAAGGTGATGGCCCACTTAACTACATCTTTCTCCCACTTTGTCTCAACCATAGTTAAACATTTATGAATTTTTTGACTCTCTGTACTACACCCTCTATCTTCCTTTACTTTTATATCATAAAGTGTGATAGCTAAAAGAAAAGAAATCAGTACACATAAATAGTAAAATAATTAAATAAAGACTGATCGAGTATGTTAAAAATAAAAACTGATGGAATCTCCACAAAAACTCAGTAACCACTTCAATCCATTAATCACCTTTATGTCCATTTTTTTTATTCTTTTATCCGTGAACTTCATTTGTATTATTTGAGTTCAAAAGATATATATAGTTTATATATACTTGTGATCTCTTTCTTCGTATATCAACCTGTGTAGTTCTTAAAATTTCTTACCTTCTGTTACATTTATTGTCCTCAAAATAAAAGATGGTTTCCTTTTTCATCAACCAAGGTAAACGATCAATTTCATTTTGTATTGTTTACCTTGAATTTCTTAAACATATTAAGTATAATATTTTTTTTTTTTTTATAAAAATGATTTTTATTTACTTTATATGATTTTTCTTGCAGTTGTGACTTGATATATTATTGGCATGGCATTAGAACGTCCATTTATTGTAAGTTTATTTTGGGGTGGAAATATTATATATGAGAATGGATTAATTGGGGGTGATGAATCAACTTTTAATGCTACAATGGTAGTTAGGCATAAAATGCAATTTGATAAATTTGTCGAATTAATTTATGCACTTGTTGGGGGTAGAAAAGGTATCATTTAGGTTGAATATCAAATTATATTATCAAGTTAATGGCATACCCAATATTACATTAGTCTATAGCGATCAAAGTCTAGACATGTTGTATTTTTTAGCCGAGATAAATGAACGTTTTTACAGTCAGGTTCATGTTGAAATGGAGGAAATTCTACATGAATGTAGAATGTCATCAAGTGATGTAGGTTTTATTTGTCTACTACGTAGCTTTCAACAACAAGGGTTATTTCTAGGTTCACATGATAGTCCAATACGATCTCATATTTCAAATATAGGGAATTCATCTACACAATTACTAAACATATTCCCTATACCTAATGATGAGAGATGTGAGACGCGTAATAACTTTGATGAACAACCCGACTCACAATCTAGTGAAGTTAGTAGTGAAAATTTAAGCAATGCAGGGGAAGAGTCTGATGACCTGGGTCCAACTTCTTAATATAGTAACAGAAGTGTGCAACCATATAATGAAAGAGTGATGAAGTTTTTTAATGATGTAAGGGACGGAAATGACGATGACATACTAGATCAGGAAGACCACTTACATTCAGATTTTTGGAGCGAAAGAGAAAATATAATTCGAATTGGGATGCGATTTCAAGACAAATCCGAATTGAAAAAAGCAATAGCACTTTGGTTAGTGACCGAAAATAGAGAGTTTAAAGTTGTTGAAAGTAAATGTTATACATGGGTTGCAAAATGCAAGAGTGCCAAGGAAAATGATGGTGAAGGTTCAAGCAATACTTGTGAAAAAATCTATTAACACGTGGCAAATTACACGTTGGGTGGAGAGACACAATTGTATTGGAGCGTGTGTTGACAACGATAATAGAAATTTGACATCTACAATGATCGCCTCCAGTATTCGTCATTCAATTGAGGACGATCCTGCCTACCCCATGAAGAGTATTCGAGAAGATGTCAAAAACTACTTGAATGTAGATATTTCTTATAAAAGGGCATGGTACGAGAAGAAAAAAGCCATGGACACTGTCTATGGAGACTGGAAAAGTTACTTTGAGGTATTACCAAGTTACATAGCAGCATTGAAAGCTTCAAGTCCAAATACTGTCGTCAAATGGTTTCATCATCCAAGTAGCTCATCAAGCATTATGACATTCAAATATATTTTTTGGGCATTTGGACCAGCTTTCGATGCATTCCACCAATGTAGGCTTATTATTTGTATCGATGGTACACATTTGAAAGGGGATTACGAAGGTAAAATGCTTGTTGTTGTTACAAAGGATGCCAATAATCACATCTTGCCGATTGCTTATGCTATTGTTGATGAAGAGACAAATCATAGTTGGTGTTGGTTTCTTCAACAGTTCAGGTATTATGTTGCACGAGACAAACATTCGTGTGTTGTTTCTGACAGGCACCGAGGAATAATTAATGCTATGTCAACTCTAGTAGAAGGAAAGAGCTGTTAGGATATCATCGCTTTTGTCTTCGACATATTCGAAGCAATTTCAATACAAGGTTTAGGAACACTAACCTTAAACGACTATGTTGGCTTATGGGCAGCACAACTCAAAAGTGAAAGTTCAAAAAATATATAAGTGAAATGAAAAATATCGACCCTACTGCATGGCAATATTTGAAGGAAATTGATAAAAGTCAATGGAGTCAAGCATATGACAACTGTCATAGTTGGGATTGTTTGATAAAAAACATATTTGAGAGCTACAACAACGTGTTGCGGGGAGCTAGACAACTACCGATTAAGGCATGTATAGAGCTTACATTTTCCAGAACTGTGCAATTGTTCCAAAAATACAGTACAATAGCTTTGAATTGCAATACGTCTCTACCACCGATCATATGGCGAGTGTTTAGAACTTATGAGATTCATGCTCAAAGTCACCAAATACAAGAGTTCAACTATAGTAGAGCAATATATAAAGTTTTAACAAGACAACAATTAAATGGTTCTGGTGGCAATGTACACACTGTACGTTATTTCCAACAAACATGTACATGTGGTAAGTGGCAAATTTATAGATTCTCATATTCACATGCAATTGTTGTTTGTCGAAAAAGAGGAGACAACCCTCTCGGGATTGTGGATAAGGCGTACTCCATTTCGACATATAGGCAACAATACAATGCTAACTTTGTGCCACTTTCTCACATTGACTATTGGACCAATCCTCATTGGAGGATTCAAGCAGATTATACAAAACTTGTTCCTGGTCGAGGTCGAAGACGTCAAAGTCGAATAAGAAATGAAATGCATGCTCATTAATCTGATGAAGGTCGTGGATGTACCATTTGTCGCCAAACGTATCATAATAAGCTTAGTTGTTCAAATTCACAACCAAGATTTGATTAATGTAAAATGTCATGTATGTTTATTTATGAATTTCTTTGTTAGTAATTTTGATTCTTGTAACAATTTAACTTTTTATTTATTTTAATTTAAAAATTATAAGCTAATATTGTATTATTATTACTCTTTGTCAGAAATATACAAACTAGGGTCACGAGTAGAGAATAAAAAAGAAGTTAGACGTAAAATATGTTAGCATAATTAAAAATCTGTTAGTTACTTTTTTTCTTTTTATATTTAATTTTTTTTGTTTTTCTTAGTTTTGGTACATACCACTTTATCGAATAGAAGTTGGTAGTTGATTGAAGCATGGTTATAGAGTTTGAAATGGTTTTAAATAGTCAACTAACCATAGTTGAGATCATATAAGTAAAATTGAAATTGATGGGCCCCAACCCTCTTTCAGCTAGAAACAAAAAAAAAACCCCTTTATCAGCCACATTTTATCAAAGAGTCCTATTATCAGTATTACTGTCACGAGCATCTTGCATGCTTGTGTGTCAAAAGGTTCATTAGAAAAAGGTGAAGACATGCAATCTTTAGCGGTTTCTAATGCTCTTATGATATGTATGCGAAATGTGGAAGCGTAGATGATTCATATTCTGTTTTTTCAGAAATGCCTTTTAAAGATATTGTTTCATGGAATACAATGATTAGAGGTTACTCAAAGAATTGTCTTCCGGATGAAGCACTTGATCTGTTCATAACTATGCAACATGAAATAAACCCGGATAATGTAACAATGATATGCATCCTTCCTGACTGTTCCAGCCTGTCATCTTTAAACAAAGGCCAGGAGATCCACGGCCACATTTAGAGAAAAGGGTTGACTTCAGATCAAGATGTGGTAAATGCACTTATTGACATGTATGTTATATGTGGCGGTTTAGGTCTAGCAAAATCGTTGTTTGATACGACTGTTTTGAATAATCTAGTCACATTGACCGTCATGATTTCTGGATATTGTATGCATGGATTTGGGCATGAAGCAGTATTGACCTTTCAAAAGATGCGTGAAAAAGGTATCGACCCTAATGAGGCTTAACTTACTTTATACTGTACGCTTGTAGTCATTCGGAGTTGCTTCAGGAGGGATGGCAATTCTACAACATAATGGTAAAAGAGTACAAGATTGAACCGAAGCTAGAACATTATGGTTGTATGGTCGATCTTCTTTCCCGAGCAGGGAAACTATCAGATATAAATTTATTGAAACGATGCCTGTGAAACCTGATGCCAATAATTGGGGTTCATTACTTTGCGGCTGCAGATTCCATCATGATGTGAAACTAGCTGAGCAAGTTGCAGAAAAAAACCTTTGAATTAGAGCCAGAAAACACTGAATATTATGTACTTCTGGCTAATATATACTCAGAAACAGAGAAATGGGAAGAAGTAAAGACCTTAAGAGGTAGAATAAGAAAATATACGGGGTGTAGTTGGATAGAAATAAAAGGTAAAGTTAACATATTCATTGCAGGAGATAAACAGAATCCAGAAGCTAAAGAGGTTGAATCTTTGATAGGTAATTTGAGAATAGAAATGAATAAAAATGGGTTTTACCCTAAATTAAAATACTCATTGGTTGATAGAGATGATATGGAGAAAGAAGCTGCGATTGGTGGGCATAGTGAGAGTTTAGCAATGGGTTTCTGGATACTGAAGTTGCCACCTCGCAGGAAAATACGTGTGACCAAGAATGTTACAGTATGTGGAGATTGTCATGAGATGGTGAAACTTATCTCGAAGAATGTTGGGAGTCAGATTATGTTACGAGATTCAAACAAATATCATCATTTTAAAGATGGGTTTTGTTCTTGCAGAGGTTATTGGTAAAGCAAGGGTAAAAATATTTTGTTTTTGTTTCTTTGTTGACTAGTATTACTGTATGATAATGTATACTACAGCTAAAAATCGTTCAATAAAAAATAATTCCCATATCTTGAAGCTTCACGGAGAAGTGAAGTGATAAATCTCCTAAACTCTAAATTTATGTGCTTTCTCCTCACCCTTATATTATGGCCTCCGCTTAGATTGTTATTCAGTATATTTGTGAGCTTTATGCCTTTAAAAAACTTAAATCCCTTTATATCTTTAGCCTCAGAAAAGTTTTAAGATCGCCATATCAAATATAAAATGAATTGATGCAATATCTTTGAGGGAGATCCACATAGTGAATCTGGATATCCTGAACTCACAGCAGCATATGCTGCAAGCAGCTGCTACCAAAAAGGTCATATATAGTCTCTATTTTCTCTTTTTCGTAACATGGTCCATGGTTTTTGTTCTCTATTACACTATTTACATATGCATTGTCATTTAACTAATGGAAAAGGTTCTCTATAATAATATCTACATCATAGCTATTATGAGAAATCTTGGCAGTCCAAATATCTTGAAATCCTTTGAACTATTTCTTTATGGAAAAAAGAGATTGATTTTATCAAAGTTTAGTTTGTTTTAGGTTATACACACTGTACATTATGTTGACAATGCAATTCATATCGAAAATTAAGATCATTTATATTTGGTATAAGATGCCCTATGCGGTGTGGAGACCCGGGGCTGTTGATACCCGCTGTCATGAACGGAACTTGTCCTTTATGCCAAAGTTATGCCAATATTTATCGCCCTTTTCTTTCATTTTTAAACGGTTTGGTGCCAGGAATATCCACTTATGATAGAAATTCGTGATCTATAAATAGTTTCGAGAAGATATATGTTCTTCAAGTAAATTAAGTACATCTTGGTGTATTGGTGCATTACTGGGCGAGTACTCATTTGGCAGTTGCCAACTTAATTGCTTCTGGTTTATCCTAAACCACAAAGTGATAATTATTTGAAAACTGCCAAAGGAGATTTGCCCAGCAATTCATCGTAATACACAGTCATGTTTCCACAACTTATGTTTTTCATCCATTATCTTCTGTTTGCTACTCTGCTTTCTAAACCTGTTTTCATATTCATAGTCTACATAAGCTCGGGTTATGTATTATGATACTTACATATGTTGTTATACATTAAAAGAACCACACCTTGGTGCATAGTTATTTCTTTGAGGAATGTTCATCCTTCCGTTATTCATCGTCTATTGTCATGCAAATTATTATATATTATATATAAACGAATATGTGCAGTGTCCAAAAGTCCTCTCAAATGAACCACAATTGGTGGTGCTAGTGTGGAACTTTGACCTTGCAAGAGACTCATGTTCAACACGGTCTACTTTGATAAAAAACAAAAAAAAAGATTTGATTATAGTTCCGACTTCCTTAGCTAGCTTAGTAATGTTGACACAAGAGGAAGATAAAATAACTAAAATTTAGTTGATGGAGTGCACTCATATTTCATGACCAAATCACTATATTCAAAAACATAAAATGACCCTTGAACTCCTATATAAGCCACTGAATTTTAACTACTAGCATTAATAGTACATGACACAAACTTTATATATTGTAAAAAGTGCAATTGTACTAGATATCATATCAGTAAAAATAAAGGTCCCCAGTATACATTTCAATGCTAATAAATGATATTTAATTATTTTTCTAACATCCCAAGCTCCATTTAACTTGATTTTTGTTTTAAACGAGAGTTTGTTTCAAATTATCAATGACTTCTGAAAATATATAGCAGCAATAGGTCACACACAAGCAACAACTGAATTATAGACATTAATTAAATTAAATCGATGATTTATAGTTACTCTAGAAACCGTGAGATTCAAAATATTGAATTATAAATAGTACAAAAATAACACAATCGGTGTCACAAGAACCTAAAAGACCAACCATTTTTAGTGCGTCATTACTAATATCGAGTGTACGTGGAAGTAGTCACATAGTTATGGTGTAATCGTTTGAGAGTTGAGACAAATATCTTGAGATAAAAACTCAACTGTAAACAAACTATTTTCCAATTTCCAGTAGCTCCATGGGCTCTCCTTGCTGATCTTCGGCTCCTTTAACTGCATTCCCGATGTGTATCAATATAATACAATGCTTTATAACTATAGGTCTCTCAATTACGTTATTACATCATATATTCACGCTTCCCCATTGAAAAGAGTCGGCCTGCATGGATTTTCATTTAGAGCCCACAAGGTGTTTGTTAAAAGTCCTGAAAGACACGAGTATGAAACGTTGGTCCAGGAAAACGTGTTAGGCAAGAACCCAACAAAGTTTGAACTGTGCACTGCTCTTAATTCTTGTGCCAAGACGCGGAACTTGCATCTTGGTTTGCAAATTCATGCTAAAATACTTCATGTGGGTTTGCACCAGAATTTGTTTATAAGCAGTGCGTTAGTCAACGTCTATGCTAAATGTGGTGCGATTGGTCAGGCAACAAGGGTATTCAATGGAATGGAGTTACATGATAAGGTATCATGGACTTCAATTATATGTGGGCTTTCTCAAAATGGGCAGGGAAAAGAAGCCCTTTGTTTATTTAAGGAAATGTTGACAACAGTAGTTAGACCGAACTGTTTCACTTATGTCAGCGTTATTAGCAGTTGTACACAACAAGAGTTGGTATTTAAATGCGGTGAGCTTCTTCATGCACATGTTATAAAACTAGGGTATGACGGCAACAACTTTGTTGTAAGTTCACTTATTGATTATTATTCAAAATGTGGAAAGATGGATAAAGCTGCCACAATATTTGAAGCATGTGTTATAAAGGATTCTGTTCTCTTAAGCACTATGGTCTCAGCATACTCCCATAACCTACAAGGCGAAGATGCACTGAAACTTTTTGTGAAAATGCATAATGCAAATGTGAGTCTGAGTGAGCATGCTTTGACCAGCATTTTGGATGTTTGTGGGGCCTTGACGGTTCTCCAACAAGGACGACAGGTGCATGCTTTCGTATTGAAAATGGGTTCACATCGCAATACGTTTGTGTTAGGTGGTTTAATCGAGATGTACTCAAAATGTGGTAATATTGACGAAGCTGGTTGTGTTTTTGATCAAGCAGTCTACAAAAACAATGTATTATGGACTTCAATGATAACAGCGTTCGCGCAGAGTGGTAGAGGTTTGGATGCTTTGGAACTCTTTGATCTTTTAGTGATGGAAAAAAGATTCATTCCGGATCATGTATGTTTTACCGTTGTCTTGACTGCTTGCAACCACGCTGGACTTCTTGAAAAAGGTACAAGTTATTTTAAAAAGATGACATCAGATTATAATTTGGTTCCTGAAATCGATCAGTATGCTTGCTTGATTGATCTGTATGCAAGGAAAGGTGATCTTGAAAAGGCAAAAACAGTAATGGATGAAATGCCATTCAATGCAAATGCGGTGATGTGGAGTTCTTTCTTGAGTTGTTGTAAAGAGTATGGGAGTGTAGAGTTTGGGAGAGAGGCAGCTTATAAACTATTTGAACTTGAACCACATAGTCCAGTGCCTTATTTGATTTTAGCTGATATATATGCTGCTGCTGGTTTATGGACTGAAGTGCAAAAGATAAGGAAATTGATGACTGAGAATGGAGTAAGAAAATATTTGGCCGGGTCGAGTTGGGTCGAGGTAGACAATCGAGTCCATGTTTTCTCTGTGGGCGATTCATCCCATCCTCGTTCGGAGGATATTCATTTAGAATTGAGAAAGCTTAGTTTGGAGATGCTGAGTGAATGTAGTAAACAAGCTTACCTTGGTGCTTAAGATATTCAAGTGTTGTCGCCTAAACTACTTAGAGCATTTGTCTTTGTATATGGGGTAATGATATATAGTATATTATTAATGGTCATTAGTGCGTAAGCGCTCTTTAATTAATTGTTTTGATGTACTTATCACATTATACCCCTGAATGCTACCCACTACTTAATTGTGTTGCTAACATAAGTTCTTTTGTCATGTCTCTAAAGTTGCTGTTCTAAAGTTATACTTGTTTAAGTTTAGACTTGGGGAAATTGTTAATTCTTCATCATATCGAATATGATTTGATTCATTTCTGTGAGCGAGATCCGCACATTTATGAAGCTGGATATCCTGAAACTCACAGCAGCATATGCTTCAAGCAACTGCGATGCCGAGTTTTCGTAATTCATACACAAAAAAATAAAAGGATCATCCAAGATATGATGCTACCAAGTCTTCACTTTCTTTTTTACTTTTTAATTTATTTATTTATTGTTTTTTTTTCTAATGTGGTCCATGGTTTTTGTTCTCTCATCACCAGGAAATTACTACTCATATACCTCTTTGGTATTTTATTGTATGAAAAATGAAATTCTCTATATACATAACAATGTGTAGTAGGTTCTTGGTTTTGTACGTACAAGATACACCAACGGTAGTACAATTGCATGTGCATGAGGTCGTGTATCGATGATTCAAACTGATATCGAAAAAGTAGAGCATCTGTAAAAGATCTATACCCTCTGCACGGACCGTATCTAGATGCCAAACTTATACCCATCTTTATTATCGTGTTCTTTTCAGTGCAAAATGGATGGTGCTTGGAATATCCAAATAGTAAAATCGTGATTTATAAATAGAATCGAGTTGTGATACGTTCTTCAAGTAAACACTCATTTTGTATTGGTGTATTACTGGGTAAGTTCTCATTTGGCAGTTGTCCAGTTAACTAGTTCTGCGCGCTTTACTCGTATCATAAAGCAATAGTTATATGAAAATTGCCAAAGGAGATTTGCCCAGCAATTCATCACAATAGAGAGAAATGTTTCCAAGATTAAGTTGTGTTTTTCAATTAATTCATTCTGTCAGGATGTTTTTCCTAGCCCATATGTCACCGAACCCATACATATTATTCTACATGGGGTTATTTCCCCTGTTTGTGGCCAACAAACCTCCCCTTCAAACATTTGGTCTTTCCTTCTATTTTAATACACTTGATCCAGCATTGCTCCATATCGTTGTTCTTTCATCTACTTCTATACTCCGCAACCTATTTTATGAAAATGTTAGTATGAAAAGTGATATATTAAGTGTTATATTGACTTCTTTTTTTGAGGTATCAATGAGCCAGGTTCCAGGAGAATAATCAGGAAACCGAAATTCACTTATTTATGGGTGGCAAATAGCAAAAGACTAGCTTGTGATCTAATATGTCCGAATTTGCAGTCATATCTATGTGCTGCTGATACCAAAGTCCCAGCAGCTGAATGAACTTCAAGGAAGCTGCTTAATTTCATGTCGATTTTCAGGTGGGCTTTGTCATCATCATAAAAATGGTGTTTCTTTTCAATCAACGATGCCTAGGAATGACTTATACAGCTATATACATGCAAGGGTGTTAATGGACTTCTTTGTACTTAATCTAACATAATCTGGTTTAATTTTCTTGGCCAACTTATTTTAATGATCAAAGGGCAGACAAACGAATAGATTCACACATATTTAGATCACATTATCTAGAATGATTGTGAAGCTCAAACATTATGAGTGATATATGAATGGAGTGCTCTAGAAATCTTATTTTCAATTAATACATCCTATTGCTCATCATCTAGATTTTCTAGGGAGGGTTATTACATCATTAGTAGAGGGTGGTCAACGTTGCATATTTAATATGAAATTTGACTATGTATTTCACTTTAAAGCGTCTTCATAACTTCAACTGTGAAATAATAGTGACAAAGAGAACTTGAAATCAGTAACTCGTGGAGGCAAGGGCAATAACTTAAAGAGCAACTTGAACACAAATGCAATAATACTATAGCCTGTCTCTAGCTCTCGTAGCTTAATATAGTCCACTTGAAGCAATTTGGGACAACCAAATGCAAAACTATAGTTACGTCGTTGATTACTACTAGCCTAATTATCACAAATCTCCACCATAACAATGTTGTTTTCTTATGATTGTTAGATTGACTTACCACGATCACAATATTATCCGTTGTACAGAGAGCTTATAGAATCTAGCGTGCTTTTGACCCCAAAATGTGTGTTGTTCCGGTAAGGCCAAGCTGGATTGTTTATGAACCAAATATGTCTCTTGTCCCACGGGTGATGTGGGATGTTGTTACAACAATTCTCGCTATCATCTCACATGTAGGAAAATTAGTTCTTTAGATCCGGCAGTACTTTACTTTCGTGCTTATGAACACATACTTTATTCTCTGGTGTGCTTATTATATCTCAGTTCCCTCTCTTTATCCATTTTAATATAATTATATCTAACAAAAATTAAATTGCATCCATCTTTTTTCTACCGTTTACCGTATGCTTAAAAATATATTCACATTTCTTAAAATTCCAATTTATTTAAAAATATTTCGTGTATTAAAATAACAAGAAGTTTTGAGTTCCCTTTAGCTTCCCTAAATTGCATTGAATTGTAATCTAAATGAACGTGAAATTTGTTTGAACAAGCACTCTCTCGTAAACAAATGTTACTAAAGACATCAACTTATTGATAATACAAAGCCGTAAGGTTAGGCTCTTCAAAAGCCACAAAGTTAAGTTGTGTATAAGAGTCTTTATAATACATCCGCCCTTATGCATATGTTAAATTAGTAAATGAAAGCAACCATAAATTTGTCTGTTTGCTCAGTGGTAGCCGCCTTACATGCTTTGTAAACATCATGAACAAGGAGACTGAATTATTGGTCTGGTCCACCATTTCGATATTGAGCTTAACTGTAAAACATACATTACAAGTTACAGAAATTAGTTAGTATTAACCCGTATGCACGCGCATTATATATGAATAATCGAAAATCACAAAACCAAATACTTGACAGATTACAATTATCCACCCCAAAACATCGATCTAACCACGTTCAGAAATCACTTCTCGATTCTCATCGTCTTGTAAAGGATATCGTATACCTCAAATTGATCTATTTTGATTAAAATGTTGTGTTCTATGCATCAATAAAACTAATAATACTTTCCATGTTTCAAGGAAAAAATAAAAAATATCATCAATTGGCATTGGCAGACAGTATAAAATACTCAAACAAACGGAAGAAAGACAAGTGAAGGGATTAAATGCCAAAGTCATAATGCTGAATAAATTTAATAATGATCAAGATTAAGAGGCCCCTTTCAACTTGGAGTATAGTATTTATTATATTATTTTATTCTAATAATAATAATAACAATAATATTGACATGAAATTAAGTAATATAATACCCTATGGATTTATTATTTTCACATTCATCTTCTTGCACGTCCTGTTTAAAATATCCAATTGCCCATCTGTCAACATTCGGGTCCCATATAATTAATTTAGACCACCCCATTCTTTCATCACCTTCCCCCATTTTACTTCTTCCATTTCTCTTCCTCTCTTTTTCTCAAACACGCACACAACTACTAATAATTTTGTACATATATAATTAAACGCAATCATATATAAAGGCGAATATCTATCAAGAAATTTAAGCACTAGATCATGGAACATGGATATAGTTCGCTAACAATAGATCATGACGATCATGACTACTCGCCAGATAATAGTGAAGATTCGCCATCTTCTGGCTGCAGGTTTAACGACACAAAGACTACTTCAACTTCATCCCCTAAAAGAAGGTTAGTCGAATTAATTAGCACTCACAAAAACATATGAATTTGTTAAGACATGAAGTAAATTTGAGTTATTAATTGTGCATGAAAAGTGTATTGGAGTAACTAGTTTCGTTGTAACATAAATTGTTAAAATTTGTTACAGAAGACGTTCGTTACAAAAACGAGTGGTCTCAGTGCCAATCAAAGAAATTGAAGGATCTCGGCTTAAGAGTGAGACAAATGCTCCGCCTTCTGATTCATGGGCGTGGAGAAAATATGGCCAGAAACCCATCAAAGGATCACCTTACCCTCGGTAACTTTATTATCTTTTGTAATAGGATTAACTTCTGTTTTTTCTAATCTTGATGTAGCGATTAACGTCATCCAAAACTACTAACCTTGAATCATACATGATCTTACAACTAAAATGTGTATATTTATTCTTTTAATATGAATATAGTTGAAAGCTATGTTATACATAAACAAGATCATATCATAATCATAGTAATATATGTTTCAAAATGTATTCTAGAGCAATAGTAATCCAAATTATGAACAATTTTTCTTTCCTTCTTTTCAATATTACATTGTGTCTTTTAAACGGCAAGAAGCAATATTTTTCGTAGATAAATCAAATCCCAAATTACAACGTTGCCTAGCATTTTTTTATTGTGTATTTTAATTGATAAATTAATTATCAAACAATTGAATATTAATAAATCCTGATGCACTACATATACAATTGAATATAAAAACCGATGTGATGTTTAACAAGATGCTAATGGCAAGACAAACGAGGATAAAGAAACTTATAAAGCATCAATTATTAATTAATTAATATTTCTTTTCTTTGGGCAGGGGATATTATAGATGTAGTAGTTCAAAAGGATGTCCAGCAAGAAAACAAGTAGAAAGAAACCGAGAGGACCCCGCTATGGTCATGGTGACATATTCATGCGAGCACAACCACCCTTGGCCGGCTTCTAGAAACAACAACCACCACATCACTGCCATATCATCACCGCCAGCTGATACCACAACCAGTACTGATGTACAAGACGAGGAGACCCCACAATTAACCGAGCCGAATGAAAAGTTCACGAGTCTTGAGGTAGGGCCAACTAGTGTTCCTTTTGCAACAATCTCTGATCAATTTGGGTGGTTTTCTGATTTGGAATCCACGTCATCAACCATGCTAGAAAGTCCGTTGATGGTTGGGGATATTATGGGGGATGCTGACATGGCAATGATATTCTCAATTAGAGAAGAAGACGAACCATTATTCGCTGATCTTGGTGAGTTGCCCGAATGCATGACGGTTTTTAGACGGAGAGAAATAATAAATGAAAAGGAGCATCACCGGCGACCGTGTAATTTGGCCCCATGGTGTGGGACAAAAGGGTGATGATAGGAGACATTTAGTTATAATTGTGGGCAAGTATTTGTAAAACTATTAAGGAATTGAGTACATTGCTCTAAAAGATAGTTGAAGAAACAAATTTGAAGATATTGAGTTTTTTCCACTTTTAATCGTTTAGTATGATATGATATTTCTTGGTTTTGAGTGTCATAAGGAATAAAAGGTGGAGAAAAAACTTGCTTTTATTGAAGAGAAATTTGTCCATTTGTACATGATTTGGTATAAAGTATCTGTTTGGCCATTGTTCCTAACGTCAATTTAATTTGCATGGCACGAACTTTAACTATAAATGAAGGGATATACTATCAGATGCCATTTATTTATCCAATTATGTTGCCATATGCTAGATATATTTTTTGTTGCTTAAACTTCCCTTTCTAATCAACTTTGAAAGAATTAAGTACTCCGTAATTGATGATATAATAATCGGCAGATTAGAGTTAATTGTATCAATGGCGTATGTGATTTACACAAAGTAACATAGAAAGTGTCTACGCTTTATTTTTTTTATTTTCAGTCAAAAAATTCTAAAAGCTTTATCGAGCTTAATCTCTCCTTCTTTAAATTATTGCAACAGTAAAATATAATTAAATCACTAAAATACCTTATTCTAAATTTATAATTTTCTTTTTTATTAATAACTCATTTCCCTAACCTTCATCTAACTCTCACTTATTTTATTTTATTCTTGAATATAATCCCAAGCTAACCAAAACTCACCCTTAATATCACCTGTAAATGCTCCACAGTTACCAAATAAAGGTTCCTGGATTGTAGGTTTGGGTCTGGAAGGAACGGTTAGAAAATATCAAAATCTAATTATAATATAAAAAATATAAAAACTTAACTTATTTATTATTAAAGGACCAAAATTAAAATTAAAGTAAAATTTTAAGGATAAAAAATTGAAAACATTACAGGATAAAAATGTTATTTTATTAAATTTATCAGTTTAAATGTCAAATACAATGGAGGATGAACTTAGCGCACAACATCTTATAAGTTTTTGAACTACCAATAAAATACGGAGATTTAGGTGTGTTATTCTGTGACCACAATGAAAATATATATTTTTATACATAGGGTCTGTTTGATGAAGTAGTTGTAGGCTGTAGTCGTAGTTGTAGGATTCTAAAGCTCCTCAATTTTTAGGAAAACTACTTCTAAGAGCTTTGAGATTTTGAGTTTTTTCATTGGATTATAAAGCTACAGCTTGTGTATGCCAAATAAAACTTTTATTTCCATATGAGCTTTTTGTTCAAAAATTAGAAGTTAAAACTCATAAAAGCTTCACGCCAAACGGACTGATAATAATGACAATAAAAGGTTAGAGTCATCTTATTTTTTTTTATATTTACTTAAACAAAAAAAATTAATCTTTATCTTTATATATAATTAAAAAAGGATACCATGGAGGAATCTAAACCCTTCATTGTTTTTCATTCTTTGTGATCCAACGATTTTAATTTCTTTCGTATGATTACACTTTTGGTTCTTTAATTATTTGATGTATTTATTTATAATTAAAAAAATAGATCAAATATTTTATTTATTTACACAAATTAAAGAGTCTATAACCTATATAAAAAAATCGGTTATGATATTTTATTAAAATTAAATTCGTCACGTGTTATAGCGGATCTATAAACTATATAAAAAATTGACCAAATAAAAATTAAATTCATCCTTATAAAAATTAAATTCGTCTCGCGTTATCCCATTAAATTTGTCCCGCGTTATCGCGGGTCTATAAACTATATAAAAAATGGCCACAATATTTTATTAATTTATAAAAATTAAATTTGTTTGGTGTTATCACGAGTATATAAACTACTAACGATCATCATTTATTTCGTATAATTACACTTTCGGCTCTTAAATATCTGATGTATTTATTTATATTAAAAAAGTCGGTCACAATATAAAAATATCGACTAAATATTTTATTCATTTATAAAAGTTAAATCGCCGCGCCTTATCGTGGGTCTATAAACTATATTAACAAATCGACTACTATATTTTATTTTTTTATAAAAATTAAATTCGCCCCGCGTTATCGCGAATTTATAATCTAATTAAGATAAAAACTAGAATAACTAAAATTAAAATACATACCATCAAATATTAAAATGATAACATGGTGGGGGGGGGGGGATAACGACAATATAACTAATAAGGTTATAGTGTGTTCGTATCTTCGTTTCAAATGTATATTTCTATCACAGTTCATAGAGATGAGTTTTCTTCTCATTAACCCCTTTTTTCCATTATTCATGAAGCAAAATGGCTTGCGACGAATCATCGGAAGCATTAATGAGTTGGACATTGACTAGGAACTTTGAATGTTTGATTTCCTCGACTTGTCGGTGAGAAGGTGAAATAAGATCATGGTTAACCACAAAAAATAGAACACCTAAGATACTAGAGTAGGCTAATCAACACATAATTAAAAAAACCTTAAACCCTTCTCCTTCCTCCCTCTCTTATCCAGCGACAGACACCCACAAAATCCCAAACCGAATTCGGTTTTGGGGCTTCGACACACATACAAAGTGTGTGTTGTTCTTGATTCGGTTTACGCGTGTTAGTTGTTAATTGTTAGCAAAGTTAAATGGGTACAAGAGAATAACGGCTAACGGTTATTCCAGAGGCGACTAGTATAAGTATGGACTTGTTCGAACCTTCAAGTAATAAGATGAAGTTAGTTCATGCCTAGCAACTCGATGTAATTGTTCATATCTTCTCTTTTATTTTAGATTGATTTAATTACAAGTACATAGATCATAACTAAAGAGTTTTTGCTTTAATTAATTTTTTGCAATAATCCTTATTGTTTTTAATAAAAGTATATGTTAAAACCCGTCAGTAGTATCATAACCACTTGTACTTGTTTTCAATCATCTAGATTTAAATGATTTGGTTGATTTGATTCATTTGGTTTAATTAAATATCGAAAAACTCATTTTTGTTTGGATTAAAAGAAATCGATTTTCTATATATACATGCATATTGTTGATTAGGGTTAGGGTTTTTTGAGTTTATCTTAAACCATAATCACAATAACTAGTAGATTTTTGTTAATTGAATAATAACTTTATTTAATTAATATTTTGAAATTAATAAAGTATTAAACTTGGTAATGCTTGTGAGACAAGCACACTAAGTCAAAAATTAAGGGTTTATGAAACCCTAACTTGGTCTATTTTGGTGTTTGGGTTTTTAGGGTTTGATTTTTGTTAAACATAAACCCCAATTGCAAGTGTGTTATATAAATGGATCAAATAAGAAACCATGTTAACTTAAGGTTTTTGTTTGTTGTTATTATATAAAGATCAAACATTTTGGCTATAACAGTTATTTTGTTTTAAAGATAGGAATGAGTCTGTATATATTTTCCTGCTACATTCAAACCGATTCCTATAAAAGTCAAAAGTCAGGATCTTGCATATTGTGACATGTTTGTGGTACATAGCCAAGTCAAGGCTCAACTATTGCATGTTTGTGTTGAATGTAATTTTTGTCTTATTTATCTATTGTAATTTCATTATGGTATGAGGAGGCATGCGTGGTCATGCCAATTGACAACGTCTTTTGATTATGTAATTTATTTTATATAATAGACTAGATTAGTTTTTTTTATCTAAATAATGTAATCAATCGGCGAGATCAATTTTGGAGCAAATGGAACTTGAAGCTTAATTGGATGGTGACATCAAGTGGGAGCATAATGAACTTCATCAAATCTAGAACTGTGTCATGTTTGTCCCATAAGACCGTTTGATTTGTGTTGACGCACGAATCAAACAATTAGATATGGTTGGCTATGTTACCGGTTTTATGTGTTGTTCATTGTAATTGTTATAATTGTGTGGTTGTTGTTTATTTAATATTAAACAAGGACATAAACATAAAACTATTGTTTTAAAAATTATAAAACATAAATTTTTAAATGATTATTTGATAATAGTTAAAAGAGTTTTAAATAAAGACGTATTATAGATGATTTATATATAGAGCACATAAATTTTAAAAGGAAATAGTTAATTATAGTTTGTTATATAAAACTAGATAAAATATTGGGACACAATTTAAAAGTAAACATGAAAAAACCCTAACAAATTAAATCTAAAGCGTCTTCCATACGGGACATTTATAGGGGCCTTGACTCCTTACCTTTGATGCCTTCGCAGGTGGGTAAGTTTACACTCGAGCTAGGGTGAAATGAAAGGGTTGCAATTCCACTTGAGAAGATGGCTAGTTCCCCACGGTTCAAATATGCTTCGATTTACTGGTGATTTGAATTGACAACTTCGCCCAAGACGCATGATGAGGTTAAACATTCTCAGCTTAACCAAAACCTCGTAAAGGGAAGGAGTTGTATGAATACAATTGATGAAGCGCCGTCTACCTAAAAGCTATTGTTATGTCATTGCTGCCTCCGTAGGGGGCATACAATAGTGTAAGGTCGTGTCTTAGTCTAACAAGTCAAATTTAGGGTTGTTTCATTTATTGGAATTGATCAATAATGAATTATGAATTTTTTTTCTATAGAAGACATTTAACAACGCACAATTAACACCTTCGCACCCTAGTAGTCGCTTTGAGCATTTCAAAGCTTATTGTAACCTCGAGGCGCTTAAGATGGAGAAAGGGCAGTCCGTGAACGATCATTGGACGAACCTAACGGTTGTCATGAATTGTTTAATCGAGTTTCGCTATGAGATCCCTAAGGATGTTCTCTTGCTATTTGTGCTTAGATCATTAACTGAGGACTTTAGACCTTTTTTGTTAGAGTATGACGTCAATGATCAAACATCGATCTCAAAGCTTTACAAGGATCTTCTTGACTTTGAGATGCAATTGGAGCTCGACATGGAATTCAAAGGCATGAACTTTGGATTAGATGATAACTTTGATGACATGCCCAACAGTACATGCCCTATTTGTGGCAGTGAAGGAGATTGCAATTGCCCGCTGAATTTAGAGGATATTGATATGGATGAGATCTTAGATTCTGGTATGTTTATGATTGATTTGTCTTTTGACTTCTTTTGACTCTTGGGTATTAGCTACTACATGTGGTAATCACATTTGCAATAACTTGCAGGGGTTCGAGAGAAGTAGAAAGCTTGGACATGGCGAGGTAAGTTTGCGTGATAGTGACGGGACAAATGCAGGTACCAAAGCCGTGCGAACTTACAAGCTCGCTTTTCCAACGAGATTAAGTTTAGAAATATATAATTGTTATTATGTTCCACGGATTATTAAGAATGTAGTTTTGTATGACTTGTTGGTAGATAATGGTTTTGATATTATTTTAAAAGGATAGACTTTTATGGTTTATTTTGATAATATTGTTTATTTTAAAGCTATCTCCCAACGTGGTTTATCTATTTTAGAATTAAATTCTCCATCGGACAATTTTTCATATTGATGCTAAATGATTAAAAGTTGATTTGAATAAAGCATATATTTCGCATTGTCGTTCAGGCGATAAACGCGTAAAAGCTTGTGATATTTAGTTTAGTCTGATTTGTGTGCCTGACTTTCATTTTAATTCACATCATTATTTCTTTATCCTATTCTTCTTGCTAAATAACTTTTGTCATAAACAAAGAAAAAAGAAAAATTAATTAACACTTATAAGACCTCTAATATCAGCCATATAAGGGATCGTATCTAATGAATGTTTTGGACCAAACTTGTTCAAAAGAACTACACATATACATAGTTCATTTTCAGGGACTTTAATGTTGTTAAGATGGCAGGGGAAAGATCATATCACACTTTATTGAAGTTATTATCATCTCATAAAATTAGTTTAATTATACAATTGACTTTGAACGAAAGCGCTCAGTTGAATTTGTTTGAACTCGAGCATCTTAATTAGTGTATATCACTATTCTTGCAAAAAGAATAATTAATCTGCATATATTATTAATAATTGTTATTATTATAGTGATTATTATTAGTTCGATCTTATTATTGTCTTGATTAACATAGTTAAGTACATGTCGATATAACAAAATTAATAACTACCCACTATGAAAGAAATCATAATCAGCACATTAAAAATGTAGTTGGCATAGATAGTTTAACGAAGAGCTCCCAAATGGCACACAGAAAGTATATTATTTATTTTTAAAACAATAAACAAAAATTATAAACACGACTAAGCAAATGAATCAAAAGTATATAATTACGACCACCAGATGTATTAATATTAATTTATTTTGATGCCCTTTTGCATCATAATGACTTTCTCACGAATCTTTGAAGGCGTCATCAAGATTAGCATTATTGTATACATCGCCAATTAATTTTCTTCCTTATCCTCAAGTGCATTAATCATAGAATAAATTATACCAACTGGAAACTTCAACTCTACTTTTTTTATTTTTTTCAGTAAATTACATTTCTAGTCTCCTAAGTATGCATGTTATTTTACTTTCGATCCTGGGTCATTTTTTTCGGTTCCAATATGTTGATTCGGGGTTATGTTTCACTCATGGTCCCTAACATTAATGCCATTTAATTTTACTCGGTAAGTCAACCCAAATGCGTGACATACAAGGGTAAAAACAACTTTTTCAAATCAAAAAGTAATTTCCAAGTACCTATTTGTTAAACAATCGTTGCTTAACAAAGATGGAAAAGTCGTTTTTGTCCTCGTGTGTCATGCTTGGACTAACTTAACGAGTAAAATTAACTAGCGTTAAGATTAAAGAGCCGGAGTGAAAAAACAATCCAGATAATATGCATACAACAGTGACTGAGAAGTAATTTTATTTTTTTACCAAAAAACTTCAACTTTACTTGAGACCATGTGAAAATATAATGAGTCAAGTTTTTCGGGTTGATGTAACTAAGTTGATTAATTTACTAAATTTATATGTTTGATTTAACTTATCAAACATTACGTTAATAAACATGTGACTAAAGTTTTCATCTTTATACAAATCCTACTTTGAACTTAGATACTTAGAAGGCATAATTGCCAAATTTTGAATTTATATGAATCTTTAAGCGAAAATTGATGGTTAAAACTAGAGAATTTACAGGTTGCTAGATTATAAAACTGTGAACCAAATTTTGTTTCCATTTTTAAATTCTTAAAACGAAAGCAGCCCACATGGTTAATTATTTAAATATTTAATTAACGTTTACATGTGTTGAAGTTAGCTAGCTAGTAATGAACTAATATAAAATGTGAGAATGGATCTTTTGAGTGGTAACGAGGCCACTTAATCTTAATTGCAAACCCCTTACAAACATGTGATTATAAGTTGGTTTTTTTCTCTACGGTATATGATCTTTCGGGTTAATCAAATGATTATTGGTCTAACAATATCGAAATAATCCTTTCAATTATAAAATTGAGAGTTTAAATTTTAAGATGAGATAAGTGTACAAATTCGTAAATTAATGTATATATTCATGATATTTGTGCGTGAAAATTTACCTATATTTTTTTAAATGCATCAATTATACTTTTTAAGGTACTTGGTACCTTTTTACAATTTCTTCTAAAAGATAAACCCCAATGTAAAGGACCTTTCAACTATCTAATTTATGTATAATCTATTTTTCTATTTCAGAAAGTATGATATTATGGTTCAATATTGTTAAAGCATGGAGAAATATTTATAATATTAGACAAAAGTTCATTAAAGTATGAAAGAATGTTTATTAGCCATTGGATCATCAAAGATCAATGAATCAAATTATTTTCAGTAGTTTTCAAGAAGTGATATTATATATTATTTTGGGCGGGGGGGGGGGCAAATATGTCATTACACAAAAAGCACCAAATCCAACTCATCTTCTCCATTTCATTCTGTCATATTCAAAATCATAAAAAAAAACCTCGCTCTCCATTTTCTCGAGCATACACAAACCTTAACTGAAATTGATCAATTCATGTATCTATTCTTTCGATTCATCCCTTAAGAGTTCAATTTCTACTATCTTCTCATTTGTATGATCGATTGATCCGTGGAACTACGATTTTCATCTACTTTTCCCCAAATCCTATTTTACCCTAATTCTTCGATTATATTCAATTCAAACATGTTAAAGACTAATATTATGAGTGAACATGTTTTAATAAAGGTTGTTGGTGGTCCCATTCCAGCGAATCCATTGACAGTGATTGCTCCTGGTGAGATTCTAATTTATGCGTTTTCTATACGATTTTCTAACGATGAATGCTTATGAACTGATGAAAAAATTAGGAATGTATAATTATGAATGTTTGGATATGGTTTTTGCATTTTGTATTTGTGTTTATGTTATTTTTCATATATGCATTAGAGAAGACAATAGAGTTTGAAAAATGAACTATGACATTAGATGACCCATAAAGCTAGTGTAGGACCTGTTGGTTAATGTGTTTGACGTGCTTAGAGAATGAGAGAGTCACTGCTTATTCATGTTATATATGGTAGTGTAAAGATTAAATGTCGTCAATGGTTAGTGGATTTGTATCAGTGTGGTAGATCGGTATAGTATCATCTTGAGTTGGTTCTTGTGTAAGTTGTATTTGAGCCATCAGTTCAGACACAGAAGAACTGAGCACCAAGCTCTATGTTGAATGCTAATATTATATGTGTGTGTATATAAACTGCATTCATCTGAGTTAAATGCGCCCTTTGTGCTATTTATAAGGAATGCTCTAGTACGGAACCACATCATAACATTCATAAGTGACAAAAGATAGGTAATGGTATAACACCCCTCAATTTACTCAATATTAAATGTGTCATTTGACTCAAAAGCGATGGATAAAATAACATTATATATATATATATATATTATATTACAACAAGGACCAAAAAATTTCGCGAGTTTACAACAATTAACTATTTCCTGAAGTAAAACGTATATAGTTGTTATATAAAATCCGCATACATGTTAACTAACAAAACATATACATATATCAGAGTTATGGCTCATGTCAAACATTCCTTCCAAAAGACCATCTTCCTGCCCAACCCACAAACTTATACATAACGTGCAGGAAGAGAAGTGGTGGGATTAGCACGAAGCTAAGTGAATGAATGTACAACTAATAATTCAACTTAGCATAACAATATGTTTACATTAAGCTTCGAAAAACACATAATCTCAAGATGATCGGTGGTTACTGAGGAACCCTACAGCCGCGGTGGCCCTCAAGTAACGCTTATCACAATCTGTATTGGCCCATACAAGATTTACCGATAACTTGGTACTAATAAACAACAACACAAATTCCAGTAACAAAACATGTCCATGGAACCTGTGTTGATCACTAATAGTAACCAAGTCCAATCACTATTGACCTTTGAACACACAGATGCCCAAAGGCTACATATATAACAAGTAGATACACAATCACAAATCAGACTAAACAGTCTATCAATATCTACGTTACTTGTTGTAACCACACCATTACAACTAAATCAAATCATGAGTTGCAGATCCACTCACCTGACTTATCTTAGTCCACACTCAGAGATCTTATGTTACTGAGTCTTCTGCTGATCTGAGAATATAATAATTAAGAAGTTAGCAACTCTTTCCATAATTGTATAACACATTTCACTACTCAGTAACAAAATGACAAACAATTATCAAGTAGCAATTATCAGTTATAACCACTCTACAATTATAAATTTATATATCAAGTTATAACGATTCACTAATACTTATACACTTTGAATTTAGCAAAATAAAACTTTCAGAATCACGTCTAAAAATTCTCAATTCGCGGTTCAGTTCAGTTCGCAGTTCAGTTCAGTTCGCAGGAACTCAGTTCGCAGTTCAGTTCAGTTCGCAGGAACTCGGTTCGCAGTTCAGTTCAGTTCGCAGGAACTCAGTTCAGTTCGCAGTTCACTTCAATTCATGCTGCAAACTGAACTGCAGAAACCCCAAAAACCGAACCAAAACACTCACAAACACAAAAACTCAGTTTCCTATCAATCTAACCAGCTTTCTAACATCTTTAATACATCAAGTAGCATCATATAACATATTTCAACATCAAATACAAACCTATTTCAAAGATTTACCAAATTACAAGTTTATAACCAAAATAACAAAATGCTTACAATTTGGAGAAATAACAAGATGATGATGATGACAAGTAAAACAAGGAATCACAGCAGATCAATAACACTCTCAATTTAATGCTAATAGGTATTTAGGAAAGGAACTTGAGAGAATTGAAAGAAATGAGTAGGTAACCAAATGAGATGAAATGAAGGAGGTTGGTGATTTATATCACCCACCAACTCACGTGTTTGATAATTTTAATCCTGTGTTTGGCTTATTGTCTGAAACCTGAAAACCGTTTTGCGAGACAAGTTATTTTATTTTACCGACAACTATTTTAATTTAAAACTATTAATATTTACCTGACACAATTAACTATTCGACCTTAATCTAACTTTCCTAACTAATAGACATATTAATATAATATAGAAATTATAATTAAATATAAAAATTAAGGAAATTACCAGATTACCCCTAGGCCATAAGAGTGGATGTTACAAATGGTGTGTACACTTGCTAGTTGAAATACACCAATAAAGCGAATGTTAACTCTTTTACCCATTAACAAAATGACATAATAACTTAACAATTCTAGATATAAGTTTCTAGTCTTCTATATCAGCTTCTTCTTCCTCCTAGACTTGATGATATTCAGATAACAGAAAATCAGAAAGCTCCAATAGTTGGTCAGCTCCAAAAGTAGGTAACACATGTGTTACTTAGTTTGCATTTCATCAAACACATGGCATGCAAGTCAAAACTTTATAAAGTTATGCTATGAATTTTGCAGAAACTACAAACATATGATCAATAAATTTGAAATCATCTGCAACTTTCTAAAATCACAATTTTCTGAAATCATCTGCAACTTTTTAACAAAATCACAATCATCTGCAATTTTGAAGAAATCACAAGTCAAAACTCAATTTTTTGAAATTGCATGTGCAACTTTTTAACAAAACCACATGAAATCACCTGTAATGCAACGTTCGTAGGTTGAATTCGCGTCTTCAATTACTCGTTCAATTACATGAAATTCCAGGTTCAATTACGTGATATTGATGGTCAATTTGTTGAAATTGTGTCTGCAATCACATTAAAATCACATATAATGCAATCTTCGTATGTTGAAATCCCGTCTTCAATTGCTCGTTTAATTGCAAGTTCGATCAATTTTTGAATTCAGAAACCTTGTTTGTTCAATCGCGATTTTAAAACCTTAGTTTTTTGTTTGTACGTAACTTGGCTTCTGTATCTACTGATATTGCATTTCTTTTATGTTTCAATTTGCAAAAGACTAAAATAACTTTTCATTTTTAATGAGAATGGAGAAATTTGATTGGTTCTTTCATTCTCATCAAATTTTTCATACTTTAATGATCTCAACTCTATAATATTATTATTTATATTTTTGCTTTTTTCTTTTAGAAAAGCAGAAAGTGTTTAGAATCTAATAATAAACTTGTGTACTTTGAAAAATTAGAATTAGGATAAGATAAGAATGTGCTTCAAAAGAGATTCATTAGATTGCTAATTATACGCCCAAAAAAGAAAAAAATAATTATACCAGATTTTGATTGGAAGTTTATCTGTGATTTTTCTTTAAAAAGTTAAAGTAACTTTAAATCATAATTTTACCGAACGTGCCTTAAGCTAAAGCCTAAACATTCTAGTTTTCTCGCAAATACCGATCTAGGGCACCAAAACAAAATAATAACTTGTGAGCTTCCAATTCCAACTACCGATGTCTTCTCGGCGTGATGAACGGCAAACATACGGCGGCGACGGGGGAGACTCGATACCTTCTGGTGAATACGAAGATCGTGATTCTCATTATCACAAGGTTCCTCCTCTCAAATTTTTGTTTCTAGGTCTAATCGTTTCATTATCTTACATTCTTGATACTTAATCATATACTCGTAGATTGTGTCCTTCAATTCAGTTTTCATGTAGTTAGTTTATATATATATACATATATTTTATATGTAGCCGTGTGTATTAGTATTTCACTAATGTGAATTGGCGGCATGGAATGGTTTCTTTGTGGTAAAAATTAGGCATTTTCATTTTGCTTGTTTCACATAAGACCTTTTTATTTAGTTAAGGTAATAAATTGTAGAATACTGATTTATTTTATTTTTATTATTTTAATTTTTACAGCAAACCGCTCGCGGGGACAGTGAAAGGGTGAGGACTTCAGAGTCCAGGGGAAAGGACAGAGACAGAGAGCGAAGCCATAGGGACTATTCGGAGAGAAGTGGTAGGGATGAAAGGGGAAGGGAGAGACGCGATGATAGCGGACGATCCCGTGACCGTGATTATAGCAGCAGGTCAATCTAAAGGATATTGCTAATTTTCTATTCACATTGCTTCCATTCTCTATTTGCAGTTGACCTCAAATTTTGTGTGCATATTTGCTTTACTTGCTACTGTATATACTATTTGAGTAGAATTCACATGTGTTTTTATGAAGTTACACTTGTTGAACTGCCAGAGTTGTTGCATCTTAATTGATGAAGCCAATTGTACTCATCTTAAGTGTAGTTTTCACTTTTTAAAGAAAGTATAAGTAAATTCTTTCAAACTTCGAAGTTTAAAGATTAGTTCATTTGACAAGTAAATGTCTAATATGTACTTGTCTGTATGGGTGTAGTAATGATCTGTCCGAAATTTTGATGCATAAATCACAAACCAACCAATCCATTTTTTTTAAAAGTTCGATTCTTAAATAAATATAAATTTTCCTGTCAATTGAAGCTACCGATTCTCATATATATGACGTGTATTATTCCGATCTAAAGTAAGTAGAAAAACATGTGGGATCGGTAAACTTGCTAGTCTACTGATGGGCTGCAGTGACCTTCTTAAATGTGTGCAATTGATTTATTCTGGTAGTTTATTGAAACAAGTTTATTTTTTCTATATTTTCACAAACATAATTTTATATACCGTATAAGTGCTAATTCGTCCACCCAAAATAAAAAAGAAAAACAATGAAAACAGGAAAAAAAGAAAAAAATAATTGAGTACTTAAGAGTGATGTTTGCTCTATCTGCAGGCTCCATGATTATGATCGAGAGAGAGAGAGACATCATAGACACAAATCACGGTCTGCATCACCTGATAGATCCAGAGAAACATCTAGGTCTCGCTCAAAAAGGTCTGATACGCTGACTCGAGCGTGTGATTTGTATTTTTGGGGTGGAATTGTGTTTTGCTTGTCATTTATTTGCTGGCGTTGAAATTTCTTCTTCACTTTGTGAAAGCATTTCCTGTGTCAGTATCTTTCATGTTATACCCCTTATATTTTCTTTACAGCAAGAGGACAAGCGGTTTTGACATGGGACCACCTGGTGCTGCAACTCTTCCTGGTGCAGTTGGTTAGTGATTTGTTCCTCTGCTACGTTTTTTTGAATTTTGTGTACTTCTCACATGCATGTTGGAACTAGTCTGAAATCCGTGTGATGTATTACTAGCCTTTTTGATGCATTGCAAAATTCTCATTATTACTCTTTCTATAACCAACACTGAGGACAATTGTTGTGTTGTTGGCTGTTGTGTGTGGTTTTTGTATGTGTTATTGTGTCTATGTTGGGCCAAATTTGTGCAAACCGGCGTCACTACAGTAGATTTTATGTTCAACGAGGAACGAGTGCACCAATAAGCTGGATCTTGTCACCTTCAGAGTGCAACTGTTGTTATTTGGTAGACTTGCAATTGTTCCCAGCATCTGCAGTAAGGACATTATTTTTAATATTAGTACTCAATCATATGTAAATCTAGGTATGAAATAGGTTTTTTTTGCCCTTACAAATTTGGTGCAAGTACAGATAAATACAAGCTTCTAGATATGTTGCTTAAAAGAATCAGGGCAACATTTTTGTTCTTATCAACTTGTCTATGCATGTTTACCTCTTTCTTTTGGTAATGATGCAGGTCAGTTGCTAGATGCTCCTCAATCAGCACCCGGAGTGTTGCCAAACATGTTTCCTTTTGGTACACCACAGGTCTTTCTGCTTCTCATCTATCTGTTTCTGGGTTGTATGATTTCGATAACTCGGATAATTTACCATTATTTTTTTTCCCAATCAGATGGGAGCTTTTCCCATGATGCCAGCTCACACAATGACACAGCAGGTATCTATATGGTCCTCAGTTGGTTTAGCATCCGTTTAGGTGTGATTTTTCATCATTGTGTCTCTAGATGATATATTTTCTTTAATTCTTTTCCTTTTGTAGGCTACAAGGCATGCAAGACGAGTTTATGTTGGCGGTTTACCCCCATTGGCTAACGAACAGGTTTTACATGTGAACTATACTTGAAATTTGAAATGTAGCATCATGTGGACATTTTTGTCTCTTGAATTTATTGCGACATATATTAACAACTAGATATTCTTCTTAACTTAGTTTTTTTATATCTTGCCATTTTGGTACCCTCGAAGTATACATTTTTATCCTTTTTCGTGAACTCAATTTGCTGTATTGAAAAATAAATTGGCGACAGTCCGTAGATAAGTGCGCTAAAAGTCAAGATACGTAGCTAGTGCTTTGTAAAATCCATGAAGGGATCAGATGAATTTTGAGGTCCCGTTCTTGAACTAGATAGAGTATTATTTTCAGCTTTGTTTAATTACTGAATGCATAAAGGAGAGGACAGGTTGCTGCCGGCTCCGACAGTTTGGACTTGGCTTTAAATAGGAGCACGTAGGTCCAGATAATTGTTAGGCTGTTATATGTGAACATGATATTTTTAGAATTATAGATCTCCATATTGTTTCTAATTGATCAGGTTTCAGGAGTTGTCTTACCTTTAAAATGCTTGTGCAATTAGTGCAAGTTAATGACTAAAAAATTAAAATCAGACACCATACCCTCGACCAGTATGCAATGTTTATAAAAAAAAATGTTTGCAGGATGCATGGACTTTTTCAGCGAACTGCTTAACTTACGAAAATTATACTTACAAAATGACACCCTTGACCAGTATGCAATATTCATTAAAAAAAAAATGTTTGAGGGATGCTTGAACTTTTTCAGAGAACTGTTTAACTTGTGAAAATTATACTTACAAGATGACCTGGCAATTAAGAGTGACAAAGATGAGAGAGAGAATTTAATTTAACTGACTAAATGGTATACCTCTTTTGCGATATCATTTTGTAACAAAATTTCAAGTAAAATTTATATGTGTACCATATATCACTTTTTTAATGCTTGATGTACAGAGTATAAAATCCGCTATATATCGCCGAGATGAAAACCTGGACACGGTTTGCAACTTCTTTTAGCTTAATGTAAAGGTCACTTATTCCATTCAATGTTATATAACATATGGTGTCTGCTTCATTATCTACATTCTTCATCTTTCCATTAAAATAAAAAGGATACAATAAATATCTACGGAGTCAAATGGTCTTTTTGGGGATAGAGGGGGTCAATGCTTTGTTCGTATTGTTATGTATAATCCATATTTAGCTTAAAATTAATTTGTACATGGGATAACTGTTTGTTGTATACTCATCAGTTAAATTATAATTTCTTAGTAGTGGCTCTAAACTTATTTGTATGTTTGGAGCAGACAATAGCAACTTTCTTTAGCCAAGTTATGACAGCAATAGGTGGAACTTCTGCTGGGCCAGGTTGGTTTACCTCCTTCACTTCTTGTATACTGTAGAAACTTTCGTCCAGCTCTTTCTCCTTATTCAATATCCTGGCACAAAAACTTAGTAGTATGATTTTATATTTTGTTAGCAGGCGATGCGGTTGTCAATGTATACATTAATCATGAAAAGAAGTTTGCATTTGTGGAGATGAGGACCGTTGAAGAAGCAAGTAATGCAATGACACTGGATGGAATCATTTTCGAGGTACACAATAACCATTGAATATTTCTCGTTTTATTATCTTGTATATAATGGTTGGATGCACCATGTAGTATATTTCCAATTGATCTTAACTTGGAATTATGGTTCTAGAACAATGCTTTTACAGTTGCTCTCCTGGTTCAAGTGACAATGAATTAGTTGTTTAAGCAGATTTGTCACCCCCTGTCCAGATATTGATTAGATTTCTGCTTATGAAAGTGTTATTTCCATACATATATATCCTTCATCTTAATGTTATTTTCCTTGTGTATGCGGCTCCAGTATTTTCATCTTTGACCTGATGTTTCTGACTTCCTTGTTATTACTAGGGTGTCTCTGTGAGAGTTCGAAGACCTACTGACTACAATCCTTCATTAGCTGCAGTTCTTGGTCCAAGCCAGCCAAATCCAAACCTTAATTTAGCTGCTGCTGGGCTTACTCCAGGGTAAGTCGGTTTTTGTACCATACGATTATTGGTTATCTGTAGTGAATGTCTGAATTAAGTCACTAGCAGAGCTTACTAAAAATTGTGTCAAGTTTTTGGTGGATTATTTCTTCTTAAACATTATTTTGATTCTCTGAAGATGAATTTGCTATTTATAACCTATTCTCAGTGGTATTGGTGGAGTTGAAGGACCTGACCGTGTATTTGTGGGAGGATTGCCATATTACTTTACTGAAGTGCAGATACGGGAGTTGCTAGAATCATTTGGGTATGCCCACCATTTTTTATGCTTTATATGTTGGTGACACTCACTGACACAGACATTTGTTACACGTACTATGGTCTGACACAAGTCATTGAATGATTCAGGCCGTTGCGTGGGTTTGACCTTGTTAAGGACAGAGACACAGGAAATTCCAAAGGATACGGCTTCTGTGTTTATGAGGTAAATGCTGTTGATAATTGTTGTTTACTGATTTGATTCACATTATTATTATTATTATTATTATTATTATTATTATTATTTTTCTTTTTATTATTAATATTGTTTTTATTATTTAGTTTTACCATCTACAATGGTTTCTAAGTACTAAAATTAAAATATCATTTGTTATGATTTCTTCACTTGGTAGATACCAAGTCATTTGAGGTGTATATGTTATGTTACCCTAGGCCCTAACTAACATGGATTTACATCTGATCTGTGGCAATGTGCAAATTTGTTTCTTGAATACATATGTTTCTTCAGTTATGTATAACAATGTTTTATGTGCTTGATCAAAAACTAATGAATTTCCTCTTCAGGATCAAGCAGTTACGGACGTTGCCTGTGCTGCATTAAATGGCTTAAAAATGGGTGATAAGACGTTGACAGTCAGACGTGCTACCATCAGGTTGGTTTTTCAAACTGAAGTAGCTTTTACTGACAGGAAGGCTAACCGTTAGCTTTTTACCTTAGGGTTTTGTCATTTTGATTGTTGGACAAAGGAATTTAAAAGTTCTACTTGGTGAGACATGTTTGTCTACCATCTTTTGTGTGAAAAGAATTGCTTCATGTAAGGTTGGTGTTTGGTGATGGAAAATCTTATGTCTATCGTTTATCTCAGACGCACCTCTCTTTGCACCTAACTTTTGATTGATCACTGAGCATCAAATGTCTTTAGTAGAAGCTATTTCTTATGTGCGGCTGCTAGTGTTCATAGTGTGTCAGGATCAAAATGTACTGGATAGTATAAACTAGCATTCATGTTTTTGAGCTTTTTTGTGAGATGTATTACAACCTGAAGTTCGCAAACATGAAGCATAGTTTTCAAGAAGTACTGCTACATGGGTTGTTGAGCAGATTATCTTAGCGTCAACATTTTTCAATAGTTGCTTATGTACTTCATCGATATATAGTTCACGAGTTCCGCTTGACTACACAGACTTTAATCTGTTTTGCATCCATTTGTATAGCAGCGGTCAGATGAAATCAGAACAAGATACAATATTAGCCCAGGCCCAGCAGCATATAGCTATGCAGGTAATATTCATTGTTTCCTGTGTAATTAGTAAGTTTACAACATGTTCCAATTTAACTTGGCTATTTATGTATGCTGGGGATGTAGAAAATGGCGTTGCAGATTGGTGGTTATAATCTTCCTGGAGCAGGGGCAGGGGTTACAGCACCTAACGAGGCTGCAACTAAAGTTTTGTGCTTAACTGAGGTACGTAATGACTCATGATCTTCTCTCTTTGAAACATTTATGTGTATAGCATTTGAATGTGCATGATCTTTGAAGGTGATCACTGCTGATGACCTGATGGATGATGGAGAATATGAAGACATACTAGAGGACATGAGGGAAGAAGGACGAAAGTTTGGTAAGCATTCTTATAGTTGTATAATCTGTGTTTCATTCTTTAGTTATAAAGAATAAGTTACTACTGCAACCAAGGAAGTTGACGATCTTTGTATTTAATCTGTAGGGGATTTAACGAATGTTGTGATTCCACGTCCAAATCCAAATGGAGATGAAGTTCACGGTCTTGGCAGGGTATGTATACAGATATCTTAGATCGTATGGTTAATGCTAGATTTTAGGGTTTGGCTGCATTATTCTCTTTTTGTTAATCTTACCATGTCCGCGTTGCTTTTATATTTCTACTACCAGGACCAACCATATGCCTTTGCCTATTATTTTCGTATAGTAAATTTCATTCCTGGTCCCTGTGTGATATGTCATCCGTTTCACTTCCAGTCCCTGGGTTGGGTTTTTTGCGGGTTCAGTCCCTTGACCCGGATTTTTCATTTCCCACCCAGTCCCTCAAAGGGTAAAAGAGTCTTATTAAGGGTATTTAAGTCGTTTAATGATGGATGAGGGACTGAGAGCGAAATGAAAATCCGGGTCAAGGGACTGAAGCTGCAAAAATCCCGACCGAGGGACTGGGAATGAAACGGATGACATACCATAGGGACCGGTAATGTAATTTACTCTATTTTGTATGTCCATGAAGCTATTCGAGTACTAACAGTGGTAGGTAGATTGAAGCCTTGTAGGCATGTCAACGGGTAGGATTTGGTTCGAGTTGGCTGATGATCAAACCCGACCTTTGACTCAATTACCCATTAATAAATGGATCATGATCCGACCCATGACCTAGCAATTCAAACAGATGGATCTTGACCGAGATCAACCCATTGATCTTTCTTTAATATTAGAATCATAATCTGACCCCGCACCAGAACTATATGCTTCTGACCTCGAATTCTATGATCTGAAATATCATTAAGGTCTCCTTTGGTGATACTTGGTGTTTTTGTTAATATTTTTCTTTGTAACGTGAATGATGCGATTTTTATTTGGTAATGGAATTGAAAGGTGCTTGGTATGATCCAAATAACCAAAGATGGGAGGGTCTAGAATCTAATATTATTATAGTCAGATAGTTAATATGTGGTTATAATATTTATAGAGAAATTATCGTATTCTATGAAACATGAAAATCAATTTAACACAATTTTGGGGTCAGTTTTGGTTTTCTGCAGACATTTGCAGTTTTCAAATCAACGACATTCTATAAAGTTTTTTTTTACGGAGTACTTCATTAATGTGAAAAGTAAGTGACTAAAGTTTTCTTTTTCTCTTTATTCTTTTTTTTTCTTTTTTCGTTGCAGGTGTTTTTGGAGTATGGTGATACCCATAGTTGTGCCAAAGCAAAGGATTCTCTGGGTGGCAGGAAGTTTGGGGGAAATGTGGTGACAGCTGTCTATTACCCTGAAGATAAATTCTTGGCCAACGACTATGGGTCTTAGATATGGAAATCAGTTGCTCGTGTTTCTTTTCTAGCTGTTATTAGTCTTTGCATTTAAGATAATGATAGTAATTTTACATCTACGGCAAAGTGTCGACAACATTGTAGAGGATGAATTGTTGCAAAGTTTATGTATGTCAAAGAAGTGATTTGCATTTTGTTACACTTTTAGTGAGAATTCTCATATCCTTTGAAAGTGATCTTATACATTTATTCAAATGCTTTTGGAAGCACTACCCTTTGATCAAATTGGTCGGATGACCCTCTAAATGCTTATGGCCATCTTCTACCAACTAAGATATTTTAGAAAAGCAATAGGGTTATCGTAAGTGCTGTTTCGAGTATGTATGTACTCGCAGGCTCATTATATCCTAATGGAAGTCTAACTAGAGTAAATGTGTAGTGCAGCTCCCAGGTTTGTTGCAATCGTATGTGATATTTTGATTAACGATAGATCAAGAAGCAGTTTGTTTCAACTGTGCAGTTGAAAGCTTTGAACTTGATACATGTAAACTTCCTACTGAAATTGAACCATTACTTTGCAAGTGCCATACGTATTGTGCTAAGCTGTAGTATGTCTAGATTTCGTAATTTATGTTTTGTTACTTTGTCCATTCTCAAAGTTGACATCTCGAATGTCTTTAACTTACTTCTGGTGATTGATTTTGTCTTTAAGCTATTTGTAATTCGAGGTTGAAGGGGAGATTCATCGTGTAGGGTAATCTTTATCAGTCTCTTCTTGAACCAGTCCACTCGTCTATCTATTATCTAATATTATTTGTTAAGCATCTCGATATGATGGTTCTTAAATATTTAAAGAGAATTCAAATGACTACTTTACCCATGTTATATACTCATAAATGAAAATGACTTCAAATTGAAAAACTTTTAACTCCAATATTACTATTACTATTGCGCACTTTGTTCTTTTATGTATTTTCAACTTCTTTCAAAATTTAGATATTTGGGCACCTAATCAAATATTAATGTTTGATTTCAAATTTCTTTTGAAGTTGAATGTAAGGAATGAGCAATATTTAAGTTTTTCATAAAATATTTAATTATCCCAATAAGTTGATAATTATAAAATTCATATCATATTATAACTTACATTACCTATTGACATGAAGCATATTCGGTGAAACAAAGAAATTTAAGTATTATTTATTACTAAAATCTACTCCATAGTAAAAGGTAAAAATATATATACAGATCATTTACCTAAGAATAACAAGTGGGAAAACATCTATATGTTATGTAAAACATTTGACATACTATTTAAATCAATTAAAATATTGTTTAAAAAATAATAAAAAAGTAAATTGTATTATCATATTCGAATACGACGTGTTATTAACGAGCATACTATCATATGAAATAAAAACAAATAGATAGTTGTCACCTCATATTGCGCAAATAACATGCTAGTACTAAAATTAAAAGTTTTACAATCCTACTTTAAGGCTAAAATCTTAAAATTGCAAAATTACATTAATATCTTTATATTGACTTAAAGACCGAGGAAAGTTCCTAATCATTACTCAAATACTTACTCCATACCGATTCAATTTTTCATATTTCTATTTTATGGTGTGTTAAATTGTCCATTTTCAATTCCAGTAAATTGAAAAATGTTTAAAGTGGATAAATATAAAATTTTATTAACTAATGTTGTAACTATTACATTTTTCTTAAACTATGTTCATTTATGTTGTGGACAATTAAATTAAAGTAGATGGAAATGTTTTTTTTAATTTACTTGTTTTTGCTTTTAACATTTATTAACTCAATCAACATTAATTGATTATACCATAGATCATAAGTTAATTAAATGGTGTTTTATATATTTATCGGTGTTAAACAATAGGATATAAAACTAACTCTTAATATAAGTTTACATATTTTATGATTGTAAATTGAAAGTAAATTATTAGTTATATCCTAACACTACCTTATACATATTAAGAATATTACTCGCACTTTGTAACAGTTAATCAAATCATATTTACCGATTTATAAACTTTTACCCCCTACTAATGTAACTTGATAAAAGAAAACCTTAACATAAAAAAAAAGAGCCTAAAGAGTTGTACATGAATTTTACCTAGTGTAGTGACTCAACAAAGAAGTTTCTATCTTTGGAAACATCTCTTTCTTCTCCCTCAAATGATGTGTAGTACCTATAAATAACCAAAAACAAAAACAAACATCTTGAGACCATCCAATGTTCCTATTTTTATGTGTAGTTTGCTTATAAAACACACATTTGATTAGTTTGAGTTGTTGGTTGACAACTAACAAGAGAGAAAGAAAGAAAGATGTTAGGAGTATTCAAGAATGGATTGGTGAGTCCACCAAAGGAGCTAAACAGCCCTAACCCTAACCAATCAAATAATCAATCTCTACTTGAAGTCTTCTTGTCATCTCATCAAAATAATGCTTCTTCCATTTCATTGGGAAATGATGCTTCATTGGCCTTTGCTCATTCTTCTAAGACCCTTTTGGCCACACAAAGGTAACATACACGTCTCTCTATACATACATAAATTCAAGCATGCATATACACATAGGTCCATACATATGTAAAAATTCAAAGCCTTCTTTAAATCCATCTAAGGGGCATGATTTACAATGTATCATATATAATGCACCTTCATTGTTTATTCGGTTCATAAACTCAAATTTGGTTCAACTCCAATATGTTCATACTTTTCAATCGTAACCTTGATCAGTATCAGTTTGGTTTCTCTCAGTTTGACAAATAATGGTTCTCCTTAAAAAAAAATGCAGTAAATTTTTGGTAGAAGTACACTGTAAGTGTATCTAAACGGAAAGCACTTAAAATCGCATGAACATTAATTTTCTTTGTTATGTAGATAATGGGATAAGATTTACTAAGCATACGATTTGAATATTGTTTGAATCTTAATAAGAGTACCAAAATCATGTCTTCTCATAAGTGAGCCAGATGAAGGTTAATTTCATGGACTTAAATCAGGTTTTCATTAATTTGCTTTCTACATTTAATCCTAATTAGTGTTTTTTTTTTCAAGCACATCCTTAGCCTTCTTTCGAGTAACTGAATTATCCCTTTCCTATAAATTCTTTTAACCTTGCATAAATTGTATCTTGTAGGTTGTTTTGTAGCGTAGACGACATCTATTGCATATTCTTGGGGAACTTGAACAACTTATGCGCTCTTAACAAGCAATATGGGCTAACCAAGGGAGCAAATGAGTCTATGTTTGTGATCCAAGCCTACAAGACCCTTCGAGACCGAGGTCCATATCCAGCCCATTCAGTCCTCAAGGACCTTGAGGGCAGTTTTGGTTTTGTAGTCTTTGACTTGAAGGCTAAAACCGTCTTCATTTCACTTGTAAGTTGTTTTTCAAAAGAAGATACATATGTAATTTGTGGTTTTTTTTTCTAACTTTTTAGTTGAACAGGGGAACGATGGAAGAGTGACTCTTTTCTGGGGGATAGCTGCAGACGGATCTGTTGTGATTTCTGATAACTTGGAGGTTATAAAGTCTGGTTGTTCCAAGTCTTTTGCTCCCTTCCCAACTGGTATATATATGCATTCTGTTATTTATCATGTCTTCCTTTCATTTATTTGCATTACATTCATGTGTTGTATACTACTTGTAAATAGTTGAACTATTTATTATACTAGCTAGCTTCTAAACTTAGAACATACCAATTTTCTATTCTTTTAGACTTCACCACTTGTTAAGGAAAAAATGCCACAATTTGGACACAAGTTTCTTTTAAAGTAAAATTGTCATGTACAAAAAGTACTGTTACATTCATTCACTTGTACTACATGCATTAAAGCTAGGCCATATTTTGGAATCAACATGATCATTTTGTCTTTAGCCAATACAAGAAACATAGATTATGGTGACGTACGTATTCTTTACGATTTTGGTTTTCACATATTTCAATATACTTGCAACGGTTAGCTAGTTGTTTGTACTATTTCAAAAAAATGCTAACAAGAAATAATTAGGCTTAGATTAGTAGCATGAATTTATTTGTAACGTGTTAATAGGGATGCCTTATATAAATCTAGATGTATTTCTTGTAGAAAAGAGAATAGATGAGTAGCTTAATTGGTATCTACGTGTTTTAGTCTTCATAACCATGAAAATGGATGGAATGTAGGTTGCTTGTACCATACAGGAGGAGGGTTGATGAATTTTGAGCATCCAAAGCACAAAATGAAAGCAATTTCAAGGGTTGACAGCGAGGGTGCAATGTGTGGGGCCACCTTCAAGGTTGATCTCTTTGCCAAGACCAAAAGCATGCCAAGGGTTGGAAGTCATGCTAACTGGGCTTGGAGCCAAGAGGCTTGAATAAATATTTTTGACTTTTCTTAAGTCTTTAAATTAATCATTAATTTCCATTCGGCTCATAATTTGAGATGTCGCCTATCTTTTGTTATCATAATGCAATTAATTAACAAGGTTATGTCAATTTTATATTTTCTCTTTTTTTGTGTGCAACCTTTTGTTGCATGTTAAATTAAGTATCTCCTATATAGGTTGACATTCTGAGTCACTTTATGTTTCTTTTGAACTAGACCTATATATAAAGTCTCTCGATTTGAACTATTTGAGTCAGATGCAATTATGTATAGATGGTTAGATGAATAGTTAAATCGCATATATTTGTCCTTTGATATCATTTATCAAAGATTGATATAAACAAGGGTCTAGATTGCTCGTATTTTCATCGAGATGAAGTTCTGATTACCACACACCCATTACATAGGTACCCTTAAGAAGAAAAAGTAACTTCATTACCTAGTATATACCATCCAGGGGGTGAGATAAAACAACATCGTATACATAGCCATAGAACGCTTAATACTTAACAATTATAAGAAGAAAGAAAAAACACTCGTATGCTTTTTGTTATGCACATTTAGATGACCGGACATGAAAAATAAAGTGACCATACCATTTGTTCGATTTAATTACTTGGGAGACACCTTATCGTAATTGATATTCTCGATCCAGTTAAGAGGTGGGGTTTCAACTTTCGATAACTCGAATTTGGAATATATATATATTGTTGATATTTATATTTTAGAGTTATTGATACATCATGGGCTGATTGATATTATAGTACATTGATTTCAGAATTTGGAAAACATGTGTTTTCACTTTTCAAACAAGCAAAACGTGGTAGAATCATATGTAAGAGATGATTATTAGAGACTATAAGAAGATAACGTGAACAGATTGTTACAACAAATTTCACTTCAAGTTGGTTAGACGTGAATACTTAATTATCAAATTCGACTTATTGTGCGTAAATCCTGAGAAATGGCCATTGTAGCATGTAACAAACAACGGGTCCTGAGTTCATCATAAGCAGATAACCTTAGTTAGTTACAAGGCTATGACAAAAGAAAAATAAAAAGAATAATTAAAGAACATCACCCAAGTCAGCTCATTTTCCACAGGACCCGCTTTATATGTACATCATATTGAAAGCATTGTATATTATGCTTTATATAAGCACTTGTGTCTTGAGGAAGTATGAATACTACCCAACTTAAGTTAGATATATATGAAGTTCCCACTACATTGAAAACCACAAGTCACGCAACTTATGCACCTGCGAATTGCAGAAAATAAGTAACAAGAGGCAACAAAGTCCTATATTTCACTATTGCATCAATGGGGGACAATTAGCTCGAATATGCCATCTAATATCCATAATTTGGTCAATAAAAATAGGCTACACAATGTAAGGATAATATTAGTTCAGAAGGGTATGCTCATACTGTTTCACATATTTACATTGGTGTAATATAACTCGATTAAATTACATACAGTAATGGCTTCTACAACTTGGAGAATACCCTGAATTCTTGTTGCACCACTATCCAATCCCCAAGCGATCTAATAAGTCAGGACCACAGATGATTCAGTTTGTTCTAGAAGAAACCAACCTCATTGTTTCAGTTTCATGTCTATATTTTGCAGAGCCCATTTACACGATGAAAAGATCCAGATTAATATGACAAGCAGAAAGTAAAGCTTCAAATAAGGCTTTACCCGTTCTGATCCCAACTCAGTTTAACTTGTTACCCCTTTCACCACCTCTAAAGCATATATATATATATATATATACACAAAGACTGCGTCGTATGTTTAAATCAATGCATTTTACGATTGATATCAATGCCAATAGCCTTTAATACTAACAAAGTAAAGGAATCTTAGGACAACTTGAGTGTTATTTTCTTATCCATACTATGCAATGTTGCTAATAGGTAAACTAGGCTTCAAAGTTTGCCAAGGGAAATGTTAAATTTATTTTCCCGACACAGAGTATGCATGCATGCATAAAAATAACTTACAGATACTATTTACTTCAAATTAAAGGTCACCCTGTTAATGACATAAAATAATAGATACCATATTTCTTAAGGTGCAGTGTTTACTATCTGATATGTATTATGTTCATCTAGATACAAGAAAAACTAGACATCTTGAATATATTTCAATACAGGACCATAATTAAATAGTTAAAAAACAAAAGGAAACTCTTCCTAGTTTGTGAGCATGAAAGTTTCAAACTATGCAGCTACTTTAAGCATTTTGAACCATGAAACTAAAACCTACAGCTCAACCGAAATGGTTTTCTATACAACACGAACCCATGTCCCTCCACACATGGGACACCCATGAACCCAGCGGCTGATCCACCATGTTTCCCGCTCATTTTGAGTAGATGTGTTATTGTTGCCACCTTGTGAGTTAAAAGCTGAAGTCTGCCGCAAACATCTTATACACTGCAAATAGCATACACAGGTTCAATAACTAAGAAACAAAACCTTACTCTCTGATAACGACTTCAAATGCCAGACTCAAAGGATTGGTGAATAAAAATCAAAAGTGCTTCCGAAACTATAATAAACAATGTATGACCACTTCATCTATGAAGAGGAACCCCATATGTAATGCAGATCATAAGTAGATTATCAAATGTAAAATCATACTAAGCTGCAACATGTTCATGCATTCAGTTTGTGTAGTCACAATACAACAATAATACAGATCGTAAATAGTGCAAGTTTGCAACTATTCCGTAGATAGATAACATTTCCATCAAAAATATTCAAAGAAAGAGGCAAAACAGATAAGCGAAGAACACTATTTTTTCAGTTGTAAACCTCAACAAAAAGAAAAAGTCATCAGTCTCATACTTAGTCATCAGTAGTATCAGTTACCTCATTTTCAGCAAACTTTCATCCAAATTAAAAAGCTAGACTCAAGGTTAAAGGAGTTTAACTAGTCAATAGAAAGTGGTCATGCTTTTGAACGGACGTGTACATCATCAACTCCTGAACTCCTAGATTTATGAAAAACCCAACTAATGTATTTACTTAGCCGATTCAAAAACTAGTATACTCTGAAATAAAGCGATGCTCAGCTATGAATAAAAAATAGGCCTACTATAATCATACAATACCTAATTTCCCACTAGGTCTAATAACATAAAATATTCAGCTAAGCAAACCAAAGTCAAGTAAAATTATGACAAACTTGGAGGGGAAAAATGGGGAAAAGATGATACCTTGTACCAAACTCCTTCGAGACCAGTTTTCCAGACAGCAGTTACTACGTCTCGACGAGACCCCATTATCCCTAGATATGCTCCCAGGCCAACTGAAGTGTTCAACCCAAAAGCTGCATCTCTCTCTGACATCCTGCGTTTTCTTGGCCACAAGCGTTGGGCTTCATGGTGAAGATCACTGCTATCAGCTGAGCTGAAGCTAGCAGAATCCATAGATGTGCTCAGCCTTGAAGAATCATCAGCACCCAAATCATCTGGGTCAGACCACGGTCCACCAAATGTATTCCGTCTATGCCATTCTTCAGCTGGAGGATGGAGTTCTAACTCTCTAAGTAACAAACCGGCAGCATCTGCGCCTCTAGGCCGAGGCATATTCTGCATGGAAGGTTCATCGAGTAAGGATCAATGTGTGCACAAGATGCTTTTCTTTGAGCACGCAACTGAGTGTTTTGAATAACATATAAAGTGATAATTGCAGAAAAGAAAAATCAGACATGGTGTTATTTGGCTACTTACTAGAGGTGGCAATATCAGCTCAATTTCCTAAAAATAGGTCAGGTTGAGTAATATTTTATCTCCATGAGGTCTAATCAGTTAAATTTCAAAACCTTAACTACCAAATGGAACGGGTTAAATGGGTTGAAAATCAATAAAGTGCATTCAGATACTTCCAAATCCTAGCTTAATTTCCTAGAAAAACTATACTATCATATTAATTGTATAGTAACTGTAATTATATTAAAACATGAGTCATTTATAACATTCAGCATGACAGAAAGTGTTAGCTGGTTAACCCAACCCAATCCGCTTTCACCGGTTAGCCAGCCCGCCCACTGCCCAGCATGCCTTCCACCTCTCCAACTTACCACATCCCAGAACGGATAAAATATTATATATTATATAAAATTACAGAGAACATTTATTGAAGAAGGATTGCCCCTATATGAAAACAAAATATAAAAGGATAAGACAGACAAATTGTCTTCCTAACGATCAGAACTTTTACAAACATTTTTTTTCATAAATCATTGAGTTGTAAACTCATTTACCTTAAACAGGGTCTATATCCTACACTAGAATGAAACATACATACAAATGAGGCTCTCTTTGAAAACGTGGCATATTGTCCACATAAATACTCCCATTCTAAATGAGGCTCTCTTTGAAGAGGATATCACTACCCGAAAGTTGATATTGAAGAACACGAACCACATGATTCACCCGAGGGTTGACCTACTAAGGGTACTATGGTACCAATCAAGTGAAATTGTGATTTTGGCAAGCTTCTATCATATACATGTAGTGTCATTGGAGTTAATACACAAAAAGTAAAAATAAATAAATAAAAATACATAATAATCATGTGGAGAAACTTGGACAATCTTGAAGCTCAAATCCAAACAACATCGAGCGACGCTGCTTTGGTGTAAGCACATGCTAAATAATAACATTTGTAGTAGCTATTGTAAATCTAAAATATTCATTAAACATATATAACTAAGAAAACCGTAATATCAAGAGCGGGTTTTGTGCTTGAGAGATGGACCACTCACTGCCTTACACAATAACTAGATTGAACAGACCCAAGCTCAAAGTTTTGAAATAGGCTAAATCATAAGTGTGTATATTTCTCTGCCAAGGTTGAAAAAAAAAGAAGTCAAAATGGGTTACCTGCATATGCGGGCCAAGTGATGCTTCAACAACCTCAGGCAAAACGGTGTAGTTTCCATCTATGTAATGGAGACGAACCTGGATGTTACTGCTCCCTACCTGAGAAACAGGCAACGGGTGTGCCAGACCTGACGTTCGTTTACAAAGATCCATTAGTATGAGAAAGAGGACCTTTACCTGCATCACAATAACAGCCGATGAGATATGGAACTACGAAAAAATCATCATCTCAAAGGACTCCAGTATGTTGACTTCAAGCATAACATGATGTCAACTTATCTTCTAATACATTAGTACCCTATATCAAAGTTAAAAGATACTTTCCTTTAGTATTCTCTTAGATGAGATAAACTTTAAGCAATATTTACAGCCATCCTTTTGGTTGTTGTTGACACAACTTACCAATGGTTCTAAACTGTAGTTTACCAAACAAGTGTCAATCAAAACATCCTTTCATCAAGTTTCATGTGTAACTCATATCATTATACAATATAGCAAACCACATTCGTTATAATGTTTAGCGACAAAAGTTACATGATTGTGGAAAATGAATGCCACTGGCCTGAGTTGATTTAGCTTTCATTAAGTGCGCAAAGGGCTCGTTTATCTTAAAAGGAGTATGACTAAGAATTATGTAATGATCTGACCTCGTCAAATGTGTATCCTTGACCAGCATTGCCAGAACCATATCTTGACCTATTTGCCGGGCCATCTTCAGAGCCTTTTGCTCCCGATCCAACCTGACCGACCCGAGAAACAGGCAACTCTTCTGATCTACCCAAACTTGATGGCACTTTTGTAGGGACAGAGCTAATTTCTTCAACCTTGCCAGGAGCACCAGGTTGAGGTTTATGCACAGCTGAATCTGTGTTCCTTTGAGGAGCCCCTAGAAACCGGGGTAGGTGTATTCGGCGGAAGAAAAAGCAAAACAATAAAAGTTGGCACAATCTATGAAGAAAATGGCAGTCCCCGATAAGCCTAACAGCTGGAGTTCCAGGGAAAGTTCCAGTGTTTATACTTATTGGCATAAATGAAGACGGACCACTAATTGGATTGGGAGCAGCACTAGGAACTCCATCAGAAGTGCTACTGATCTTCGCAATAGCTCCTTGTACCCATGCTTGGATAGGAGTGCTTGTAGTAGAACTTGCAGTACCATTCTGAGCACCTGGTAAACAATACCAAGTAATTATAATTTGACCATTTCCACTATGTATTTGTATTAAAGGTGGCAAATATGACCCGTTCACTTATGGATGAGTTGATTCGGATGATGTTTCATCCCTGACGAGTCAACTGGGAAAAAAGATAGATAATAAGGAAATGGGCCAAACGACCCAAAAGTCTCCAAAAGTGTATTTGTAAAAAAGTTAGATAATAAGGACAACATGTCAGGCACTAATTGTTCGTTAAACATCAAAAAGAAAATGGACAACGTGTTCAGGTCAACCCAGCCCATCTCAAACTGTAACAATTTTTTTTTCCTTTTTATACTTGTTACTCAACCCACCCATGTTGCCACCTCGAGTTCGTATGTAACTTATTTAATAATCAACATATCACATGTGTTGCAAAAACTGACCCTGTGCAGCTCCAGGGGTGCCAGCACTTTGGGTAGGACTGACCACCATGTTCCGGTTACCACTTGTACCAGCAGTTACAGCATGACTTGCCAGTGTACGACAAAAACTAGCATAACGACGCAAGCGTGTAATGAAATGTGAAGCTAAATCAAGCACCGCATCAACATACGCCTACACAGTGATTGCAATAATTAGTAAAAAGAAGAGAATGATAAAACTCGTGAAGGGGTTTGGTGCAAACCTGGACATTTAACACAAGCGCAGGGTCAACAGCCATTGATTCATGGTCAAGGCTGTTTAACGTCTCGCCAGATGCCAGCCATGGCTCAACTACTAGAGCTGAAGGATTAACCAAAGCCGATTCTATTCCTTTTCCTAACATGTCCAGTAACAGTCTTGCTTGCATATCAAGCACCATAGCTCTCACCTCCTGAGCATTTGTACCTTCTAATAGTCTGCATTTTATCCTGTCTAATCCCTGCATAAATCAAAACCACTATTGTGATTCTTTTTCCCATATAAAACAGAAAACTTACCAAGGTTGTAAAAGTCACTAGTCGGGGAGTAGTCGGTCGGGACCTCGTAGGGACTAATCGGCCAATTCGGGGACTAGTCGGATTTGACTTTTCTTGACTTTTTTGTACTTTTTTTACATATAAATAATAAATTTCAAAATTATATGTGTAAATACATAAGAGAACCATAAACATAAACAAACATAAACTTTAACATAATTGTTTAGAAACACTAATCCGACTTTGACGTTGACCGATTTTGACCGAATAAATCCGACTAAATCAGACTTCAACCGACTTTGACCCGTTGACCGACTTTGACCTAGTCGAGTTGGACTAATCCCAAAACCCAACTAGTAGGGGACTAGGCCGACTTTTACAACACTGCAACTTACATAACCAAAATGAATAAAGACATGGGTTGGACTGCTGGTGAGTAACAAAAGGAACCCCACAAATATAATACATCAAGGTAAAACATATAATACATCAATGTAAAACAACAGTTAAACTAATCATTTATATTTGCTGATCCACTTTCTGTATAGGGTGAAAGAACTGCCAAGCCAATATTTTTTTCTTAACTATTATGATGAAGTGGATAAGATTCAGTAGACTCCTAACTTAAACATCAAACGCAGATCTAGGATATTCTATCAAAAGAAAAGACACATATAAGTTTTATTGATTTCTGCCTTCAGCACATGCAACCATACAATTAACCCAAAATTCATAGTGCAATAAATCTTCATTAGCAGATATAATCAAATTCGCACATACTGAATTTTATATGTGTATATGTGTGTGAGTATATATATAGAGAGAGAGAGAATTACATAGAGCAGTTCACGCAGTTTACCAATCTAACAATTCATACAATCATATTATGAGTGTGAGACAGAGTTAGACGAAAACATACAGGGCCATATTGCTGTCTGTGCTGAGTGGAAGGAAGAGAATGAAAATCCGCATCCAGAACCGCGATCACATTGTTTAGTGAAACTGAGTATAATCATAAGAATGGTGATATCAATGCATGTTCATGGAAACCCATCGGTGGTGTTTCTTTGGTAAAATTTATAAAATTTTAACTAGAATGATACAAAGCAGAGGAAGTAAAATGTAGTAGAAACATTATTATATGATAAGCTCCATCCAAAGCACCCAACACAGGTAATCAAGACCCAAAGAGTCTGACATGCAACTTGATCATCTTCTTCTACATAATGCAACTTGACCATATTCTATTTTCAAGAATTATTTTTCTTACTTCTCGTGAATTAGCAAAATTTAGAGGGCAAGTGATAGTTGATCTTGTCAGGCCAGAGCTTTCATAGTCCATCAGTAAATCAAAACATCTTAGGAAGAATACTCTGATAGATTATACGATATTAATAAAAGCCATTCACATTCTTACCGATGCCATCCTCAGCAGCACTCTGTGTACAGCCAACAGCATCCCACCAATCAACTCCAACCATAAGACTCCACCAAAACCTAGAAGCATGGAACAGAACTTCAGGAAAAATACAATGATTACCATATTGAATATACTTAAATAGTACAATGATATAGAAGGGGCCCACAAATTAAGACAATTTTGATACGTATTGTTGGACGAGGATATTTGACGTATTATCAAACAAAGGGGTAACATCGTTTACCTAACGAAACACCAAGAATTGAGAAACTCTCTGACTCTTTTTATTAATCAAATCAGAAAACACAAATTATATGTGTAAAAAGCTAAACAATAAAGCCCTATTTATACTAGTGAAACATTAAACCTAATAGGATACCAATACTAATATCAATCCTAATCTAATAAACAACCTAATCAAATTAGAGATAAAGACTTAAATTAAAAGACTCCATAAACGACTCAAACTCTGATCTTTCTACTTATTGGCCAAGTAATCATCCGATTCCTTGAAAGTCAAGTTTTCTATTGTTTAGCCAATAATGTTCCACATCATACACCCTTCCACTTGTTCCGGAGGCATCTATTCACAGTTCATAATTACTAAGCTTTGTGCTGAATACGCCAAGCTTATGATCCTTTCATAATGTCTTTAACAGATCTTTTTTTTCTGCCTTCTACTAATAATATGCAAATTGGAATATGCATGCACATAGATTGGCAAATCAAAGACAAACTTATAACATTTTACAAGTCCTATGATGGCAATTATTCTCACACTACATGTCATTAGTTAATCTACGATAGCTACTAATGTAACCAGTTCTGTAGAATACCTTTCTGCAATTGCACGTTCCCATGTTGAGGAGTTTGCTTTTACTTGACTGCTTGGAACAGCAGGAGGAAGAACACGAACTATCTTCAACATAGTGCAATCCCTGATTGTGTCATGCCAAACAGTAGCAGAACAGCAACTTGTAGATGAAAATGCAGGAGAAGCAATTGCAGAAACAACATTGATCTGATAGTCATCAACAGGTGTGAAGCTTGACCCAGAAAAGATGTGGACCCCACCTCGTAAAAAAGCAACAGCAACTTCACCGCCATGAGCAGAATAGACAATACGTGCAAGAGTTCTAACATCACTTGGCAAATCAAAAGGATCAAAAACAACCCTTTTTGCCTTTTCAGTGTCAGAGTCGGATGTGTTTAGACCCTCGGAAGCCAATCCTGTGACACCACCTGCTTGGGTTGTTTTAAAATGATCAGTAGCTGGAATGCTTTTATTCACTTTTGTGACCCACACTGTCTGCATGGGAGGCTGCCCACCGAAACTGGATGTGGGGTTCCCAAATATTGGATGCAGAACAACAGGCTCTAGAGAGGATTCCCAGCGTTGAACTCTCCAACCAGTAATTGAAGGGCCCTCATCTGGGTCGTAGGGAGACATGTATTGCCCTACATCGACAATGTGAACGATTAATAGCTTCATTTGTTAGAATAAGAAACATATATATCAAAAGAAAAGAAAAACCATAAAATTCCATAATAAAGATGTATATCAAAGAAATTAAAGATGGTCAGCTTGGGCAATGGGTCAGAAGAGTTAGGATTAATGCAGGTAATTTTATTGCAGAGAGGGTCAGGTCAGGTTGGCCGATAAACACCTTTAATCCATTCTTTAAAAGATCTACTATAGATCATTGAGTTAGAGATGATTACCAAAGATATATATTGCTACAACAATAATAAAAATGCTTGGATTTGATGCATTATAAATACACTCTGGGCAGCCTTCAACCAATTTGACCCATTGCATTTTTATCTAATTTTTTTATTTGACCAGTGTGGGATCAAAAATAACTCATATCGACCCATTTCTATATAAATGTGTCAAAATTGCCACCTTGGGTGTATATCTTTTGTCTTGACAAACATCACAAACAATCAGCTGAAATCACTCCGATATAAGCATTAGACAAGTAAATATGAGTGGTTGTCATTCTTTTTATCAACCTAATGTTACTGCAAAGCTGTTTTAGCGCTTTCAAACAGCAGAGATGACTACAGACCTAGTGAACCATATTTCTCATTTTAATGGTGTAGTTCTAGAAAGAGAGATATGTCTGACAGCAACCCCACTCATATTGAATGAGAGATTACTAAAAAGAGAATACCAGTCAAATCCAGCAGAGAAAACTATAGAGAAGACAAAATGTTCAGTTCAGTCATTACCTTCAACAATCACAATAGCAATTACAGACCCACCACAGGTAGGGTCAAAGGCAACTGCTGTGACACCCGAACCCCAAGTAGTTGTTGCTGCTGACTGAGCTGAAGCCTCAGGACTAACATATGCAGAAAAATTTGAAACAGGAGAGCAATGAAGTGCAACCATGTCACTATAGTCTTGCTCTGTCTGCTTCTTCCCTTGCTTAGCTTCTAAAAATAGGTATTCCTGCCAGCTAAACAAATACGAAGCCAAGGAGGCAAAACCATCCCATAAAGGTGGATTAAGTGAAGGAGGGATCCCATTGCTCGTAGTAGTTTTTGGAGTAGCTTGAAATCCATTTCCAGGACCAGGGGTGACCTCCCAGACAACAACGGTAGATGGGTTAACGATTGGAACTCCTGCCACATGCAAGGCTCCGGAATCTGTAACTATTGCATCAGCTGCCATAATTCCACTAGGTCCAGCTCCCAAGAGACCTTTGCTTGTACAAAACCATTTAGATGTGGCACTACGATTCGATGACCACTGAGACCAGTGGAGCTGAATTGATCCAGAGGAAAAGACAGAGCATACACATAGAAAGTTCGGCCATCCAGCTGGATTTTCATAATAATATCACATTAGATGACAAAGTCATCGCACAAACAGAAACAACAGAACTTAAAAAAGCAGAAGGGAACCACCTGGAGCTTGAGGTTGTTGTGATAGAAACTTTTCCTCAAATGTTGACTTTGTAGAAGTACTAGATCTTGAGGAAAGCCACCTATACTAATATTTACAAAAACAAAGAAACGTCAACGATGCATCACACTTCAAATATTAATAACCAAAAGACAGCAACAGCTTCATACAGGAGACACCCCAGATAGCCACTTTGTAACAACTGCAATATCCTGCCGCCATTCATGTGCCCGCTGCCAACAGCTAGCATCTTGAACCAAGCTATCTGATCCCTATAGTATCACACAGCATGCCAGTGTCAATGTATCGTATCAGATAAGCTAGAGAAATTTGGCAAGATTACTTGCCATTCATACGCTCAATCAGATAAAATAGTATATGTTTTTTTTCTAGAAATACTTTTTCAGCAAGAGACAACAAACATAAACCAATAACCATAATTAAGTGTTTAGAAACAGGTAACCACTCCTCTAAATAGCTTACATGTGAAGGTTGTGTCCATATAGTTATCCGCCCATGAAAATTAGCAATTAGCAAGGCACGAGGGCAAGACGAAGGTGACCATTCAATAAACTGAACTGAATCACGTGGAGAATCTGGCATAGTTATTCAATCAAGAAAAGTTATGACTTGGATTAAATATATACAATAAAAAACAGCACAAAAAACCTCTATATATGTTAATAAACTGCTAGAGATAGCGTATTAATAGTTTAAGGTTACTTGATGTATTAGTGTTACTTGATTTATGAAAACCTTATTTGGGTTGTGTTTGTATGTAAAATGAGGACTTAAAACTCATAATGAAAATCAAAATAATGCTTCCCACCAAACAAAGCAGTGATTTTATAGGTGACATGAAAAGCATCCTGATACTTAAAGATTGCCACACACATATTGCCAGGTACGTTCACAGAGAAATTTGCAGTTGCATTGCAAGTCCGTGATAGAGTGGCCATTATATGCAACTAAATGCACTAATAAGCACCGTGACACTCAAATGAACAAGCCATAGCTACTGAACCAACATGATGACACCACGTAAGATGTTTCATAAACAATACCTGCTATGACATTAAATACGGTTGACTCGGTAGGTCGTTCAGGGATCACGATATGTATTGGAATCCAAAATGGTGGATTTGCATTAGAACTACAAGAAAGAAAACAAACCTTAGAATAAACGGTTTTGATCATTACAATGTATTGCTTATCCACTGAAGCCTATTAGGAATCTTTGATGCATACTATTAACAATTGCCACTGCAATTGAACACTAAATGATAAATTCCGGAGCTTTGATGTATTAAAACCAACAGAGACATAAATGTATCGAGATATGACCAAAATACGACCTAACTTGAGCTAATGCGAAGACACTACCATAACACAAACAACAAATAATTTTGACCATGTTATAGCGAAGTCTTCTTGAATAGAAAAACTATATATGTGTGTGTAGTGTGCTGCTGTCATATGATTAGGGAAACAAATATTTCATTACCTCGGTATACGTGCACAAGTCTCTGATGCACATGCTATGGCATTTAGCTTTCCACACCAAGCAACGGCACTGATGCAGAAAAAAAGTGGACTCATTTAATAACTACTACTACTCAAGATGAACGAAAGAAATTCTGGACCATGCAGTTGAGCCATGTAAGCCACAAGAGCTAATTTTAGGGTGATTCCAAATTCCAATAGCATGTATAGATACAAGTATAACAGGTTCAGTACATAATGAGAAGAACATCTAGGATGGCTGGTTGGTTGCTAGGTGAAGGTTTGGATAATCCAGATAAGCCACTTCCATTTGACATGGGTGCTAAATATGGAAGAGTATGTATTTGTATATAAGTTAAACTCGGTGTTGATGTACCGGCCCATATTTTAGTATTTTACTACCAAGCAGATATAATAAAACAAATTTTCTCGTAGAAGCTTCTATCATATTACATGTAAAGTAGAAAGTGAATGAGAAGATAGTGTAATGTCTCTAATTCCACTTCCATTTAATAGTGAGAAGACTCCATTCAAAGTGATTATATACTTGGAAACAACATTTTAGCAACAACCACTACTCAACTTTTGTAAAATATAAAGTGGACACGTATTCAAGTACCATACAGAGAATCACCAAGATTAGATAAAGGTAATCACAAATATCAAGATATGCCTTACCATGCAAACTCATATATAAAAGGAGCGAACCAAATGCTCACAATTACTTCATCTCTCAGGATTAAAAAAAAAAACATAGAACCCCGGTGTCTGTTTAATGTCAACCTGATAATTTTCAAACTTATAATGGATATGAATCTTCGTCTCAACGTTTTTAGCACCAGATAGAAGGCATCATAACTGCTTATATACGCAGAACTAGGTGTGACCAAAGAAAGTGTCCATCAAGCTAAACATTACTCCTAGTGATCCAATTACAAAGTCACAATTACTCAATTTTAAATATACAATGATCATAGCACTGTGCAGGTACAAGTAGCATCCAAATTTTTCATCTTTCTTAGTGTTATAAGTTAATGTTTTTTCAATCACTTACACATGCCAACTTTCACACAATTAAATCAAACCAATAACAACAAAAAATTAAGCAAAATTAACCGAATTATTTATCAATTAACCAAAATTAAAAATCAAACAAGCTGAATTACCTAAAATTACGACAAAGTTCAGGAACACTCATTTTATACTGCAAATTAGACCTAGGCTGTTTAAGCCTAATACAAAACACAGTCGCCGGATTAACAGAATCCTCATCCATCGGATCTCCGGCACTTCCACCACCTTTATCCACCATATCACTATCTTCTCCGGCAGCGGCAGCACCACCGGAATCAGCAACAACAATAGCACCGTCAGAAGGCTCAATAACAGGGGTAGCAGTAACAGTTGTAGCACCGGATGATGAAGATTCTTCTTCGGAGTCTTTGTTAGTATTATTATTGAGAGCAACAGGGCCAGAAGAGGCACTCATCTGAAAAAAAGAATAATAGGGCGAAAAACCCTAATTTATATATGATAGAGAGATAAAGAAAGATGGAAGTGGGGAGAAAGTCGTAATTGAGGGCGACAGCAATGACTGGAGATAGAGATTTTGATTTGTTTTTGTCGAGAGAAGAAATAGTGGGGTTAGGGTTTGTATTTCTTCTGTGAAACAAATGGGTGACAAATGACAAGAGGACAAACAATACGGGTCTATTCAGGAAAAGAAATATTAAGAACTGTGGTATTTTTGAATGTGTATACAGTAATCGTGTAACCTCTTCGGTCTTGTAAAACTAGGGTCTTCCGCGATATCATTTTGCGTACCATAGTTGTCATGATTTGCAAAATGGTTTTATCAACCATCCATATTCACACAAATCAATGCATCACCGCACTTTGAGGGTATGGTCTGTAAAATGAAACTGAATACTTCCTTTATTCATAATTATTTTGTCCTCTACTCAAATTGTTTCGTTTGAAAATATGATAACCACAAATCGATTTTGTGAAACCGTATCAGCATGGAAGTACCATTAGGGTTTGTCTACGTAATAATCCAATGCTCCACTAGATTGATAACAATGGAAAGCTTCACTAAGGTTTTGAAAAATTTACTGTAATACAATAACATATGTTAGTATTACAAAACATTTTCAATCTTTAAATTCGAAGTGCATCTCTTCTTTCTACTAGAATTTTCATAGTCAATCAACACCATCTACAACCAACCCCTGAAACATTCCATTTCCTTTGCCTAATAACTATACATATGAGTGCGATGATGACAACGGCAGCTTTGAAGATTTTGATGATAATAGATCACAATACAGTGAAGAAGAAAGTGAGGCGGTCGAAGATAATGGAGATGATTCAGATGATGCGCTTAAAGCATTATAAGTCAACCCCATCTTTAAAATATCGTGTAAAGTACTCAATAAAATATGCCCCTTTTTATTGAATTTGCCTCTAAAGTGACACCCATCACGTTTTAACAAAATCACCTTCCACATTTAGACCCAACAAAACATGCACATCTTGAAGTGTAAAAGTAGCTTCCCTGTTGTAAAGTGAAACGTGTGTGTTTCCGACCACCATCTTTCAACAAGGGCGGTGATTAGAAAATGATCAAGTTGGATGTGCCCAAGATGAATGACACCACCGAACCCATGCTGATTCTATATGTGCCATCACCCTATCTAGGATATCAGGGTCAAGCTTTCAAAAATTGTTATCACATCCTCTAGTAATTAGTTTACCTTCTCCTAACGCTTGAAAAAAAAATGAAATGTTTTGTGCTCTCTATGTAGAAATAATAAATTATAATTAATTGCATCAGGTTGAAGATTAGCTTGTGAATACAGCGTTGATGCTTAAGTATTAAATTTTTAATAAGTAGAAAGTCGTGTGAGAGGATTCACTGAAGAAAGGAAGTATATTTGCACATGTTTATATAGTAGTGAATGAAGGAAAAATATCCATGCATGTAACAGTATTATCTTGCATTATTATTCCACTACATTCACATGCATACAAAAGACTCATTTGAAGTTACAATTTTATAAAGATTCTTCACATTGGAATTGGAAGAAAAAAACAAAATTTAAGATGGCATTGCTTCATTTTTATGTAACTAGACATCAAGGTTTGCAAATTCATTTTGCAATGTGATCGGAAAGTGACAACCGTGAAGTAGTGATTTTCAATAACATTTTCAACAACTTCAAACACATGAGTATAACCGACCACGATGATCATCCTCATGATTATGATCATTATGGTGAAGAAAATGTCAAAAAAGTTAAGAATGTTGATCATCCGTTTGTTAATGACGTTGTGTTGGTCCCAAACTAACAACAGATGTTGTAGAGGGGGGGATTGAATACAATTCTTTTGATTTCTAACTTAAAGTGATTATGTAATATGTTTGATTGTAAAACAATATTGAGAACATATGGTAGTTTTTCAATTTAATTCTTTTATTTGAATAATAAAGAATTACAAGTTAGATGCAGAATATTTAACTTAATTGAGTACAGATATCAACACTCTTATCAGCTAAGAACAGACTCAAAGCTTGTTACAAGTAATGTTATTTCTGCTAACACAAATGCTCTCAAAATTCACTATGAATTTTACTAAGGATTCACATACACCAGACTTCATAACTTAAGTCTAGTATTTATAGTAGAGCTTGTGTATCACTTGTAGCTTGATCAACCAATTAAGATCATCCACATGTCTTCATCTTCATTGGACAATTCCAAACATGCTCAATTGTGTGTTCTGACATTCTGTGCACGACCAGGTCTGCAATCTGTCAGAAAGTACACTACATAATTTGTTTTGTTGGTTGACATTGATAAGGAGACATACTATGTATATAAAACCAAAATGGACAGATGTGTACAATGTTTACAATCTCTAAAGATGCCATTTGATCATACACATGAATCTCAAAGTGTTGGTAATACATTTACTTGAATCCGAAACAAATAAAGTATTCTTCAATCTCTGTGCTGGGTAAACGAGACTTTAATCTTCAGTGTTGGGTCTTCAATCTTCAATCACAACTCTTCCTTAAAATCTTAAAGTGTCTTTAGTACATGAATGATCATAAAAAAATGATTTGTGATAATCTCGGTAGTGTATCTCCTCTGTGCTGGCTATACTCATTTTTAGTGTGATGGGTGAACTGGCAGTTTCTGTATGCTAGGTGAAATAACACAATGAATTCTTTGCAACCAGCATACAAATAACTTTGCACCAAAATAAAGAATTCAAATGTTGGATAACTAAGCCATAACCATAGTGTTAAATACAAATTGTTGTCATCATTAAATCATCATAGAAAAGATCATGCCTTAACACGTTGTTGAAGATGATGATGAGGATGAGGAGGTTCCGGATCCTAAAGACACATATGGCAAACCAATACTGATAAAAGAACCGGAAAATGATATATTATGGAATATGACTCTCTTGTTATGCAAAATGATCGAGATAAAATAAAACGGTCAGTTACCATGTATGAACCCTCTTACCGAGATCAACTTGGACAAATATTTAAAACTAAAGAGGAGTTACTTCTACAATTGCACATCAAATGTGTTGAAGACAGTTTTCAAATTAAGCCAAAGAAATCAGACAAGACTTGGTACATAGCGTACTTTTTGTTGCCTAATTGCTGGTGGAAGATAAGTACAACATATATCAAAGATAGTAACAACTTCCAAGTCAGGAAGTTTGTTGATGTGCACACTTGTACTCGGACTCAAATTTTGAACAATAATAAACATGCAAGCATGAAAGTGCTCGGTCACATCTTGAAGGAGTTGATGACTTTGGAAGGACGTGTTTATATAGGCAAATATATAAAACTTGATATGTCTGCTCGTTTTAAAATCAGCTTTTCATACACGCAAGCTTTGAGGACAAATGTTATGCAATAGAGTTATTGAGAGCTCCTGGTCAAAGAATCATTTATGGTGCTACCCATTTACCTACACAACCTAAAGCTGAAAAATGAAGGGAGCACAATGAATGTTATCACAAATGAGAAAGATAGATTTTTAATGTGTTACATGTGTTGGTACATTAGTGTGTCTGTCACTTGGTCTAGGTTTTGAGTTGTAAATTGTTTAGTGTAGTTCCTTATGTAACCTGCGATATCATTAATATCGCATGTGCGATATTAGTCATATCGCCTAGGCGATATCAGCAATATCGCCTAGCTGATTAGGTAAGAGTATAAATACCTAATCAGGGTTTTAGTTCGGGTGACTTTTGCCAATCCGAATTCCAGAGAACTTTTGGGTGTGTTTCTCCTATTGTGGTCAGTATTGTATTCAATCTTTGATTATTATTCATAATACAATATTGTTTGTGTTTGTGATTAAACGTACTTATATTTAGCTTCTGATTTCCGCTCACTAGCTATTGAATATTGATTTGCTTAAGATCTGTCACTTAGCGGTCCTACAATTGGTATCAGAGCCATTTAGCTATTGATATTAGTGGTTAATTGAATCAATATTAGTACGTTAAAAAGGCTAAGGAACTAGTTTTCATATAGGTTAATTGATTATTAGTCTTAAAAACTGTTTAACCAGTGCTTTTTAGTGTTTTTCTGGATTTGTCTTCGTCATTGGCAACCCTAAATTTGATTAAATCGTAGATATTAGTAACTTTAGGGTTTACAGCCGTTTTAGCGATATTAGAAGCGACATTGTCTTAATATCGCCTCTAGGGTTTCAGCGATATTACTTGAACTGTACTCATTAATTTGAGCAATATTACTAGCGATATTACATAGTATCGCCTAATTAATTTTAGCGATATTAATATCAATATCGCTGTTAGTATCGCCTTTTTGATTCTGATTTTGTTTTGCGCTTTAATTAGCGATATTGATAGCGATATCATCAATATCGCTCAATCATCATCAGCTTTTTCGCGATATCATTAATATCGCTATACTGTTTTAATCAGAATTTTTAATTTTTTCAAATTAATTAATCTTAGTTAATACATATTAAAATGTCTACTTTACAAGCTGTTAATGCTATGTTAAAACATAACGCTGAGGTTGGTAGCGCAAACAAACCTCCATTCTTTGCACCTGGAATGGAGTATTCTGAATGGCGTGGTAGATTTTTATCTTTTGTTGCTTTTACTGACCCTGAAATGGAGATACCTTTGATCGAGCGATATGTTCGACCGGTTGCAAGTGGAGAATATGTGGGTATACCTCCTCCAAAACCTATTCGTTCAATGACGGCTGAGGAACGCAAGGCATGGGAATGTGAACGAAAAACTCACTCTGCTATAACCATGTCTCTACCTGCCGATGCTATGAAGATGTTCAAGCAACACGACATAGCTTATGATTTGTGGAATGGTATAGCTGAAAGATGTGGAGGTACTACTGAATACAAGCAAAGTAAGCTGGAGTTAGTAAAGAAACAGTATATCCAGAAGAACGAGACGGTTAAGGACTTGTTCTGTAGATATTCACGTCTAGTGAATGAGCTGACTGAGGGTGGATACAAATTCAGCTCTGTTGAGGTTAACAAGAAACTGCTTAATGCTCTACCTCCTCACTGGGAAACTAGAGTGTTGATGATGGAGAATGATCCAGACGTATTGGCAATGACTCTGGATCAACTTATAGGAAAATTAGAAACATGTGCTTTGGATATCCAAAAGAAAAGCACAAGATCCAGTTCGTTGCTTCCCGATACTAGTAGTTTTGGATATGGAAGTACAGCTCTTTTATCTGGACCTTCTACTGATGTATCTAAACCTAATTACTCGTCTGATAATAATTCGGGTGGAACATTTTCTTCTTTCTCTGCTCAACCATCTTCCTCTGCTACTGCATCACACAATGAGCATGCAGTAATCTTTAATGCGTTTTTATCATCATATGATGATTTTTTATCAAAGAGGATTAGCTCGGTAGATCTTACTGATGAAGACTTTGCACAAGTTGATCCTGATGAACTAGAGAGAGTGGATCTTCGTTGGAACATGGCTATGCTTACCAGAAGAACGAAAACCTATTTGAAGAGAATAGGAAAGAAATCTCTTGAAGACGTCATTGATAAAACTAGCATGGGTTTCGATAAGTCCAAGATTAGATGCTACAAGTGTCAAAATCTGGGACATTTTGCTAGAGAATGTGAGAAAGGTAGACAACCGTCTACTGGATTTACAAAACCTTCTACTTTCAAGAAAGAGAATGAAGTCGCCAAGGCAGCTCTTCTGATAGATGAAGAAGCCTATGATTTTTCTGCTATGAACGATCAAGATAACGTAGCTCTTATGGCGGATGTTCAAAATGAGGTAGACTTTGATTCGTTTAATTGTAATTCCTGTATCACACTAATTGGTAAAATCAACAGGTTCATAGTAGATAATGATCGCTTGAATACAGATCTAACCAATCTTATTGAAGCGAACAAAGTTTTAAAAGATAACGAAAAAGTCTTTACTGTAAATCAGAAAACCCTTATTGACGAAAAGAAAGAGTTAAAGGCAATGATTTTTAACAAACAAGATGAGATTGACAGTTATTTAAAACTCATTTCACATCTTAAAAAGGAACTTGCTGAAACTCAATCTGAAAATGTTGATCTAAAACAAAGCTTGCAAATATCTCCACATCTACTATGGTCTTTTTCGACATTCTGCAAAATCAACGGACTGATACGAAGAGTAAGGCAGGAATTGGTTATCACAACCAACCTCCTCCCTCAAATTTGAATCAGCCCAGTCTTTCGCAGGACGAAATTAAAGACTATGTACCTTCTATTCTCAAGAAGGATACAAATTCTGTGGTGAAACCAGTTATTGTTGAAAATCCCGATCAGCCTAAGATTGTCAAGGTTGAAGATGTTAAAAAACCTAAACTTGTTAAGGCTGCTGATGACAAGCGACCTGAGTTGCCTAAAGTTCTGAGTTCAAATAACAAGAAGGCTGAGCCAATTATGCCTAAATTTGAATCAATCATGTTTGCACTTTCAACAAACATTGAAGAGGTGGTAGAGGTGGATGATGTAACTCACGAGGTTACACAGAAAGTTGAGAAGAATAACCTCAAACCTGAAAATTTCATCTTTACTAACGAGGGTAGAGGTGGAATGTTTTCTAAAAAGAAATCAGTAATCAAGGATTTAAAAATGAAACTAGAGGAGAATATTCAAAATAGTAAAGTTTCAATTAAAAATCCTTCTTCAAAGATTACCTCAACTGTAAAAATGTTTACTCCATCATGTTCGCATAAGTGTTCATGTGCAGTAAATGTACCTGAAATTAAGCCTCGTAGGGTTCCTCTTTCGCCAAAACCACTATTGAGTAATGATCAAACTTTTCGAGAGAGACGATCATGTTTCTACTATAAGAAGCAGGGTCATCTCATTAATCAGTGTCCGGTGCTTGCTAGAAAATGGGCATCACGAAATGATTCACGTCATGCTAAAAATAGAAACTTTTAAAAGTCAAAACAACCTGGATTATCTCGAAATGTTCCAATTTCAAAAGTTAATAACATTACACCTACTCAACCAATGGTTCGAAAGGTTGATATTATTAATAAGCAACCATTTTTTCCTCAGAAAATTTGGAAAAAGAGAAGTGTAAAGAATAATGTGTCATCTGAAGTTATCACATCAGTAAAAGATAATGATTTACTAAAAAACAATGTAGGACCGTAAAGGACATACCTTTCACAATGAATCAATATCAAATGCTAAAGCGCGGAATTCAATAGCAAATCAAAGTACGTTAACAACCAAAATCAACACAGGTAATCACATATAATTATATTAATCAACACAAACCAGATGTGAATTACAGATGAAAGCACCGAGAGAAAATACAAGCTGCTATAATTCGTATTTCGACCACAGCAGCAGCAAAACCGAAACCCTAATTAGGTATTTATACTATCACCTAATCAGCTAGGCGATATTGATGATATTGCCTAGGCGATATTGCCAATATCGCAATAGCGATATTGTCAATGTCGCTGGATACATCAGAATTTGACTAACTAATTACAACTCAAAATCTAGACCAAGTGACAGACATACTAAATGTACCAACAAACTCCCCCATGTCTGCAGCTTGGTCTTCAAAAATAATCTTCAGTCAAATCTTGGTCTTCAATCAAACTCCTCTATGTCTTCAATAATTAGACACTCCCCCATTGAGATAGCATGGTCTTCATAATATTGATGTTCAGATTCATGTGACTAACACACCTTTTGCATACAATAAGATCTTCAAACTATATGACCATTTCTCAATCTTTAGCAGCTTCTCCAATAGGATTTATCTTCACAGCCTTTGGAGAATAGCCAACATCTTTTATATCTTCAATATTTGACTTTAACAAGATATGTGATATTGAATAAAACAACATAGAAATAAAATATTTTTGTAATTTTTCTTTATAATTTGAAAGTAAAGAATACCAAAAAGAAAATAAAACAGGGATAAGATTGTAATATGTCTGCTTAAGGATCATATCAGGATAACATGCAGTTATTAGGAAATAGTAAGAGTTATTTCGATTATCAGTATATTTGTCCAAATTTAAATTCACTTAGCATATTTAAATCACCGGGTATAAATATTAGTTCAAGACGATTGGTATGTTTGTCCATATAAACATCTAGCAATCAGAATTTACAAGTGCATTTTGAATTATTATTCATGATTACCCGAGAAGCTTCCCTTTTGATATACTCTTATGATCAGGATACATGCATAACTTCCACGTAATGAGTGAGATTATTGTATTCCATCTTTAAAGTCAAATCATGAATAAATGTTCAAGTACATTTGTACCCAATTAAAGATTAAATTTGACTAGGGTTAGACACAAACAAATCTAAAATCAAACCAGAGGTGACAGGTCTGTACTTTCGTACAACAGAGTAACATAGTTTGACTAGAGACCTTGATATCGGTATTCTTGTATCTTGGTCTAGTTTGCTCTATGTTAAGATATACTGACTGAAACTAGGTTAACATATTTCTTGATGTAGCAAAAGAAACACTCAGTATATCTCCCAGATGAATTCATTAGGATACTCAATGACATGTGTTATGGTAGTATCTATCACATAAGGATTAAGACTTATCGTCATACATCAAAAGAAAGTGTTCACATGATAATTTTGAGACTTAAGTTTATTTTGTGCACTTAAAACCTTTATGTTAGATGTCTACCAATACATCATATGATGAAGCTAATATTTAGAGAAGGCAGTTCAAGTATGCTAGATAAATCTACTGACACATCAAACATAAACCTTAAAATTTCTATTTTGTGTACATGTCACCTGATGAACTATCATATCCCAAGTTATTTACAAACACAATCCAGAATTAAGAATCTTGCTGTTCAAATTTCTGATCGAAATCATCATAATTTTTTAATGTTTTTTTTTTTTTTTTAAATTACTCCCCCTGAACAACAAATTCTTTTCTCAATTTTAATTCAAAGGTTATCCCCTAAAAATTAAACTAATTTTAAATATATATATATATAAAAGTTTAAATATATATATAAAATTTCTTTAATTTAATAAATTTCGCAACGTTACATTTCTTTGATACTAAAAAGTATAAAGAGTGGTTGTTGCATAAACTAACAAAATGAACAAATAATGACTAAATAAAAGTTCCAAAATCACATATCAAGTCAAATCAAATGCTTTTAACCACGTTATGCCGTCTCGAAGCTTTGAGAATCTCATCCAGTCAATCACAATGCACCACACCTAACTTCCACAATACGCATCCTTGCAGTCAAGAAAAATATAATCTATCAAAGAGTTGACTGCAACACCACAAACAATGAAACATTAGATTTTATGGGACACCCAAGCCTTGATAGTCTTGGGGTGTCCATTAGCGTCCATAATCATTACATCAACGAGTTTATGATATTTTAAAAGGTCACTTGATTTCATTGGTGTTTTGTTTGTGGATTTTTGTTTCCACACCTGCTTAACATTGGATGATTGCTGATTAACTACATCAAAATTTCTAACCAGCGGTTGAGAAGGTATAATGTTATTAACCTTTGAAATTTTAACATTACTAGATGACTCACGTTGTTTTGATCTCTGAAAGTTTCTATATTTAGGATGACGTGGATCATTTCGTGATGCCCATTTTCTAGCAAGCACCAGACACTGATTAATAAGATGACCCTGCTTCTTACAATAGAAACATGATCGTCTCTCTCGGAAAGTTTGGTCATCACTCGACAGTGGTTTCGGTGAAGGAGGTGACTTACGAGGCTTGTTTTCAGGTACATTTACAGCACATGAACACTTATGTGAACATGAAGGAGTAAATGTATTTGCAGTTGAGGAAGTCTTTTTAGAAAATATTTGACCTCTACCTTCGGTAGTAAGTATTAAATTTTCTGGTTTGTTGTTATTCTTCTTAACTTTCTTTGTAACCTCGTGAGTTACATCCTCCACTTCCACCACCTTTTCAACATGTGTTGAAGGCGCAAACATGATTGGTTCAAATTTAGGCTTAATAGGCTCAGCCTTTTCAACATTTTCAACCTTAACAATCTTAGGCTGAACAGAGCTCTCAATAGTAACTAGTTTAACAATAGGACTTGTATCCTTTTTAAGAACAGAAGGAACAAAATCTTTAATTTCATCCTGTGAAAGACTGGGCTGATTCAAGTTTGAGGGAGGAGGGTGGTTGTGATAACCAATTCCTGCCTTATTCTTTGTATTAGTCCTTTGACTTTGCAGGATGTCGGAAAAGACCATAGTAGATGTTGAAATGTTTGCAAGTCTTCGTTTTAAATCAATGTTATCAGCTTGAGTATTAGCAAGATCCTTTTTAAGATGAGCAATCAGTTTTAAATAGCTATCAATCTCATCTTGTTTGCTGTAGATCATAGCTTTCAACTCTTTCTTTTCTTCGATAAGTATCTTTTGATTTATTTCAAAAACTTTTTCATTATCTTTTAACACTCTGTTCGCTTGAATAAGACTTGCTAGATCTGTATTCAAACGATCATTATCTACTATGTACCTGTTGATTTTACCAGTTAATTTGATACAGGTTTCACAATTAAAAGAGTCACATTCTACCTCATTCTGAACATCTGCCATCAGCGCTACGTTATCTTGATCATCCATAGCCGAAAAATCATAGGGTTCTTCATCTTCTAACATAATAGCTGCCTTGGCTACTTCATTATCCTTTTTTAAGGTAGAAGGTCTTGTAAAACCCGTAGAGGGTTGTCTTCCCTTCTCACATTCTCGTGCAAAATGACCTAGGTTTTGACACTTATAACATCTAATCTTTGATTTGTCAAAACCCATGTTTGTCTTATCAGTGACATCTTCAAGAGATCTCTTTCCAGTTCTCTTCAAATATGTTTTAGTCCTTCTGGTAAGCATGGCCATGTTCCAACGAAGGTCCACCCTCTCTAGCTCATCAGGGTCAACTTGTGCAAAATCTTCATCGGTAAGATCTACCGAGCTGATCCTCTTCGATAAGAAATCATCATAAGATGATAAAAATGCGTTGAAGATAACTGCATGCTCATTGTGTGATGCAGTAGCAGAGGAAGATGGTTGAGTTGGAAACGAAGAGAATGTGCCAGCAGAGTGATTTCCCTGAGAGTAATTGGGTTTAGACGCAGAGGTAAACGGCCCAGATAGAAGTGCTGTACTACCATATCCAAAATTACTATTATCAGGAAGCAAGGAACCAGATCTTGTGCTTTTCTTTTGAATATCCAATGCACAAGTCTCCAATTTGCCAATGAGTTGATCTAAAGTCATTGTCAGCACATCTGGATCATTTTCCATCATAAGCACTCGAGTTTCCCAGTGAGAAGGTAGAGCATTTAGAAGTTTCTTATTAACCTCAATTGTACTGAATTTTTATCCTCCCTCTGTCAGTTCATTCACAAGACGTGAATATCTTCAAAACAGATCCTTAACTGTTTCATTCTTCTGGATGTCAAACAGATCATACTGTTTCTTCATGAGCTCCAGTTTACTCTGCTTGTACTCAGTTGTACCTCCACATCGTTCAGCTATGCCATTCCACAGATCATAAGCAATGTCGTGTTGTTTAAACATTTTCATCGCATCAGCAGGAAGAGCCATGGTTATGGCAGAGTGAGCCTTTCTCTCACATTCCCATGCTTTTCGTTCTTCAACAGACATTGAACGAATTGGCTTTGGTGGAGGAATACCCACATGCTTTCCATTTGAAACAGGTCTAGCGTATCGTTCAAGTAAAGGTATCTCCATTTCTGGATCGGTAAACGCAACGAACGATAAGAATCTCCCACGCCATTCAGAATACTCCATTCCCGGAGCAAAGAATGGAGGTTTATTTGCAGAACCAACTTCAGCATTGTGTTTCAACATAGCATTCACAGCTTGTAAAGTCGACATTTAATAAAAGTAAGCTTTGACTTATTTAAAAAAAAAACTGATTTAAAAATAGCATAGCGATATTGTTGATATCGCTGAATGAATTGATAAGGCGATATTGATAAAATCGCTATCAATGTCGCTAGTTAAAGCACAAAACAAAATCAGATAACAAAGGCGATATAACACGCGATATTGATACTAATATCGCTAAAATTAATCAAGCGATATTGATGATAATATCGCTAAGATCAACTAGGCGATATCAAGTAATATCGCTAGTTATATCGCTCAAATTAATGAGCACAGAACAGACAATGTCGCAGAAAACCCTAGTGGCGATATTAATAGTAATATCGCTATCAATATCGCTAAAACGGCTGTAAACCTTAAAAAAAAATCTTGCGAATTAAACAAAAATTGGGTTTAAAAATGACGAACACAGCTCTAGATATTACTAAAAAATACTGAATAAATAGCTTTTAAGACTGATAAACAATTTGTTTATAGCAAAACTAATTAAAAAGATTTTTAAACGTACTAATATTGATTCAATAAACCACTAATCCAATGATTAAATGGCTCTGATACCAATTGTAGGACCGTAAAGGACAGACCTTTCACAATGAATCAATATCAAATGCTAAAGCGCGGAATTCAATAGCAAATCAAAGTACGTTAACAACCAAAATCAACACAGGTAATCACATATAATTATATTAATCAACACAAACCAGATGTGAATTACAGATGAAAGCACAGAGAGAAAATACAAGCTGCTATAATTCGTATTTCGACCACAGCAACAGCAAAACCGAAACCCTAATTAGGTATTTATACTATCACCTAATCAGCTAGGCGATATTGATGATATCGTCTAGCCGATATTGATGATATCGTCTAGGCGATATTGCCAATATCGCAATAGCGATATTGTCAATGTCGCTGGATACATCAGAATTTGACTAACTAATTACAACTCAAAATCTAGACCAAGTGACAGACACACTAAATGTACCAACAAACAAGGTTTTAACTGATGTGGTAATAATCGATGAAGTCTCAGGAGTACCCAAGTCTGTTAAGGCTTGGGTCTCCATTTCAAACTAAGCATTTGTCTCTTTGTGTTGTAACAGTCAAAGGTGCTGAATAGCAAGTGGTATGTTGATAGTGGCTGTTCACGACACATGACAGGCAATATCTCCCTTCTCTCTGATGTTAAACCATATAATGGGGGATATGTTGCTTTTGCTGGTGATAATGGTGGTACTATAACTGGGAAAGGTACACTCACAAATGGTCAGGTGAGCTTTGAGAATGTTAACTTTGTGGAGGAGCTAAATCACAACTTGATAACCGTCTCTCAAGTTTGCGATAAGAAGTTCACAGTTGCTTTTACAGACTTAGAGTGTTTAATATTGAAGCCGGGATTTGTGATTCCCGAGGAATGGATTCTGATTAGAGCTCCTAGAGTGAAGAACTCTTATATTTTGGACATGAGGACAGTGGAAACTGAAGAACATACCTGTCTTCTAACCAAAGCGTCTACTAAGGATTCATTATTGTGGCACAGAAGGATGGGTCATATTCATTTCTAAAAATGAATTATCTGGTGAAACATGATTTGGTGGAGGGGATTCCTAAGAAATCCTTTGCTTTGGAAGACGATTGTGTTTCGTGTTTGAAAGGAAAACAACAAAAGAAGTTTCACAAATCTAAGCAAGTTAATTCCATTGAATCTCCATTGGAATTACTTCACATGGACTTGTTTGGACCTGTAAGCACGAAGAGTATTGGAGGTAAATCTTACTGTTTGGTAGTAACTGATGACTACTCTCGCTTTTCATGGGTTTACTTCTTGCGTACAAAGGATGAAACACCAGATATTGACCTATCTGTTCGATAGACTTGAGAATCTGTGCAACTTGAAGATAAAGAAGATACGTAGTGACAATGGAACGGAATTCAAGAACAAAAATCTTGAATTATATTGTCTACACAAAGGAATTGTTCATCAGTTTAGTGCAGCTAGAACTCCGCAACAGAATGGTGTAGCGGAGAGAAAGAACAGAACAATCATTGAAACCGCCCGTACTATGCTGTCTGATTCACACTTGCCGATTACTTTTTGGGCAGAGGCAGTCAACACGGCATGCTATGTATTAAACCGTGTTTTGATGAACAAGAAGAAGAATAAGACTTGCTATGAGTTGTTGAATAACCGAAAGCCAAACCTGAAATTTTTGGAACCATTTGGATGTCCTTGCACCATTTTGATATCAAAAGATAAAGTTTCTAAATTCGGTGAAAAAGCATTTGATGGATTATTTCTTGGGTATTCGGTTAATTCTCCTAACAAGAGGGTTTTCAACAAGGAAACGGGAAAGATTGAAGAGCATTTTGAGGTAAAATGTTTAAAGTACACGGAGTCTCCTAAAGGAAAAGGTCCTGATTGGTTGTTTGAGTATGACCATCTTGTTCACTCATTCAATCTTCCGAAATTCAATGAAGTGGATCAAGTTGTTACGCTTCTTCATGGCTTGCATCTTAATCCGGATAATTCTTCATCCACACCGTCTTCGACTCCTGCTACTACTAATCTTCTACCATCTTCGTCTACTGATATTCCTGAGAGTTCTTCTGCAGATCAACAGCCCGAAGCTTCTCCTGCTACTGTTGATGGTGTAGAAGACATGCCCTCTGAAAATGAAGAGGAGTCGCAAGCTCAAGAGGTTGAGCTGAATAATTTGGAATCAAACCTCACACCTGATCCAATACCTGTCTCTCGTATTCATAAGAATCATTCAATTGAGAATATTATTGGAGATGTGAATGCAGGTGTTCTAACTAGAAGCAAAGCAGTTAAACCTTCTTCAACGAATGATCATACAGATGAAACTTCTGAAGATCCTGATGATCTTGCATGTCTAAAGGCTACAATTGAAGAATGCTTTTTATCCCAAGTTGAGCCAACAAAGATTGATGAGGCTCTAAAGGATTCACATTGGGTTTCTGCAATGCAAGAAGAGTTGCAGCAATTTGTGAAGCTGAGAGTCTGGGATTTAGTTCCACTTCCAAGAGGTGTACACCCAATTGGAACTCGTTGGGTGTTTCGAGTCAAACATGATGATAGGGGAGTGGTGATTCGCAATAAAGCTAGGTTAGTAGTCCAAGGGTATTCACAACAAGAAGGTTTGGATTATGATGAAGTTTTTGCGCCTGTTGCAAGAATGGAATCTATTCGTATCTTCTTAGCGTATGTGACATTTAAGGGGTTTTGTGTCTATCAGCTGGATGTCAAAAGTGCGTTTTTGTACGGAAAGGTTGCTGAAGAAATCTATGTCAGGCAACTTCCTGGTTTTGAGGATTCGGTCAACCCAGACTATGTGTGCAAGTTGGATAAGGCTCTTTATGGTCTTCATCAAGCTCCGCGTGCTTGGTATGAACGGTTGGCAATGCACTTGATTAAAAATGGGTTTGAACGTGGTCATATTGACAGTACTCTTTTCATCAAGCAAACTGAAAATAGTCAACTGCTAGTTCAAGTCTACGTGGATGATATCATTTTTGGTTCAACTGATGAATCTCTGTGTCGACATTTTGAAAAGATCATGAAATCAGAATTTGAGATGAGTGTGATGGGGGAGCTAAAATTCTTTTTAGGTGTTCAAGTTGATCAATCATCAAAGGGCACTTACACTCATCAATCAAAGTATGTTAATGACATGTTGACACGCTATAAGTTGCATTATTGTAGAGAGTATGGAACTCCCATTCCAACAAACCACAATCTTGGACCGGCTGAAGATGAGGAGGACTGTGAAGAAAAGTTATATCGATCGATGATTGGATCTTTAATGTATCTTACAGCTTCTCGACCTGATATAGTATTTGCTGTTGCGTTGTGTTCAAGATATCAGTCTCAACCCAAGGTTTCTCATTTGAAAGCAGTTAAACGGATATTTGGATACCTCAAACATAGACCTACTCTAGGTCTGTGGTATCCAACAGAGAAGACATTTGCTCTCACAGCATACTCGGATTCTGATTATGGTGGCTGTAACATCGATAAGAAGTCTACGTCAGGAGGATGCCAGTTTCTCGGTTCACGTTTGGTATCTTGGCAATGCAAAAAGCAAACGACAGTTTCTACTTCAACAGCAGAAGGTGAATATATTGCGGCTGCCAGTTGCTGTTCACAAATATTATGGATTCAGCACCAACTTCGTGACTACGGTTTACTCTTAACTATGACTCCTTTATATATTGATAATACTGCTGCTATTTCTATTACTAAAAATCCCGTACAACACTCTAAGACCAAACACATAGAGATTAGGTTTCATTTTATACGGGATTGCTATGAGAAGCATTTGATTGACCTTGTCCAAATAGAAACAGATAAGCAAAATGCAGACTTGTTTACTAAGGCCTTCTCTAGAACCAGGTTTAACCAGCTTATCGACATGATTGGGTTGCGTTTTCTTTCAAATAAAACAGTAAGTTGTGACAGTTAATTCTTTAGTTTTTATTTGATAGTTTCTGTGATTAAAAAAAAAAAAAAAAAAAAAGGGTGAGCAATAGCTATTCTTTATGCTTATTAGCATTAAAGAAAAGCAAAGTTGTAACATCTGTTAAAGACGTTTAGTTGTGTCTGTAAACAACTAGGGAGATGATAGTACATTAGGAGACACCCCTCAAAAGTCAATCTTAAGTTTTATCCTCGATGGATCAGTAGGTTTATCTCGTATTTGTTATACTTGTCCTTACAGACATCTTATTACTTGCACGATGTATTGGTAAGCATTTTCATATTCTTCTTTGAGCCACTAAGAAATACCTTAATCTGTGTTTAAATCTTTTGTGATAACCAACATATGATGTATGACAATGTGTCTTAATTCTTATGTATCAACTTGCCATGCTTCTATTAACTTGAGCTTGTATATGACAACATTTGGGGATTTATGCTGTCTATTTCCTTTGTTGTACGTCTGTACAGACCTGGTCTCAGTCAGTATACTTTCAAAACCTAAGCAAACAAAAGTCAAAGTACTTTCAAATCTTATAAAATCAAAGATTCCTCACAAGGTCGCCAAATGGTTTGACCAAGTCTGGTTTTGCTTACACCTTAATCAAGTTTAAGTCGCTTTGTTGTACGTATGTACAGACCTGTCACCGCTGGCTTGATTCTTAAAAATGTTGTATTCAATTGCTTTCTCTAACCAATCGAAGTCTTGGGCATGTCTTGATACTAGGAGTATATCTATGTGGGATTCACGGAGACCTATTCACTCTCACAATAACTGCTAAGCTTGAAGTTGATTATGTTACATGTTTAAGTGGACAAACAATACCGATAATCGTCTTGTTACTGATTGTCTCTTTGGCTAGTTAACTGTGCGTGCTAAATTTACATTTGGACAACTATACTAATAATCGAATTAAAATTTGATATTGTCTTGCGAATCTGTCTTTCTAATATGATCCCTAATTCGACACCATCTAGTTTGTCACCATTAATAAGTAAAGTTTATTTATTTATTTTTCTTTTTCCTTTTAATTTACTTTTTGATTAGTTTATTGTTTTGTCACAAGCTACTGTTTGATTTTGAATTTTGGCGATATTGCATGCGATATTGTCATATCGCTTAAATAGATTCTTAATTATGGCGATATTGCATGCGATATTGTTAATATCGCTCAAATGTCTTCTTGTATATATACAAACGTACGTTACAGTTTTCAATACATTTTCAAAATCAATTCTGCGATATTACCTGCGATATTGTGAAGCGATTTTGGCGATATTACATTTTTCTTCGATTGTCTTCTCATTTTCGATCCTTACTCCAATCAAACCACATCACCGTGTTCGTTTATATCTATCTCATCTATTGGTATGTTTCTATTGCCTTATTATTTGGTTTTTATGCCGCATTATTGGGAGGGTTATTCGGTTTTGTGCAAAATTGCTTTTTGTGTATCTAACCTTTCAAAACGCAGTAAAAACTAGTATAAACAGGTTCTGTGTATTGCCCATTGCCTTGTGTGTCGAGTATTAAGTTTTAGATCATGTTTTTATACGTTTTTTCGACCATAGGGTTCTGTGCTTACGTTTAGCGATATTGTGGGGCGATATTGTGATATCGCCCAAATTGATGTTTGATTTTAGCGATACCATGTGCGATACTGGGAGCGATAATGATAATATCGCTTAAATTGGATTAATTTCCAAAATTGTAAAATCTAAGCGATATTAATCAAATTGCTTTAATTTAAGCGATATTGTAGCTAATATCGCTTAAATTGAGAATCAATTTAGGCGATATTACAACAATATCGCCTGATCCAGAAACAAGTTAATTGGGCCAGGCCCAAACTGTTGGTGAAACGGGCCCAGTTTACGCCTTTCAATGTGTTTTTGGCCTGTTTTCAATTATTTCACTAACTGTTTTCGAGTCTTGTGTTTTCATTGACTTGTTTTGCAGAAATGGAAGATTTCGCTCAGTTCGATTCTAAATGTGATGCCCGTCATAATATTACAGCATTTCTGGATGATACAAAGGACTCTGCTGAGCCCTTCAGGCCGTTGATTGCATTTTTACGCCGCTCGCGTATTTTCACGGCTATTACTGCTTCGGATACTATCTATAGAGATCACGTCGGCCAATTTTGGAGAAATGCTACTGTCAATTCTGCTCTTGACTATACACGATTGATCTCAACCGTGCACGGACTCCAGATTATTCTTTCTGAGCAGTTGATACGCGAGGTTCTTCGTTTTGAAGATGATCCTGACATGCCGATTTTATTTTCAAACGAATTCATCGTTGGGGCAATGAACCGGATGGGTTATGCTGGTACCCATTCAGATCAATATAGGAAGGGTCACCTGACTCGGGTTTGGAGGTGGTTGATGCACATCTTTATTCTCTGTCTATCGAACCGTCGCGCAGGTTATGACGGCACTAGTCATCGGACTGTTTATGCTATGTTGGCTTTGATATACAACAAGCCATACAACTACTCGGGATACATATTTAGATCGATGGTAGACAATGCTCAGCTTGGGGATAACCGATGGTTCATGTATCCTAGATTTGTTCAGCTTATGATCAACAGGGAGTTACCGGGTTTGGCGACTGATGCCACCCATGTTTATAGGCAAACTCCAATGTCCAATCGGATATTAGGAGTTATGAGTTCAAATGGCAAGGGGGTTCCTATTCCTCCAGATACACCGTTGTTTGGTCATATTCTTGACCCAAACTACCAGCCACCAGCAAACGACGGATATCTAGATCCGGTCGTTCGACAGCCAGAACTGGAAGAGGAAAATCTTGCTGATGTTCCCGTACAAACTACGGAAGATCCTTTACAGGATGTTTTTATGAGTGTTACTTCGCAGGGAGCCTTGCACACTTTGCATGTTCATCATGACACTTCTGAGGGGTCAACTGACTCTGAGTCTTCTGAGCCAGCTGGTGGTGCTACTGAAAGTGACTCTGAAGGTTCGGTCCCGTATCCACAAGAAATTGAGTATCTTAGGCGGATCAATCCTCAGAGATATTTGAGGATTCAGAGAAGGATTGCTGCAGGCAAGCAGTATGTTCAGCAAAAAGACAAACGAGTTAGGGATGCTGGAGATGATGAGTATGTGCCTCCTCCACCAAAGAAGTCCAAGGTTGCTCGTGAGGTTTCTACGTCTTCCAGGCCTCAGGATGCACCGCAGGTTGATATTCCCGTTCAACCTCATCCATCTGTTATACAGGAGTTGATCAAGAGGCTGGATGTGATGCAACACACATTGGACTCTCAAGCTGCTGTGATCGAAATTCAAACTACTAGAGTTGCAGCTGTGGAAAAGGAAAACGAGGAGCTTAGGTCTAGGGTTATGATCTTGGAGTCCCAGTTGGTCGTTTCGGGGGAGATAAGAAGTAGTGAAAGACCAAATGTAACTCCCCCTGAAACAGAAAATGTAAATGTTGTGGATATTAATGAAACTGTTCGTTTGGACTACTTCTCTGTTGAAGACATCCCTGGTCAACCAAGACCGCTAGCGGTTGACTATTCATATGCAGATCTCTCATACCTACAACGCATGGTAAACGAAGTAAATTCTGATTCTGAGGATGAAGAATTTGAAGAAAACGATGATATTGAGGTTGAGGAGGAAGGACTAAATGAGGATGAGTTTTATGATGATGCTCCAATAATTGAATCAGATTCTTCTGAAGATGAAGCTGAGGATACATCTGAGACTCAAGATGAAGGAACATCTGAGGTTCCTATTCCAGATAATGAAACGTCTGAACCTAAGGCCGAGAGACTTGCAAAATGGTGGCCTCATGGAAAAGATGGAAAGCAAGTACCGGTAACCTGCAAATCATACAAAATCAGTGCAGTATATATTGGGTTGATAAAAAGCTGGAAGATATCAAATGGTGTATTTATGATCAAGAGATTAGATGGTGTTCAATATTTCAAGAGATCATTCACCAAGCTGAGCACTTTGCCGAAAGGAGAAGTTAATCGTCTCGCTCAGCTCACTTTGATAAATCCTTCAAGAGATGACCGTGCAAATTTTATTCAGACTACTTTGCAAAGAGAAATCCGTACTAAGAGGTACAATTTTATTAAACCAACATTGGGAAAAAGACTTATCTATAAGAAACGGTTAGATCCGGTCACAAATAAGCCATTGATCAAAATGCGTTATCCTCCGGCTGATTGCTTGAAGAAGATTCCTCTGCAAACGGTTCCCTTGGACTTTCTAAGAAGGTTTCATTACTGGAAACTGGATGCTCATACAGGTGAAGCGGTTATGGTCTTTGTTCCTGATTCGGAAAAGCTAGAGAAGACCTCGCTCTATGGTTTGAAGAAAGAGCAGTTCAGGGTGTTTGACCCTATGAGTTTGATAAATCTATCAAAGGAAGATATAAGGAAGTTGTTTGATAATCGTATAAGATATTATTGGGGAAATCTGACAAATAAAAAAGCTTGCTCAACAATTTCAAAGAATTGTGGATATTTGTGTAACCCATGGAATCCATGCGGGTGGTAAGTTTCCTGCTGGATGGGTTTAATCGAAGATTTAACTGAAGATTATTTTTGAAGACCAAGCTGAAGACACGGGGGAGTTTGTTGGTACATTAGTGTGTCTGTCACTTGGTCTAGGTTTTGAGTTGTAAATTGTTTAGTGTAGTTCCTTATGTAACCTGCGATATCATTAATATCGCATGTGCGATATTAGTCATATCGCCTAGGCGATATCAGCAATATCGCCTAGCTGATTAGGTAAGAGTATAAATACCTAATCAGGGTTTTAGTTCGGGTGACTTTTGCCAATCCGAATTCCAGAGAACTTTTGGGTGTGTTTCTCCTATTGTGGTCAGTATTGTATTCAATGTTTGATTATTATTCATAATACAATATTTCTTGTGTTTGTGATTAAACGTACTTATGTTTAGCTTCTGATTTCCGCTCACTAGCTATTGAATATTGATTTGCTTAACATCTGTCACTTAGCGGTCCTACAACATGTCCGTTGGTGTAGCTATAACTAACTATAATTTGTTTGAAATACTTATAATTTTTCATAATTGATAATATTTTAACATTTACTCTCTTTTTGCAGATACGTACATTTGTTAACTATACGGGCCCAGTAATAACGATAGATGACTCAAATTTGAAGGGTGGTTACCTCCAAACTAACTTAGTTGTTTTAGCGATGGATGACAATAATGGCATCTTGTCACTGGCCTATGGAATTGGGGTAAGGGAGACGACCGACCACTAGACGTGGTTCTTGGGAAACTTACGTGATGCCCTTGAATTCGCTGGTGGGATTGAAAACTTGGCTATCATTTTCAATAGGGCCAATTCAATTGCATCCGCTATTTCAGAAGTCTTTCTAGAGTCATTTCATGCCCTGTATTGTCTTCATTTGTTGATGAACTTGAGACACAAATCTTTCAAAGTCAACTACTTTAAATGGCATTATGCTACACGTACACGATATGCTTACATGACATTTAACATCGCGGAGTCTATTAACGCGTTAACCAGACATGCAAGGAGGCTCCCTTTCACAAAGTTATTAGAGTATTTTCGAGCTTTGGTACAACAATGGTACTACAAACATCGTCACACTAGAGAAAGACTTACAATGGTTGTCACACTATATGTTAAGCACAAGATCGGTAAGAGAAACGAGAATTCCAGAAGATGGTATGTGAATCCATCTACAAATTTAATTTTTGAGGTGTTAGATGGAGGAAAGAATACGATAGTTAATTTGGAAACACGAACATGTAGTTGCATCTAGGGGTGTAATCGAGTTGAGGCGATACACTGGTAAGCTCGAGCTCAACTCGATTAGAAAACTCAAAGCTCGAAACTCAACTCAAGCTCGATCAAGCTTGTATTTTCAACCTTGAGCTCGACTCGACTCGACTAATTAATCGATACATTCAAGTTCGGCTCGACTCGACTGGATAATTATTATTAAAATATTAATATTAAACAGTTTAGAATTAATATTAATTAAATATATACTTTCAAGCTTAACTCGACTCGACTCGATACTTTCATGCTCAACTTGACTCGACCTTTATCAAAAAAAAAAAAAAAAAAACGAAAATATGTTATGATGCATATAAATAGAGGGCAAAAGTGTAAAATTGTGACAACCCTCAAAAACTGATATATTTCCGTACACAATTAACATGCATTCTTATGCTAATTCACTCCTAACTGAAATCAAATTTGATTTAAATTGAGATAATTCTAGCACACGCCCACGATGCACATTTTAGGTGCACATTATTTTAATGCTAGATGCATTACGTCTACGTAATTATTGAGAATTATGCGATTTAGTCTGATGATTTCCGACAAACACGAACATTGTTGATAAACTTTCATAAATAACGTAAAGCTATTTGACGATTAAATAGTAGTTATTTACTATATTTTATGCTAGGTTAAGAGCATAAAGTTTTCGGAAGAATTAAATTCAACGCTTACACGATTCAAGTTAAGCACAACGGTTAATACGAATACGTATTTATTAAACGAACATTCGGTAACGTAAGTATATTATCGCACCAACTTACAAATTCCTAATTCACTTTGAATTACCCTAAACTAATCCTAATTGTGTGATTCCTCTAATTAATCACTACTTAGTTCAAAGCACCTAAATATCTAGTTGATTAATTTACTAGACAAGTTGTAGACAAATTTGATGAGAGCCATGCCTCCCTTTTTGAATTCTTGGCTGATTTTCCATACAACCACCACCACCACTAACCTAGTATGGATACATGTCCACTCTATAAGCCATCCTTACTCTAATTTAATATTGTATGCTCCATGCTTATGTGTAACATTGTAGAGATTCTTTAAAGGGATTGTTGCAAGACTTGGAAACAAATACACACAACAACCACTCTAAAAATTCTGCATCTCCCTCTTTTCCTCTCCCTTATTCACGCCATTTTATCATCATCATCTTCATCACATCAATTTCTTCAAGAACTACCATAATCTATCATCATAAGTCACATTTTTACACTATAATTTCATCATCTTAAACACTCTTTCAAGCTCATTAACACGGGTTAATTTTCTCAATCTCATAATCTTGAGATTTGAAACCATCAAGAGAAAAGGGTATAAAATCGGGTTTATAAAGGATTTCGGGTTGAAGAATTGAGTTCAAGTTCTATTCTTTTCTTGAAATTCGTCATCCTAAAGATTTGTAAGGAAATTCCTTCTTGATCTCTTCATTTCCTTCATTTTGAATGATTTCATGCTAGATCTTCACTCTTGCGTTAAAATCGACTAATTGTATGTTACAAACGTTGTTGTATAAACTAAACAAACTAAAATCGGATAAACTAGCTGACATAAATTTTTGTCTAGTTTGGAACGTCATAACTCGGACATAACATAACCAAATTGAGTGATTCTTGATCCTAAAATTAAGATTAAGAAGTTAGGTTTCCAACCCAAGTGGTCTCATACAATTTAGACAAGTTTTGATACCCCAAATCGATTTTATAAGAACATGTGTCTAATCTGTCTTCAGGAGACGATATTCGACCCTACTTTGAAAGACCATAACTTTTTATCCACAGATCCAAAAGAGATGAATCTTTTTCCTAAAGGTCACATTTTATGTAAGCTTTAAAATTAGTATAGGCACGTCTTGTTAAGATGAGTCTAACTCAGTAAACAAAAGATTTTCTCGACAACTATCTAGAAAAATAGCTGTTGTACCTTTGTGTACTAATAAATAGTTTTGAACCTTTATACATAACCAAAAATCATGAATCTTACTTTTATTTAAACCTAAGATATGTAGGGATATGTGGTAAAAATTTCATAACAAAATAAGTCTGTTTGACTAGTCAAAATGATACCACAAGAAGAGTAAAAAATGGGCAGAATCTGTTCAAATGAAAATAAACATAATCGGTATTAAACTGAGTACCTAGATGTATGACTTTCATAATAAACATATGATCTTTGATAAAATGTTTGTTAAGTGATGATTTGGAAGTCTTAAAATAGATATATAGGTTAAAAATGGTGAATGACTTGATAAACGAATGAGAAACGTTGAAATGATGTTATAATCGGAAAACAAAATATAAGGTTTTAGAACGAGTAACGGAAACCCTTTAACTTCATAGTTTGGACTATAAACATGGTTGATCTTATTAAAATACTCAAAGTTCGGTTAAAATGGCGAAAACGGACTTTGAAAGCAATTTTTTTAAAAATTGGATATTTGCTAGAATTTGGCCTCACCCGGACGGGTGGACCATTACCCGGACGGGTGAATTAACCCGACTTGACTTCTGTTGGACAGTCACCCGGACGGGACAAACCTCAACAGGCTTGATAAGCCTTACCCGGACGGGTGATGACGCCACCTGGACGGGTAACCTGTGTTTCCAACAACTTTTAAACTTTGGTTTTTAAATGAACTAACGATGATCGTTAACGGACTAAACGTGAAAATGTTTGAAGAATAACTTTCCACCTTGAACAAATAAAGGAACGTATTTAACGTAACGTTTTGAACAAACGATAACGAAAACTACTAACGATTCGAGAATCGTGTTTTCACTAACGACATATGTTTTGAAACATAAAAATACTAACGTATCTTGATAAGTAAAACAACTATGTTTCAAGAAACATACAAGTATACATACAAAAGTATCACGAACGGGTCGTACATCTTACGAAAACAAAATACATTTTCAACCTATTAGTTGAGTGAACAACTAGCATAGATGGGCGGGTAGACCTCTACTTACATAGATGTGCGGGTAGCCATCTACTTATACAAACATAGGTGTGCGGGTAGCCACCTACTTTTACAATCATAGATATGCGGTTAGCTATCTGCTTATACAAAAGACCTTATGCGTTTAGGGCGCTAGGAGGCTATTTTGGGCAAACACATTCGCTTTTAAACGTTAGCGCTCACACAGCTCACCAGGTGAGTTCACAGCCCCTATTTTACTGCTTTTTAATACTTTCTAAATTTGGGGTGAAAAACATATGTACTTTTTACATACAAACTGTTTTCATGCGATGATTGATAACTTGACAACGAATCCTTGTGCGATCCTATGTTAAACTAGTTGTAGTGCATAGAAGTCATCATGACTACAAACTGTAACCATTAGCTAGATGACGCTAGCCACCGAATATGCGAATAGTACTATTGGGATTACATCCCTCCCACTTTTGTTAGTCATGCTAACTACCGACATTATGTCGAGACGAGGAGCGTATATTTTCATTGTCCCAGGAAAAAACATTAAAATTCGTGGTTTGGTTATAGGCTTAGGTGTCGGCACTTTAACTCGTAAGGTTTAGCTAACCTTCGGGGGGATCACCGTCAGCTATTTATTGTTTCAAACTGTATATCATCGTACTATTGGCCATGGTTGACACGATATGATTTGTGAAACATTTACTAAACGGTTGGTCTAAATGATTAAGATTTAAACATGTAGATTTCACTCAACAATTTTGTTGATCCTTTTAAATATGTTTTTCAGGGAATTAGTAGCGAAGTAAGATTTGCATGCATATTGGGACCCGCGCCTACCATATCATTTAGGATGTCCTTTTGGGAAACATACGAGATTTATATTGTATTACTATAAACTGTTTTAGTTATATTTATGAAATCTCCAAATGATTGTATTTTGAGAACACTACTACTTTTGTGACTTGATAAGTCGCTAAGTTTTGTAACAAACAATTTATGGCATTCTAATATCATGTTTCGTTGATAATCATATGCTCTTGATTAGTAAAATGACTAATCGTGTCACGCTTCGTTCTTCCGCACTTAATTCTGATTAGAATTTGGTGGGGTGTGACAAACATAATGCAAGCTCGATTAGGCTCGCGAGCCTTTCGAGCCGAGTACTTCAATACTCGAGCTTACTTGAAACTCTAATCGAGTAGCCCGAGCTCAAGCTTGACTCGACTCGACTTGTACCGAGTCGGTCTCGAGTATTTTTCGAGTTGATACAGAGTAACTCGTGAGTTGTGTCGTGTCATTTACACTACTTGCATGCAATGACAGTTGTCCGGTTTACCTTATGGACACGTGATCGCAGTGGCCCGTCACTTCAATCAATTGTAAGTAAGCTGTTATGCGGAGAGGTATTTTACGTCAGAGACGTATCAAGCTGCCTACGCAGAGGCTATTTACCCAATGGGTCATCTTTCATTATGGCTGGATCTAGGTGATCTCATGACTGTGTTACCGTCGGTCCTTGTGAATAGGCAATCGGATCGCCCACCTGATCGTGCTCGTATTCCTTTGCAATGAGAGGAGAAGAAGAAATGATAATCAACACAATAATGTAGTCGTTGCAAGAAAATCAATCATAGTCGATCTGGTTGCAAATCTCTTTTGGATAAAACATATAAGCCGAGTCAATTAAGATCAAAATCAAAGGTAAAGGCCGAAGCATCTCAGTCGACTCAATGTTTTGGAACTGAAAATTTGAATTCTCCTTGAAGTTATTGTAATGCCATTTTGTAACATATAAATGTAAGAAAATTTTGTAAATCCAACAAATTCTATAAAATGTTTTTATTGTTATTTCCAGACAACAACAAAAACCTAGTGTTTTTGAATAAATTTGTGACATAAAATGCTCATAATCTTGTGTGAGGGTTATATTATATACATCAAGTTTCAAAATTTCGTATACCACGAAAAATCTTAACAAAAATGTATCAAATAACTAGCCAAAAAAACCGAGTCACAAGTCGCAACGACCCGGTCGGTCGCAAGTCCGGGCGCAAGTCGCATAACCGGGTTGCAAGGAAGCTTGAGACCCGCGTACTCGGCTACGTCTCGGTCACGGTGATGGGGAATGTTGGTCGCAAATCCTTGGTTGGTTTGCTACCGGATGGGGCAAATTGGTATAGTTTTTTTTAGGGAAAAATTTTTTAAACATTTTTTTTAGAGAAATTTTTTTAGTTTCCCTTTCCTTTTACATAAGACCTACTTTTACAACACTCAAAGAGGTCACACTATTACTGCAAACACATTAAAAATAGCACAATATATATATATAATAATAATTTTACTATAATAGTACAATATATACTTACATCATAAAAACAAGGGTTAATTGTTTCGTTATGTATTCAACTTTACATTTTTTACTATTGTATGTAATCACCTTTTAAAAGTGCTATTGTGTGTATTGAACTTTACAACTTCGTATATTGTATGTAACGGGTGACCGGATAAGCAGGTATCCGGTTTTTCCTCTTGAAAAAATGTCTATTGTATGTATCGAACTTCGTAAAAATGTCTATTGTATGTATCAAACTTTGTAAAAAAATATCTATTGTATGTATTGAACTTTGTAAAAATGTCTATTGTATGTATCGAAACCGGTAGTTCCGGTCATCCGGTCACCCGTTACATATAATATACGAAATTGTAAACTACGATACATACAATAGCAAGTTTTAAAGGTGGTTACATACAATAGTAAAAAATGTAAAGTTGGATACATAACGAAACAATTAACCCTAAAAACAATTATATATAATACTTAAACTCAAACTAGTAATAATAAATCTTATTATATATATGTATTTATATAAAAGTTAAGAATTATATATGTATAAAATAAATATTATATATAACGAAAATAATAAAATATAAATAATGTTGTGTAGTAAACAAGTCAAACACGAGCCGGACTTGAGCTAGTAAAAGATCAAAAGAGTTGAGTTTGAGCTTTACATGTTAGGTTTGAAGTGAGCCGAGTTCGAGCCCTAGCTGTTTAAAATCAACACTAGGCGAACTCAGGCTTGGCTTAACTTAATTACACCCCTAGTGTTGATTAGGAATCATAAAAGAAAGGGTTTAGAGTGAGGGGAAGTACATATGAGTTATTAGATCAAAAACACTCTTTAAGAATGGCTAGAAAGTTGTCGTTATTTTGTAATTCTGTAAAAATGAAAGGTAAACGTAATGAGAAAAAAATTATAACATCATATTTCACTTACATCTCCTCAATTACTACATCTTTTTTCCTTTTCCCCATTTAGTTTTTTCTTCCTCTCCCATCCTTACCACCACATGTTACCATGTATCGACCGCTAGATTTTTGTTTCTTCCTGGTCACTAGATTTTATTCTTATTATTATTACTAATTATTATTATTTATTTATTTTTCATTTTTCTTAACTTTCTTTTAACTTGTCTTTTATCATCTTTAACCTTTTTTTCTTGAAAACTTTTATTGTTTTTCTTTCTAACCTTTATGAAATTTTTTCTTTGTTAACTTTTAATTTTGCTTTTAGTCTTTTTTGTTGTTAACTGCCAACTATACTTGACGGTGTCAATGTGACATCTACCTCGCTTGTGCCTAGAATGGAGGTAACAACTTGTGCACTAGCATTTAGGGGTATATAGGAGATAGCCTCCACAATGGCTGTTGACATATTGAGGTTGGTTGAAGTAGAATAGTTATAACAAAATGTCGCCAGTAAGGGTGTGTTAGCTTAAACTGTGGTTATTTCAGACTTATATCAATAGAGTTGTTTAAAGAATTTGAGGTAGTAAAATACGGAATAGGAGACATACCTAAAGGATGTGAAGTAACCTTTGTAGATGGTATAACCGAGTCAATGGAGACCTTTTCTTCTTTAGATGACTCACTCTCGGTTGAGATTGATATTCCTAGTCAGTATGGACGTCGTCTTGGCTATCAACATGCACGTTTTAGATTGATCTTCATTACCTTCTTCTTCCTGAACTTCTCTTCCCTAACAGGAGGTTGATTATTCATAATTTACTCTATGCAACAAGTGAGTAGTTAAAGGAACTTCATTAGCCCCAATGGGATTATAGAAGATTTTATGTGTAACTGTTGAAGCTGAATGGAAGCAATCTCTTATTGAAATCAATTATAGATTTTATTAGTCAATGTGTCTTTAATCAGTAGAGATAAGAATCTAGTACGTGGAACATAATACTCTCTTGATGACTTCAATGTAGAATACCTTAATTCATTAAAGAATATATATATAATTTGATTTATAAAAATATCATCAAGTTTCTCTTAACTTGTAAATCAACAAAAATAAGTCATTTCCACTATCATACTCATCTTTATATTTATTGGACATAGGTTCAGAAAATCATTTGCATAAATTTTCATTAGTAGACCCCAAAATTATGTCATATACATAAATTTGCACAAGTATAACATGTCCCTTAGCATTTAAAATGTAAACAAGTTTAACTGTTGATTATCCTTATTCTCAAGAAGAAACTTGGACATTATGTCATATTAAGCTCTAAAAGCTTGTTTCGGGCCTAAAGAGTATTTTGCAGTTTAAACAAATGATTATAGTGTTTGAGATCATTTAACCCTGAAGGTTTTATAGCATAAACTTCCTCTTTAAGATACATATTACGAAAATCACTCTTGATGTTCATCTAGTACACTTTGAGGTCTTTGAAAGCAGCTTAAGTCACGTAAATTCTAATTGATTCAATCCTCGCCAGGTAAACTTGTATTTATCAATTATTTGCTTGCAATATATTGAGAAATTAATGATTTTTTCTATGTATCCTATTGAATAAAAGGTTTTGAATTGAAATTGGTAACTTTGATTGTTTTTATATCACATTTAGGGACATCTTGCATGATGTTAACTCTTACGATGATAAAATTAGCTATCAAATCATGAAATTACTAGATTTAACAATATGTGATTAACAACTATTGGTATCAAGGTCACTTGCACTAAGAAAGGTTAATCGTTCCATTGGTTTTGTGATAACAAAGTGATTGTTTTGTTAGTTGCACATAATTGGTCACGCCTCGTGCTTAATCTACACATCCTAGTGTGAGGCTAGTATATCTAAGCAAACTCATTCAAACTATTGAGATCATACTATATTTATCTCTTCATTTTATTATTTAAAACATTACTCTTGTCTACCTCTGTTCTAAAAAGGCACCATCCCACACTATTACTTGCTTTCAATAAAGTTTAACTACTAGTGTATAAACAAATTCATAATACATTTTATGTTCTTTGTGGAGACGATAACTCAAATTTTACCAAAACTATATTATTATTCAATTAGATACACTTTTATAATTGTGTATTAGTCTCTAACTTTGATATTATTCTTATTCTTTTTATAACTCGAATATTAATAATTAACCATCTGGTAACTTCTAGCAGATCTCAAATTCATCTTTTAATGATCTCACTATTTACATACAAACAACCGACCTCTCTTTTAAACTTCGATACTAATAGAACAAGGAGTTGATGACTTGTGTATCAGTGTTCTTGTGAGAAGAACACTGAGGCTGAGAAATAGAGCATTGGAAGAACACTGAGTGAGTTTTCAGTATCCTTAAGTTTTTTTTAGTTACAAACTCAACTAATTATAACGAATAAATAATCAAAACAAAATAAATTAATATATTAAAAAGTACATTAAATAAAGGTCCTAAAAATAAAAAAATAAATTAAATAAAAATCCTAAATATTAAAAATTACGCTAAACAAATTACATAAATATCAAGACAATAAATTAAAACAAACTAGGGCAATGCCTTCAAATATGCTCCACAAGATTGGATCAAATGTTGTCGTACGTATCGCACAATTCCTTGTTTTTCCTCTTATATGTTTCACACATCTCGATCAAAGTACCTTGCATATTCCCAACATGCACATAACACTTTTCATTTTCAGCAATACTAAAATTGTTTGTCTTTATTAATCATGTTATGCAATATGATGCAACTATACATTATTCGTTCTGTAGAGTTTAGGCTATAAGCTTTGCAGGTTGTTGTAATTGGAGGACGCGAAATGTCCGCTCAACATCCTTTCGGTCAGACGCTTGTACTCGATTAAATTTCACTCTATTTGCATCAACAATACTTGAAAACTCCTTAACAAACGATGCGCGTCGCGAGTTTATCCCATGAGCTAGATAATACCCTCTTTGGTATTCAACATCATCCACTTCATATAGGAGTTCGAGAGCGGTGTAAATTTAGCAAGTCGTCGAACAACATAGATGAATTTAGAACGTTTAAGTTGTTGTTCGACCTCGCAACCTCAAAATATGCATGGTAAATTCACGTGTCTTACGAGTCAACGACTTCAAGCATGATCGTCAGATAACTGTGATCGCCTCGTGTGAATTGTCTTTTCCATGCATTTGGACATTTTGCCCAACCCCAATGCATCTATGCTTTCAAACAATCCCAAAAAACCATGATGTTCTTTATGTTTTGCATAAACCATTGGATGTCCTCGGCGGTTGGTTTTCATGTATACATTTGCATATAAATCAATTATGCCCTTTGTTAAATTTATTAAACATTTACGCGATGTTTTTTTCGCCATTTGTACATATTCATCAAATGCATACAGTGTTGTACTGTACGTCAATTGACGTAAGGCGTATGTCACTTTTGGAATAGTGGTAAAACCCGGAGCACCATGTGCGTCGAGTCGTTGTTGAAAATATAGAAAATAATTGGGTATAGGTTGTTGAGAGTAAGTAGATATACCTTTGATTATTAGAAGGAATAGTCGTCTCATAAAGTACTGACGTTTGAAATACTCGGGGGGTGGGGGGGGGGTATTCCTGGTTGTCGTCAAAGTAATCGTTCATTAAACTTTCTTTTGCGGTTACACGATCAAGATGTATATAGGGAAGATTAAATTTTGGAGGGTTTGAACTTTCGCATTCTTCTTGAGTATTTAAAACTTCATTACGATGTTGACGAGCTTGATAAATAAGTTCTAGAATTTCAACATCTCCGTCGGATGAAGAATGACATTTTTATGTGTTTTTGATTGATTTTGAAAAGAAAGAAGAGATTGAGGTGTGAATAATTTGTTTTAAATGTTTCAGTATTTATAGAGTGTTTAAATGGTTTTAGAAAATAATTAAAAAACTAGCCTTTAAATTGTTAATTTATTTTTTTGCAAATCTTTTTTAATGGTTTGTAACCTTTGAAATTAGAAGAATAAAAAGGAAAAAGAACGAGAACGCAATATGCTGGACCGGACGCCGACCAAGAACATCGATAAAGAACACTACAGTGAAGTCGGCGTTCTCGATGAAAAGGAGCCACAAGACTTTATCGACTTCGTATTCTCCAAGAAGACAAATATTCGGGGAGAACTTACAAGCACTTACAAGGTAGTCACTTGCAACAACGCAATACATTAAGGATCAAGTTTGTATACTCCGTATTTTCCTTTCCCACTAGATATAAAGCCAAAACCAAGAAGTACCAAAAAATATCAATTTCGCCTATATCAATGTCTGAGGCCTACGAGAAGGTAAAAGGGGGCAGGTTAACCTTCAAAGGAGGAGCCCTAGCTACACGAACCAAATCAATCGACAAAAAAAAGAAGAAAAAACAAAAAAAATCATCCGATACTAATACTTCAACTGATTTCACCGAAGAAATCCTCACCGGAGACGCCGCTACTGCTGCCGCGGAAGAAGGCGGTGGTTCCACGGTGGCGGTTGCGGAAGGCGGATCCGAGGCGGCAGGAGATGACGGTATTTACACCATTGATGCAGCGAAGAAGATGAAATACGATGAGTTGTTTCCTGTTGAAGCTAAAAAGTTTAGGTATGATCCAAAAGCTAAAGTGAAATCGGTCGAAGATGCGCTTGATGATAGAGTTAAGAAGAAAGCCGATCGTTATTGCAAATAGAGAATTTGATGAATTTGTAATTCAAGGTAATGATAGCTGTTAATTGATGTTGAATTGCAGACTTTGATGTTGAATTTATGTGATTTTGTTATTTAGGTTTTAAAATGTGTTTTGGTAATTTCAACATATGTAGCTATTGTTACGTAGTTCAAAGTTCAACTTTATGCTTTTGATTAGTGTAGTATGGATGCATATTTCAAGTGTTAATGGCTTATTGCGTTTTTTAAGAGCCGAAAGGCACTTTGAAGTGTTTGGATACCTGCTGTGTGGTTTATTTTAGGGAAAACAGCTTATAGAGTGGTGCTTATTTCAAACATACTTTTTACGCCATAAGCATTTAAAAATATGCAATCCCCAATACTCCTGTAGATGATGTGCTTTATTTACTCCTGATGATGACCCACTACTTGTTGAATATTAAGATGGACTCGTTAAACATGTTATTGTAAAGGTTCATTAAGTTGAGCAATGCTTAAAATGCTCTCGCGATATACCAAAATGTCATGTGTGAACCTTGAAGTAACTAGGAAAGTTTGTTACTTTGTGACATGTAGGCACATGTTCAAGACTTAGAAACAACTCTTTTGCAAAAATAGTGAAGAAAAACAAAGTGAATTATTTTTTCAGCTCACACAATCTGGAGGAGCCTTGTTACACAGGGTTGCTATTTATAACTTGGAGAAGTTTGTATGCATCTATAGATTTATCATAACTCTTATAATTGTTGTGGTATGTTCTTCTACGAGCAAGAATTCTTTATTAGATAAAATTCAAAGTAAGAAACTAAATAATCTTGGCTTCCTTGTTATGTTAAATAGATATGTTTACAGCTCAGATATCAAGCAAATTCACCTTGAATCCTTAAATGTGCCCCATCCTTAAACCGGTAAACCCCCTCAATTTTATTTTTTTGTTGTTGGATAATCCCCCTCAATGTTAGAGTAAAGATGGAAACAAAACTACATCTCAATATTATGCTAGGAGTTTGGAATTTCAAAATACGTGAGCAGATTTACTGTTGTCCTGCTTTGTGGCATGTTTCTGCTATAATTAGGAATAATCATAGATAAAAACCAAATTATAATGAATGATCACCAAACCTTCGCTTACAGAGATTTATGTTCAGTAAGTCATGTGAAGGTTTCAACATATTTTGTTTGTTATTTTCAGCTTGTGGCTCTTACACACTAAGATTTTTGGTTTCTCGGCCTTCCAGGGCATCAAAATACAAGTAGTATCTGCGGCTGCAAGCGTCACCATCTAAGCATGAAGCTACCTTTTCATTTCATAGAGCCATTTTGCTCATCAATATGGAACCCAGCCTCTAGTATACAAAAATGGGTGTGTTGTACTCATTTTATTTAAGATACAAGTAGACTGAAGTTTGTATTAGAGGAGTTTACATGTTTAAATCTTACTCATGAATTAGGATTCCCTTTATCAGTCTAGTAGAGACCTATACAAACTATTTATCGTTCTGGGTATGCCCTTTTACATCTTTATATAATTTGGTAGAATTGACGATTCATTTACAACCTGTTTCTGCAATCAAATGCTCATTGTGTCGGACGTTGGTGGGCGGTCACAGTTTGCTGGAATCCATCCTATTGTTTGTTTTTCATTGTCATATATCACCATTTTGTCTTGCATCGATATATCTACAGAATGCAAAACAGAAATCCTTCGGAAGGTTAACGTTTGTGTCTTGAAACTAAGTATACTTCAGATTATTACAATTCATTCGGTTTCATATCTTAAGCAAGTAGGAAGCATACTCATTTTTTTAGGAGGTGGCAAAATGGGTGGGTCAGGGTAACATGCCAAAAATGGGCATTCTTTAGTACTACCTTTGTGTCAATCAATAAAAAGAGTTATAAATGATTTATGCGTTAGATATGTTTACACTTACTGTATATAAGTGCGCTAATTATCTGAATTTTTTGGATATAAAGTGATCTAGGAGATTGTATGCGTTAAGAAAAAACTTTAGTCGACTTTCAACCCATTTGAGTAGTTGTTTTTGCAGTTTGTTTTGTTGGATTTGACCCATCAACTTGTTTGAATTAAAACATAACCCCCATTTATATGTAAATGGGTTGAAATTGCCGCCTCTAGTATTTTTTGTTATATCGATGTCGCCTTGAAATCTAAAGGTTTAATGATGCTGTATACAAATCATACCTCCAATTATGTTGAAATTCTGAAGTCCAACTTCGGTGCCATTAAGAACTCCCAAACAGACACTCCCTTTCGCCTGTCCATATAGTACACCCATAATCTCATCGATAAGCTTCGATATTTATTACTTAAAGGATTTTTTGTTCATGAAAACGGGGATTAAGAAGACTTACTGAGATAAGAAGATATCCTTCAAGGGGAATTTCATACTGAGTTTTAGATCTCCAACCACTAGAAAAACTCAATGCCAAAGGCTTGAAGTACTTCTTTACGTCTTTCATGCTTCTGAACGGTCTTCTTCCTTTCCAGCAAAAGGGTAGAGTTTCATCATCTACTGCCTCTTGTATAGGCTTTCCACTCAATTCTTTTGTTACCTATGATTAGTATATTTGTTAGTCAACAAATATCAAGAAATGGAAATGTTGAACTTGAATACAGATGTCAGTAATTAAACGAGATCTAAATTTGAATACCCAAATATTCAAATGAATTATTAATCTGTGAAATCGACATTGATGTAACATCAACTGTTAAAACTATTATACTTCAGTTTAGTCTTCAATGGTGTATCTTCTATCCTTTTTTCTTTCTTTCACTTTTCATCTAATATTTTTTTTAGAACAAAATGGTTTTACTAAACATTTTTTGATTTTGTCATCAAACAGAATCCCCTAGATCACCACGTAGTAAAAAATCATAGTTAAATAACACAAACCGCAAAGTAGTAAGTACTAGCTGAACATCAACTTGTGCTCATTAGCTTGTTTCTAATAACTATTGCATTTGGGGAAAAATAGAGTAAAAAAACACAGTAGAATAGTCAAGGCCATAGCAAACAATGGAAACATTTCAAAAGAGAGATTGTTTTATTGGTTATTTTTTGTCTCTTTATAGTCCAGTCTTCACTGTTTTCTGTTAGCTATTGAGTTTTCTGTTTGACATTCTTCTGGTTACTAGTTGTTTACACAAAGAGTAGAATTTGAAAGTCAGTCAAAGAGTCAAAGTTGGAACACTTACCAGATACAGTAAGCCTTCGTAAGCCTTTGAACTTAGGTATGTGTATGAGCTTCCACTGTCGAAAATTACCAGCAGATTCTTAAGCCCAGTTGCTTTCCCTCCATAAATGATTTCTCCATACCCAGGTGAATAGTGCTTCCTGACAGCAAAAAGGCATAAATTTTTAACAAAGATTCGACATCTAAGTTTCTGTAAGAGGTGGCAGTTTCTACTTATTAACTATCTCAATTGGGTTAAATGGTCTACTGAAAAATGTCTAAAAGGAAAATGGGTCAAATGGGTGGAAAGATGTCTCTCCAAAGTGTAAATTTAATGCGTACATCCTAAATATCATTGAATGAAGATGACTTTTGTAATCATGATTAACGGAATCAAATAATTTTTGAGAAATTTTAAAGAAGGGACAAGAAAAGTTTTGTGGGTCAACCCGATCTGAGCAGCCAGTTTCAACCCAAACCTACTCTGACCTTTAATTAACCGTGCCAACCCACCCATCTTGCCATCCTTAGGTAGAAGCACCAAGGGCCAGTACTTCCTTGCTTATTACCTATAATCGCGTGACATTGGGATTGATATCACACGTGAAGGATCATAGATATCATCTCCAAAGAAGAGAAAACCGCCTCCACGACTGCTGAAACAGTGGCCAACAACATTTCGGATCAAACCCTGGCTGTGAAGCTGTGAAACAATGCCAGTTTTACCCTTCCCCAGGCCAAGAACTCCATCAAGAGGCTGATAAGATGGACCGGGAATCTGATCATATCCGCACCTGCCAACAAGAGAACATAATTCTTTGTAACTACTAACTTACTATGACAATTGCCAAATAAGTGATAACAGTTTCAACAGTTGCCCAATGAAGCAGTAGATTTTGAACCATTTACAGGGTTGATTCGGGCAACGTAATATATCTAACAGGTATATAATGGTCAGCTAAAAAGAAACGGGTAAAATGGGTCAAAAGTCGGTCAAAGATTTTGCACAAAATCGCCTAAATAGTTTTATTGAATCAAATAAGATTATTGTTGGACTTATATAAATAAAATTTTAAATTCCGGGCAAAACGTGTTTCAGGTAAACCCAACTGGCCCTGGCCCGTTTCAATACATACCAAATATTTTGACCTGTTACATGGCCCACTCAACCCGCCCATTTGCCACCTCTAGAAGTAGTGTTACAAACCCAATGGCGAGACGAGGAGTGATTCGAACTCCAGTGGTAAGATTGAGAAGTGAGACATCGTTTATCAGGACACCGAGAGATGAGCCACCATCAGCATACTCAACCTCATAATCACATTGACCTGGGTCATCACATCTATGATCTCCTGGGTGCAGTGATGCACAAAGGGGATCTTTACAGGGCACGAGGTCATTGTTTGGTCTATAATAAGGATGAGGGGCCTATAATAAGACAAACACAAACCATAAACAATAGAAATCATAACGCCCAAGTAAAACCAACAATCAAACACATAGAAAGCACAAAGTTTTCTTTATGATTTTTGATGTTTTACATGATCATGATTATGCAGTTGTGAACAATATGTAGTGCATGGTCATTTTCCAGTATATATAAGAAATATAAGCAGCACCAAAAGATAGCAAGAATGAAAAAGAATAAAATGTAAACACTGATTATACCATGAACAACAACCTGAGTGCAATGTACACAAGGGGCATCACACTGAAGCCATGTTAGATCGCTACCGGTATCAGGATCGACAAAATAAGGCCGTGGAGGATGCCCTATGTTTATCTGAGCATAATAAAACCTGTTTTGAACCATAATTCACATTCATCAATACAAACTTTATGAAAAACACATATTTATTTTGGGGAAATGATACGTGCAGTTGTAATTTGGATCACGCATTATGATCCGAAATATACAACTTAAAATCGTAGGCGGTTCAAGGTGCAGTTGCACGGAAGATGCTTATAGCTAATAGCAAACATAATTTTCCACATTAATATATCCAGTTATTACAACTACCTGAAACTAAGAACTACTAATCAAATAATTAATATGAAAAAGCAACAATGATCACCAACACATCTAATTGATCAACTTCCTGTGAAAAAATAACAAAACATATACATCAAATAATAATAATACTAATACTAATAATAATCATAATCACAATCATAATAATAATAATAATAAGAATAATCATAATATAATAATAATAACAATAATAATACTTTGTGTAACTGTAAATGAGTTGAAAACAACAGCTAATATACCCTTGAGGATAAACATTGCCGTATAGAGGAAGTACAACGGAAGAACAGATTGAATTTCCGGACGTCGGCCATTTCCACCATTTTTGCCGGCGATCATCGGAAGCAGACGACGGAGATACGGTCAATATCAAAACCAGAAGGCCTAATATCATGATTACCCCTGCCTTCATAGTGTGTATATTGGGTTGATATAGAAAACAGAGAGGGGTATAATAGTAATAAAGTAATTCTTTTATTTTGGAACTATTTAGTAAAAAGTTTTTGGTGTTTTCAGTGAATATATATAGAGAAGAAAATAGAGGAAGCTTATAAGGAGAAGAGATACCTTGATTGATGCCTATGCTACATACACAAATAAATAGTACAATTATTATTAGTCCTTTATTTATTTTAAAATATTATTAAGCAAATGGTAATCTTGGTACACTAATTTATGTTAGTTTTATTGATATTGATTAAGGTTAAAAAAATGATTTATACTTTTAAATATTAGATGATAAATGATGTCATAATTTTGACAAAATGGTATTTTTTTTAATAATTATTTTGTGCTCGAACTAAGAACATTTCAATTTAGTTGATTGTAAAATATTGATTAGGTTATTAACTTTTGACTAGTAGACTTTTATAGTCACTAATCACTAAGTTAATGATTTAATAAATCGAGTACCATGTATATCACTATTTTGGGTTGATTTGGTAGAATCTCTTGTGAACAAAGGCATGACAATGGCATCGCTTCATACATTCGACTTCTTCTTTTCTTTCAAGATGGGTTTTATCTTGATTTATTTGACTTCGTATTTTTCTTTTCTTTTCTTGCTAGTAAAGTAACTTAATTGTAAAATATGTAACAAAAAATGGCATTTCTAAGTAGGTCGAAGTGATAGTGTGGATATATTCATTTTACTAGATACCAAGTTTTTGATACGATAATTCTATGTTTTTAGTTTATAAATTATAACTCTTAAGTTTTTAACACACAAGAAGGATTCGTACCAGTTACTCATACAAATGAAAACAATGAGAGATCATATAACTAAACAAACAAACTTGTTTCAACATCAACAAAAAGATATCAAAATTGGCTTAATCTGTACTTTATTTGCCAGTGAACTCGAGGATCTACTGATTCACTTGATAGGGAAATTGCTCCTGAATGAAATGTGATCCGTCGGGCACATACTTAACCTCTAGATTCTGTACATACTTCTTCATTTCGTCCCCATTTATGATATCTTCCACACCCGGAGACTAACAAGATCTTTTTCACCCATAATCAATGATGCTCGAGCTTCTACTTTCGGATCCTCTAAGTTAAACTCAAATCTTTTGTCTTGTAACGACCTATAAAACATTTAAACAAGTGTTAATATAGAACACCAAAAAAAATATTAATGCGTGATCATATCTCAATATATCGTATCATTTAAAATAAATGTTGCTTACATATTCCAAAATATTCAAATACTAAAATTACAAATCAAATCCAATCACTAGCAAAAAGAAGTCTTATGGACTAAGCATGACCATCGTGTTTGGGCTGGCTAGAGCCTCTGTAAAAGGATCAACAAGGTTTTGTTCTATATGAACTTTAAGAATACAAACATCTCCGTTTCCCACTATCTTGCGTATGTAGTAGAATCTCCTGAGAATATGTTTGATGATATGATGTGACGTAAGTTTTTTTGCTTGTGCAATAACACCCTCATTGTTACAAAAGATCTCTATGGGGTCTTTTATGCTCGGCATAACCCCTAGATCAACAATGAACTTTTTCATCCAATCAACCTCCTACGCAACCTCCAATGCAGCAATATATTCAGCTTCTGTAGTAGATTGTGCAACTACTTTCGCTCAGAACTTTTCCAAGTTATAGCTCCTCCATTCAAGATGAAGACATATCCCGATTGTGATCGTGAATCATCTCGATCAGTTTTCCATAACTAGCATCTATGTAGCACTTTACACTAAGATCTTCTTCTACACCTCCATAAATCAAGAACATATCTTTAGTCCTTCGTAAGTACTTCATAATGTTCTTACCTGCCATCCAGTGGCTTTCACCCGGATTTTGTTGGTATCTACTTGTTATACTAGAAGCATACGAAACGTCTAGTCTTGTTCATAATATGGCATATGTAATGGATCCAATTGCAGAAACATATTGAATTTTATTCATTCGTCTAAGCTCATCATTTATGATAAGACTTTGAGACTTGTTCAAAATTATACCATGTGACGTTGGCAAAAATCCACGTTTGGAATCTTGCATCTTGAACCGTTTCAGGATCTTGTCAATATATGCACTTTAGCTGAAGACGATTATCCACTTAGATTTATCTCTATAAGTTTTATTCCCAGAATATAAGCAACCTCACTAAGGTCTTTCACTGAAAAGCACTTTCCAAGCCAAGACTTCACTTGTTGGAAAGTTGGGATGTCGTTTCCAATGAGTAGTATATCCTCTGCATATGTATGATATATTAATGTAATTTTATGCATAGATGTATGATGATAATGTTTTTAATTTGTTGACTCTTCAAAATGTGATATTATATTGACACCAATTTTATAAGATTAAAACATCATTAAAGTTGTTCATAAAGTACAAAACATAAACGATAAATAATTATGTTTTTCTTATTGCATATAACCTTTCATTATCCATACTACTATTTATATTTATATAGAACTTAATGAAACAACACTTTTTTTTTTCATTTTGATAATTTAATAATACCCTTTGCACATTTAAGAGCATCTCCAATGGGAGGTTTTTTTGTTAAAAAAAAGCTTTTGAAAAGCTTAATACGATTGGAGTTAAAAGCTTTTTTTTAGCAAAATGTTTGCCAAAATAGAGTTTTTGCTCAATGACTTTTTTTGCTAGTTAATTTTCATTTGACCCCTCTTTAATTATATTTTCACTTTGCCTCCTTAATCCAAGTTAATTAATTAAATTAAAATGAACACATTTTAGACTTGAAACAATGGAAAGGGAACTCTCTGTTTAGAACATTAAATACTCATTTTAAAGAGTAGATTGGTTCACGTGATGCATATACATACTTTTATTCAATTAAATCTCATATACAAACAAAAAATTTTCAAGCTTAAATACTATGTATTTTATTTTGTTTTCTTTGCATTGCTCCGTCTCCATCATTTTTCCTTCTATAATTAGTATCTCACATTTTCACCTCTCAAAATGTCTGACGACGCCATTGAACAACTCTTGGCACAAGTATCAGAATTTGTCATTGATGAATTGGCGGACGATACACATGAACGGTTATTGTTGATGCTCACAGAGAAATAAAACCCAGTTGAAGCAGAAAGTTCAAGTAAAAAAAGAACGAAAAAGATTTATACTGATTGTGGGGATGAAGAAGGAAATGATTGTCTTGTTGCAGATTATTATTTAGATCACCCGGTTTTTCCACCAAATATTTTTAGACGAAGGTTTCACATGAATAAAGAACTGTTTATTAGAATCGTAAATGGATTGTCAAACCATTCAGACTACTTCAAACTGAAGGTAGATGCTCGTGGAAAAAAAGGGTTATCCCCATTGCAGAAATGCAGTGCTGCTATCCGTCAACTACCATATGGAACTCCAACTGATTACACCGATGAATATGTAAGAATATGTGAAAGTACAGCTATCGAAGCACTAAAGAATTTTTGTCGTGGTATCGCTGAAATATGTGGCCCTGTGTATTTGAGAAGGCCAAATGCGAAGACGTTGCACGTTTAACTTGTTTGCATGAAGTGCACCACGGGTTTCCAGGTATGCTAGGTAGTATTTACTGTATGCATTGGGCTTGGAAAAACTGTCCTGTCGGGTGGAAAGGTCAATACACTCGAGGTGATCACGGTATACCAACAATTATGTTGGGAACGGTTGCTTCTCAAGACCTTTGGATATGGTATGCGTTGGTGTTGCCGGGTCAAACAATGACATTAACGTACTTAACCAATCCTGGGTGTTCAATGATGTTTAACATGGATATTCTCCCGAAGTTAACTTTACAGTCAATCGACACCATTATACGAAAGGATATTATCTTGCTGAAGTGATAGATCCAGAATGGGCAATGTTTGTTAAAAGTTTTACTAGTCCGCAAGATTCGAAAAGGAACAAGTTTAAGGTAAAGCAAGAGGCAGCAAGGAAAGACGTGAAGCGGGCATTCAGAGTGCTTCAATCTTGTTGGGCAATTATACGTGGAGCAGCAAGATTTTGGCATAAGAGAACAATGAAAAACATCATATACGCATGCATCATAATGCATAATATGATCGTCGAGAATGAAGGAAATGTGATAAGTGTTTGGTCAGACGATGAAGGGGATCCTCCTATCCACGTTACAAATGGATCTACCGAAGAATTTAAAGAATTCATAAAGAGAAGCGCTGAAGTACGTGATAAAATGGTTCACAATCAACTGCGAGCTGATTTGATTGAGCATATTTGGGAAAGGGAAATGGGTCATGATATCTGACCAAACATGTTAGGCTTCTTTAATTCACATGTAAGACTTGTTGTTCAAATAAATATGTTACACTAGTTAAACAAATATATTTTCGTTGTTTTTTAAATTGAAAATCAATACTCTTTCAAAAACACATAACACATATATAATTAAAATCTAACATATTCCCTGCTTGTCAATCAAAACCATTCATATAATAAAGAATCTGTACGTATATTTTAATCTACCAACTATCAGAACACATAACACATATATACATCAAACACTACGTAAACAAACCATCGTAATTTCAACTTTGTCATACTCTATAGCTAGAATCAAAGATGGATCCTAACCATCCTAATTCTTTTAGCAACTTCTCGAACTTACAAATCATGCAACAAACAAATCATCAAAATTCACCAAATTTTGGATATCCTTCACCGACTAGTTTTGTGCCTTATCGTCCACTACAACCAACACCAACTTTCGGAACCTTCACATATCAATCAAATGCTCATTTTCCAATGTCCACACCACAACAAGGCTATATCCTTTCTCCAGGACCAAGTGAGGAGCATACCACAATCCCTGCCTTTTCTACCCAAGAACCTATAGAAAGTATTGATATGGACGTCCCAATAGAAAAGAAAAAATTAAGATAATTTGAATATTGGTCAAATGATGAAGAGGAAATGTTAATGAGTGCCTGGTTAACAACTTCATCATGCAATATCATTGGTAATGCACAAAATGCAAACGATTTTTGGCGTCGAATTATTGCGTACTATAACAAAAATAGAGGGTCTTTTCCTCCAAGAACGCAGGAAAAAGTGAAGTCTCATTATTATCAAATCTCTTCATCTATAAATGAGTTCAATCAAGTATTTATTAGTGTCGAAAGAGAGTATCACAGTGGATGATCCGATGACCAAGTAAAGGACAAAGCAAAACAATTATATTACTCTACATACAAGAAAAATTTCAAGTACGAGCATGCATGGAATATTGTTAAACGGTCACCAAAATGGAGTGGGGGAAGCGTGGATAAGGGTCGTACAAAAAGAACAAAAACAACACCATCGGGTAGTTACACATCATCCTCGGATGTATAAACAAGCACTGATGATGAAGATGATGAAGTTGAAACTCGTCCCATGGGAACGAAACAAGCAAAACGAATAAGTAGAGAAATAGCAAGTAGTTTATATGAGGGAGTAAATGATAGTTTAAGAGAGTTGATTAAGGAAACCAACTCTTTGTGGATGTCCCGGATAAATGAAGTGAATGAAAACATCAAGGAGATGGAGGAATCATTCAAGTCTTCAAAGAGAATAGAAGAAATAAGCATCCTAAGGCAAAGCACGCAATGCCTAAATGAAGAACAACTAACATAACATAACATGTTGTGTGGTGAAATTAAAGTAAAATATGGAATATGAGTTTATTCCTGTCATTAACTGTGGTAGCATTGCTAGTTAATTGTTATTGCTTTAGTTTGGTTTTTGTTGTGTTGTTTAGTTTCTGTTTAGTTGCCTTTGTGACCTTTTTGGTTTTCTTGTATTAGTTTTTTCATAATTGCTTAACGATCTCATGTAGCTTTTTATTTTATTTGTAATCTACTTAGTATTTCCAAAAAAGAACTTTTCATAATATTTCAAAATAATATACTACAATAACGTAAATGGAGTTTTATAAAACAATTGATATGGAAAGAGATAAATTTGTTAACTTCTTTAAAAACATAACTATAAATGTAAATTTAGGTAGAAAAAAAGCTTTTAAAAAGCTTTTCCATTGGAGTGAAAAGCTCAATACTCTATCCAAACAAGTACAAAATGAGGTGACATCAAAAAAAGATTTTGAACAACTTAAACCTTTGTGGATGCTCTAACAAGATATATGAAATAGAGTAACTATTATTAATAATAATATAATAATAGAGAAATATTTTATAGAAATTAATATATCAAATCAAATTACTTTTATAAATCTTAATATTCAACTATACATTATCAACTTTAACCAAATTTCATATATGTGCTTTTATGTCTTTTTACACAATTCAATAACAACTACAACTAATCTCCGAAACGCGTCTATATAAATTAAAGTTTCAGTTCCATCTCCAATTAAAAGTTACGGCTAACAGGTAGTTACGTCAAACTTTTGAATTATTAGTTAGTATTACAGAATTCAATTGGAAAACAAATTTGATTAACGGGAAATTAACAAAACACCTTTTTTTTTTTTACCCATATTCAATATTTTATCCTTTCAAAACTCAAATCACAAAAAACAACCCTCCACTGGCAAAGCCACCAGACCATTTTCGTTTTGCGTGTGCTTGTGCCCGGGGTCGTAGGCCAGACGCACTGGTGTGCGGGATCGTAATAGGTCGTGGCCGGGATCGTAAGTTTTTTTGGTCTACACGGCCACGCAAAACGCAAAGTTGCCGGTCCGTGGTTGCGTTTTGCGTGTGCTCTTTGGATAAATTGGCTTTTTTTTAATCCGTTTCGGTATGATTTTGTGACATTTTCGGGACTTTAAAACTTCAAACAAATAATATGACACGAAGATAATATGTTTAAATTTATTTTAAATATGCGCTAAAAAACGCTCAGATTTTTCGTTGGACGAAATCTCGAAAACACAATAAATTTATTTTAAATATGCGCTAAAGTGTTTTCATTATAATACTTTCATGGGTGACTCAAATGTACATTTGGAAAATGTTGAGACGATTCTGATTTGGATGTTGATTGAGATCTTGATCAGCTATAGTTGTCCGTTCTCTCCTGAGTAGCCATACAAGTTGTTCGATTGTGCCCGTATTCCTTACAACGACTACATTGTTTCTTGCTTTTTTCTTTCTTCTCTCCTTTAGAAGGAATACGAGCATGCCCAGGTGGGCGACTAACTTGCCTCTTCACAAGGATTGGCGGCAACACAGTTTGTAGATCATATAGATCAATCCATTTTGAAGAAAGACCCATCAGGAGTATGGCCTTTTCGTAGGCTGCTCGATAAGTCTCTGTCGTGAAATATCTATTGGCATAACATCTTACATTGTCTTGTTTGTACATTCGTGCCATTGCTATAACATGTTTGCATGGTAAACCGGACAACGGCCAGTGTCCGCAACTGCATGTTCTTGTGTCAAGGTTGACCAACCCATTCTTGTTGCCATGAAGTACCTCAAAATCCTATTTGTTACTAGATTTACTTGCCAACGTAATAATTTGTTCAATCTTTTGCCGATCTTATGGTCGGCATACGGTGTGAGAGACACTGTAAGTCCCTCTCCAGTGGCACGATGCTTGAAATAGCACTGTTGCACCGAAGCTCGAAAAAACTCCAAGAGCATTGTGATAGGGAGCCTTCGTGCAAGTTGCTTAAGGCATTAATGGACTTGGCACTATTTAATGTCATGTAAGCATATCTCGTCCTTGTAGCATGAGATTTTGTCCATCTTTCTCTTCTAACATCGTTAAGAGTACTAGAAGAGGTTTGTAAGTTCCGTGAAATCACACCCCAATGGTTATCGAAATCTGAACCCGGTATGCCTTATACATCTTCCAGTAATGCCATTCGAAGAACTTGATTCTACCAGACTGGCTTTTCAAGTTCATCAACAAATGACGACAACATAGCGCATGGTATGCGTCAGGAAACACCGTTGAAATGCCCACTGCAATTGAAGCAGCCCTATCAGATATGATAGTCAGATTCTTAATCCCACCATTAGATTCAATGGCGTCACACAAGTTTCCCAGGAACCACGTCCAATGATCGGTTGTCTCTCCTACCCCGATTCCGTAGGCTAGTGGCAAGATGTCATTGTTGCCATGCATAGCTACAACAATTAAGTTGGTCCCTAAGTAAGCCCCTTTCAAATGTGCCCCATCTATGATAATCACTGGCGCGTATGGTTAACAAATGTACATATCTGCTAGGACAACAAATTTTAAAATATATCAATTATAGTATAATATGTATGGAAGTTCTAACAAGAAAATAAAATATAGTTACTTACCACTGCACCAATGGACATGAAACACATTACGAATCTATCTACCTCATCTGTGAGCATATTTGTAACGCTCCTAGGGTATGTCAACTTCATGTTGTCAAATAAAGGGGAAGCAGTTGAAATGATTCTTGGGGAGTACATCTCAATAAATCTATGGCATAACACTTTGCCCTTCATGCTTGGTGGTATGTAAGGTTGTTGCCGAAACGCGTAGTCATGTCAAGTTGTATGTCACTGCCTTTGAATACACGTTCTTCTTTGGTTATGAACTCTTTTAATATGTGACCAAGGACTCTCTTGTTTGCATTCTGGTTATTTGCTTGGATTTGAGATCGAGAACATGTGTGAACATCAAAAAGCTCCTTAACTTGGTAGTTCTGGGTATGCATAATTTTGTGTGCACATAATTTTCAATCACAATTAGCCAAGACACATTTTACAACCTACCGAACCTTGTCTGAATGTTGTAACCGAGTTGTAAAACCCTCTTCCAAACACTTGGTTTCCAACTAAAGCTTCAAGTCTTTCTTACTTTCAAAAATTTGTCCAACTCTTACCCAGTATAAGGCTTCATACATGGTAATCGGTCGTTTTATACTGTCCTTAACATTTTCTGATAAAAGTGGTGGCATATTCAAGAATTAATCAGTTTCTTCCCCCTTCTCATTTGTCTCCTGGTCGACGTTAGAAACAATATCATTTTGAAAAGGATGCTCAAATGTCTTTTCTTGATTGACCAATTTCTTCCCCATAATGTTCAATATTTGGATCCTCCACATGATAAGCCGAATAATCATGATCATCAATGGTGGCATGTGAAAAAGATAAGTTGCAACCAACATCGTAGGTTAATTCTTCTACCCTAACATTTATGTCCTGGTTGTTTTGATGTGGGTACTGTTGAGCGGTATGATAATGATATTGTGGATATGCTGGATAATATGGTGGTGGATAAGCAAACAGAATTTGATATTGAGGATGCATTTAGTATTGAGAATTTTAAGGTGGTTGGTTGTATTCATGGGTTTGTAGTTTTTGAAATTGTTGCTGAAAACTACCAGTACCACTACTGCTAGCTTGATTACTACCCATACTCGAAAAATTTCTTACAATATTAACAAGGTATAATTCTACAGGAGCATTATTAATCGCATGAGACCAAAATTCCTCAACATCATCAGTTATATCTATGACAAACTGATCCACCTTATATTTCAGACGTATATCACTATGAAGTGGTAATCCTGATATTCTTAAAGCGGGTTTTAACAAAGTATTATATGTAATTGGCTTTTCTGGTGCTACAGTAAGTTTGAATATAACTCTTGTGCAATCTATTGGCATATACATTATCATGCCGTTAAAAGATTCAAATAACCTCCAAAACAAACAGAAACCTTAAACTTCTCATTTCTTTGACTCATTTTTATTAAGAAATCAAGATAAACAATACAACAACACAATTGAATCAGTTTCGTACTTTGAAGATCTTTAACAACGATGAAAATGTGATTTTTTCTATGAAATGAAACTGATCAACTAAGGGGAGTTTAAAATCAAAATTTTATCCGAAAAAATCCAGAAATTCTAATAAAATCTTATGCGAATTGGATTTCGTGGATAAGGGATTTTATTTACCCGGACACGCAAAATGCAAAGTTGCCGATGCTTGGTTTCGTTTTGCGATTCTCCCATGAAAGTATTATAATGAAAACACTTATGTTCCTTATTTTTATTTATTGTGTTTTCTAGTTTTTCTTCCAACGAAAAATATGACCGTCTTTAGCGAATATTTAAAATAATTTGATAATCATATTATCTTAGGGTCATATTATTTGTAAAAGTTTTAAAAGTTTCAAAAATGTCACAAAATCATACCGAAAATAGATAAATAAAAGCCAATTTATCCAAAGAGCACACGCAAAAAGCAACCAGTGACCGGCAACTTTGCTTTTTGCGTGGCCGTGTAGACCAAAAAAATTTACGGTCCCGGCCACGACCTGTTATGATCCGGCACACCGGCGCGTCCCGCTTACGACCCGGGCACGAGCACAAGCAAAGCGCAAATTGTGTTTTGCGTCCGGTGGCTCTGTTGGTGGAGGGTAGTTTTTTGTAATTTGAGTTTTGAAATGATAAAATATTAAATAGGGATAAAAAAGGGTGTTTTGGTTAATTTCCTTTTATTAAACTTCAAATCAGTAATCACATGTGATTTTGGCTATAAATGAATGCAATATTTAAAATCTTATTTATAGTTACTTATATGAATAAATATTAAGTGGTAATCATGTATGAGTTAACATCAATCATTGATGAATAATCGTGTATCAATTTATTTTTTATCATAAATCATATGTGATTTTACATAAAATCATATGTCACTACATAAGTTGCATTTTATAAGACCCGGCAAAAACGAAATAAAAGTTTGTCGAAAATATAACTTATGAGATCTCTAATTGAAGAGTAAAAGATGTTGATTCCAAATATATAAATTTTATAATTTTTAAGATATTTAATTTTAGAAATTCGACTGAAAATGAAGTTTTGAAGGAAATAGAGCAATCCTATTAAAATTAGAGGAGATGCAGACCGGAAAGAAGAAGCAGTCGGCTTATGATGGACTTGGTCATCGAGGTTTCTCGATGATTGGAGCGTACGCGTTTCATAATTGTTGAAATTAATTAACAGAAAGTTTAATCTTAAACCACAAGCCGCAAAAGTACATGACTAAGGTGTTCTTTTTACTTCGTCTCTAGAGATCTGATGTTGAAACACCATAGTCGAATGGTGTCGTTGACAGATTCATTGAAGTTGAACAACAAAATTCAATTGAGATTTTCAAATAAAGGAAATGAAGCTTGATGATGATGATGGAAGGGGGCTTAATTGATCGGATATATTATGATTGGTATTTGAAGATTGATGAGTTTAGTGAGAGAGTAACAGAGAGACGATAAGGAAGATGGAAATATAATATTAAAGGAAACTTAAGTGATTTTTAAAAGTAACCAATCACAAATTGAGAATGCATTTAAATAGGAATTGAGGTTTACAAGGTAAAGAGTAAGTAAACATGCTTTAACATCATTTGTAATCGTCACACGTCACATGCTCTGGAAGCTTCACTGCGAGCCACTTCAGCTTTCACTGCGTGTTATCGTTGTTCTACACGTAATGGTAACTCCTCCACTACACATCACAACAAACTAGGACTTATCTTTTAATTATCTTTTATATTTATATTTTTAATAATACATTGAAAAAAAAAACCATTAAAAAAGTCATATGGGGCCCACTGCATCCCCTGAAAGTGTCATGTTCGGACCACAATAACAACTCACCACGGCCACCATTGCGACCGTGGTGGTCGTGTAGGTGTCGTGGAGAGACCTCCACAGTTGCGTTGCAACCGGTCTAATAAATAAGACATTAACGAAGCTATTTTGTGTACATTTTTCATCTATTTCAGTTGTTTCTAGTTAAAATGCTTGTTACGCTTTGACAATTGGACCAACCATCTTGATATAAAAAAAAACTTCATGAAGATATTCTTAATTTACATATGATTAAAATTTATAAACGTAGAAGTCTATAACAAACATTTATATATGTGATATGGTTGGTATTTAATTACGTGTAATTATAATTTTTTATATTGTTAAATATTAAATCTGCTAGTATTTATTAATTGTCATTATAACTAATATCACATGTTATAACAGCTAATATCATATATCATAACTAATATCACATTTGATAGCAATTAAATATCACATTTGATAATAATTACCGTATAATATTTATTGATAAATGTATAATCACATGCAATTACTTTTGGTGTTCAATTCACATGTAATTATATTATATTCGTAATTAGATTTAAATTTTAGGCTTACAAATGTGTGATTACAAATAATATCAAATGTAATAACAACTAATATAAAATGTGATAACAACTAAATATCACATGTGATAACTAATATTACATATGATAAATAACTAATATTACAAGTGATAACAACTACTATCGCTTGTGATAACTAATCAAAATTTTTATTATCATTTGAACTCAAACTTTAATTATACAAATATAATTAAAAAAGTATTTATTAACAGATATAAAATAGATATAACTAAATAGATATTTTGATATTAAGTTTATGATTATGATCGTATTCTTGTCTACAACCGGATGTTTGCTGTTTTGGCAGTCAAGTATTCGGTGAGTATATGGTAAGTAATAAGCAGTAAGTATTTTTAGGTGGTCAACGTTTGACTATTTACAGGTTCATTTATATCGGGTGAATTAGTGTTTTAGCCACAAAGTTATAGTTCAGGCAAAACAGTTTTTGCCTTTTGTTTGTTTAAAATTAACTTGTTGTCAAGGTGAATTATTGACATTTAAGTTATTTTGTGACCTTCGTACCATGGTTTTAAAACCTGAGTGAACCCAGTCGGTCGGATCCAGTCGGTCGGATTTGGACCCAAAGCTGTGCCAACGTAGGGGTGGTCCATAGTGATTTTCGGCTCGGAACAACCCGGCCGGGTTTTCAGTCGGACCAGATTGAACCTTCTTTTTTGTTGGACTGGAATCGCGTAGGTCAACGTTTCTAAATAGTAGTTTCATTTCAAATATCATAATTTTTAATTATAGTTTTTAAAGTTTGAGGGTAAAAGTGAAAAAGTTCAAAAAAGTCAAAGATCCGTTTGACTTCCAGTCCAACTAGTCGAACAATTCAGACCCGGTTGAACCGAAACCGAAGACTAGGTTGGGTCAACCTTAGACCCGGGTTTCAAAACCTTACTTAGTACCACGTCTCAAGTAGTCCGGTTCAAATGTTGTGTTCGTTTGCAAGTTAGTTGTTAGCTTTTTTCGCAATGTTGCGATCTATGTTTTGTCGGCATAATTTTATTAAAAGGAGCACACTAACAAGTCGTTGGAGGCTAAAAAATGTGAGTTACATGATGAGGGTTACAAATTCAGTCTATCCGCTTGGGTCAATGTAACTCGAGTCTCGAGGGTTGTTTTCTTGCGACTCATTACATATTTACATGTATTGAGTTTTGGATCTTCATATCCTTATAGATTGAACTTTTTTTCGCCAAAAAGAAAAGAAAATAAGTATTTTGATACTTTTGTTGCATACGTTATTATTTTAGAACAAAACTCTTCTATTGAAAAAACATCAATGGTATGCAACAATCTAAGATTAGTTATTTGTCATATTTACTTCTGATTATATCTTGTCGGTAATCTCTCTCTCTCTCATTTCTTATTTTTGGACCTCATACATTCTTACACACACAAATACATAAGTAGGGTTGAGTTGAAATGAGTATATGTTTTTTTATGAGAATGAAAAAACTAATTAGATAGTTTCATTTGATAAATCTTTACTTTTCTTAACGTTCCTTAAAACTAAATATCTCAAAGACAGCTAGTCAAAAAGTTATAAAAATCACACTATAGATATTAACGTTTTTTTCTCCTCAATTAGATATATCACATGATATACTTTTGATGAACTTTTATAATCGTTTTCAAAATCCACCAGAAAATGAAAAAAAGTTCATCAAAAGTATACCATGTGATATGTCTAATCAAGAAAAAAAAAATATTAATTTTCATAATGTAACTTTTATAATATTTTGACTAGTCATTTTTAAAATATTCAATATTTTAAAAATATAAAACTTTTATTATCTTAAATAAAAATTGACAATTGAGATTATTTCTTCTAATTCTCATAAGATTTTTCATAATCAATTGAATTGTGTAATCCATCTTCCTTGAAAGAAGGAAAAAACAAGGAGATATATTTTGTAGATGGGTGTCGTAATGGTACCATTTCATTTCACAGAATAAGATATTATTTGATGTTAACTTTTGTTGAATGTTGCCGGCCATTTACGAAACTAATTTTTTTTTTTCACAAAGCGAAAGTTGTATGTTATATAAATATAAATTATTATTCTTATTTATTGAAGACTCATAAGTTAAGATCGACCTAAATTTGTATAGATCATCATGTAACGGTTTATGCAAAATTTTAATGCCAAGGTTTTAAAGCAACTTCATGACATATTTTATTCATAACGATTTTATCTAGATATCTATTACACTTGATTATCAGGTTTGTATTAAAAGTTTGGGATTGGGGTTCATCTGCGTAGCTGAGTTACTTATGAAAAGAAAGTATTTTGTGAAAATGATCACGTTTCTTCTCTATGAACGGACATTATCCTTACTCGGCCATTTAACCGGCATTAACATTATCTTTTACACGCTCTCTTTAGGACGGATCACGTGTACCGATTATCATTATCAATCATCAACGTTTATAAGATAATCATCCTTTTCTCTGTTTTACACATAGAAGTTTGGTTAAAAATATTGTAAATTGTAATGCAACAACTAAATATACGTTGGGGTCAAACTACTTAGAAATGTTATAAACCATTTCCATTTCTTTACTTATTGGTCTTAAATTTTACCTTTTAATGAGACAAACTTTTAACTTGTCGTGAAATATGTTTCTACATAAACCAAGGAAATTTCTCTTAAAAGACATAGCGACTCATGCCTAATCATACCTCATTTATCAGTTATAGCTAAAAGAGGCTAAAACAACATTCGGTTCCTCTACGATGACCCAAAATATTGCAACTGCTAACATCTTTCAGACTGTAATTCATCTAGACATACCTACATGTGGCCGTTTCAACCCAGTTAGTTCTAAAGAAGGCGATTTGGGTTATATTTACATCTGAGGTCAAATGATAACACAATCTTTTTAACCACAATGGATTGAGGGTTAAGAGGAATAGAGGAATGAAAGTTGCTCAAATCATACTTTTTATATTCACAACCTCCTAATAGGTGTTCCGGATCAATTCAAGCCGACTCAAGCTCTACAAAAACATACTGGTTTGATGAGTTGTCCAACCCATCGGACTTGCCCATTATGCTACGACTACATGTAACCATTTTGTCTGTTTTCTAGTAACCAGTCATCAGGAACAGGGGCCTAGGCTTAATTCTCATTAGGTGCTAGAGACTGATGTCAACCAACTGAACGACGTAAAGTTTATCCAGGTCATACAAAAGTGGCACTCTGCATGTATTCATAAACTAGTTCAGCCAAAAAGGAAGAAACATGTAGATAACCTACTTCCAATAACAAAAAGGAAAACCAAGGGATACAAAGAAATGTTGAATTCTACATGAATAGCAAATTGTAGCATAGTTGATTTATATTTTCTTGTATATAACACATTGAAAAACAAGTATATGGTTGTCGAAAATAGAGGAGCCTCAGGTGAGGCTTGAAATCACAATCGTCGCACACGGGGCAGGTATAATCCAGGATCAAGTTTAGCCTAATTAGAGCATTAAAAAATTTACAGATATTCGAGCAAGTCTTCCTGGTTTTTCAAATCCCAAACAACGACTTTACCATCTAGTCCTGTAATATTCATAAAAAATGATAACATATTATAGAGTCTCCAAAAGCAACAAATAACTCTACATCTATAGATGAGAACTCAAAAGGAGTAAAGCACTACAGTTTCGTGAAAACTGCAAAAGCTAAGAAAGTTTTAAAATCGACACACATGTTTACCTGAAGTGCTAAAGCTGGTCATGTTGGTACTCTCAGATCTCTTCAGTGGCACAATGCAGCTAGAATTACAAAAGTTGGTAAAGTTTAATAAAATGGAAAATCCCAGCATAGTACTATGGTAACAAGAAAGACAAGATACGGTAGTCAAGAATGGAAAAGGATATATACTTGATACAGTTGTCGTGAACACCACCACGACCTTTATCATTGCTGGTTCCCTGTTTCGAGCTTCCGTAAAACTTTCCAAATGCTTCTGTAAGCTGAAAATGAGAAAGAATAAGAGAAAACTCTTAGGTCCAATCTAAACCTTGCTTAAATGCAATATAGACAAATGTATGCTCCGTGAATAGGTATAAAACCCCTCAAAAGTTTACACTGCAATGTCAATAACATACCTTCTTTTCTATTTATTACCCGCATAAATACTACATGGTTGTTTTGATTGTGTCCACATCTTATGGTAATGTTTAATATATTGGAGTCCAAGTTGGAACAGACTTTGAGTATTGAATCCTGTTTATGCATTTATCTATTCGTATTTCCATTTTAATGATCAAGTAAATATGTGGAGTTCAATCATCTTTTTACAAAGGGCACTTAAGACATTTGTTAATAACTATATGTTGAACACTATAACAAACTACATGCTTAGTGGGTAACTATTTATAAATTCAAATTATCATGCAGATATCAAAAGGAAAAACTCAAGTTGATTGAAAGAGAACAGACTTTTGTATTTAATTCTGTTTATGCATTCATGTATTTGTGTTTCATCTAATGATCAAGTAAATATGTAGAGTTTAATCATCTTTTAACAAACGGTACTCCACACATTTGTTAATAACTATATGTCAAACACTATAACAAACAACATGCTTAGTAGGTAACAATTTATAAATTCAAATTATCATGCAGATATCGAAAGGAAAAGGTCAAGTTGATTGAAAGAACCTGTGAACCATATCTTGTACTAGAAGATGCTGCCTTTTTTTCATCAAGGAACCTGACAAAGCTCCTAAAACATAGATAAAGAAAAGCTATTGATTGTGTATATAACAGAATGAAGGTCTTTCATACTCATGACAGCCTCTCATTTATAGCATACAAATGCCATTAAAATGAGAAGGCCAATGAAGTTGATCTAACATAAGTAAGCACAGCGCAAATATGACAAATCCTAGGATGATATCAATGGCAGAAGTTGGACCTTAGGGGGTGTTTGGGTAGCTTATTTAGAGGGCTTAAGTGCTTATTGTATATTTGGAAAATTTAAAAAGCCCTTTTAGGTGTTTGGATAGGACTTACATGAAAGGCCTATCAGCTTATGTACGCGAAGAAAAGTGGAATAAGATGAAAATGACTTTTGGGGCATTTTGAAACAGCTTACACAAATATCCCTTGGTGCATGTTTCAACCAGAACCGTATTAACCTGTTACCCAACCCGCTCATTTTGCAACATCTAGTAATAGCCTATATCGAAGTACAAAATTGAAACTCATAGCTATACCATAAGCCTGTTTCATCCACTGCAAAAACCATAGGATTGCAGTCATAGCCCACACCAATTACAAGCTTCTCAGAAACAAACATAACCTGCGAGAAATGTTAGTTATGACTACATGAACAAAAAGAAGTGATAAAACAAGGCAGGAAGCTTGAGAGGATGCTGACCCACATCACGAAGAGGCAGATCACGTAGTACGACACTTTGAGCAGAAGGGGAAGGTCCAATTTGATCAGCAAAGTATATCATTGAATTATGGCCTGGTTAATGCGAAAAAAGAGAAATTATTTATAAAGCATACATAGTATCAAGTGGGTACAACCTTTTGAAAACAAAATGTAACGCAACCAATCTCTAACTAGTGGTTATTGAGCAAAAAGTACTCCACAGAAATCTCTTGCCAAATTCTAATCATCTTGATGACCATACGTGCTTGACAAAATTGTACATAAGAACAACTATTGGCTATGACAAATGTATAGCATCTTAACTTGTATTACATTAAACATGAAGCAATTGAAGTAAATTCTCTCACCTACATAGGCTAAGCTATTACCACTAGGGGACCACTTGACACCAAAAGCCCAGCAAAATGAGAGATCAAGCTGAACAATTTGCTGGCCAGACATAACAAAAAAGGTTAAACTATACGGAAGAGAACAGATGTATATACCACTCAGGGTTTTCATCTACATGTTTATAGTACAGATCCAAAGTTCAAATTGGAAAACTGATAAGCACCAAACCTCTCCAAATTTGGCATCTAATGAGGATCCGCTTCCTGCTCTTTTTGGTTTACTGCCAACCATTATCATAGATGTCAGTGCATAGGTTCTGTAAACATATGAAGTGTGTAAATGATGAAGCCTTTAACATTCTGTACACGTACCCTGCATCAACTCCTTTAATGAAAGTTGAGAACACTCTGCATTTTCCATCAGTAGATGTTGTAGCAATGAGAACCTGTAAAAAATAACTAAGTTTATCTAAATCATAGTGTATTGATATACATGTGCTCAAGTAATCATGAAAGGAACTAATATGCATATTAAAGTATGCATATATACAGACCTTGAGTTACAGGCTTATCTCCCCCTTCCCATTATAAAAATTGATTAGATGTGATATGTTTACCCGAAAATAAAATTCATATTTACTATAGGGTTGAAAAGCCTAAACACAGGTAATAAGGATCTTAAAATAGCAAGATAATGTGTCTTATGAATAAGTTTATGACATGCAAATGTTGGTAAGTAAAACAATGAATGAACTTTGTAAATGAACAAAAAAGGTACTTTAGTATCAAATGTAAGTCGGTAACACAGAACAGCATCAACATTTCAAAAGCAACATGACATAAATGAAATACGGACATTATTTGGATGCCAAGCAACACTGGTCACAGACGAATCATGCCTTTTCCTGATTAGCTTACTAACCCACCTGAGGAAATAAATATGGTATATGGTCAACAAGAGTTGACTTTTGTGAGGAGATATAAAATTCAGCAACTTATGAAATTAGACAAGGCATTATTCTGTTACGCTGTCAAAATCCTTTTCATCTACTAAAATCTATAATGAAAACTTCCAATGACACAGTTTTCATGCATGCAAATATATGTAAACAAAAAAAAATGAGAGGTAGATTAAAGAAAAGACAACACCAATTTAAACATTATCTGCCACTATCAAGTAGCATGAGACCTGATAGATAATACAGCACTCAAATGAAGTTAGAAATCTAGAAAGCAAGCTATTACCAGTTGTTCTCCTGCTCATAGTAACATATACAAACTGTTTTCGCTCCACTTCCCACAGCAAATTTGTTACCTGCAAACCATAATTACCAAGTATAACAACACGAATAACATTTACAAAAACACAGGTAAGAAGTAGAATAGGTTTCTTGATCTCTAAAGATATAAATTCACAATTCAAATAAAGGCATTCTATGAATAAGAACATCGAAAACATGAAACAAGTCATGTGCGGTGTGCCCACATTGTCAAAGAGTTTCACAAAAAATGTGCCACAGTACAGATACAAAACCGACATCCTATACTATAATCTATTTACCACCAAGATAATGAAACACGTGACATCGTATCTTGTAATGGTGGGTAAATGGATCAACAGAAGTACACTAAATTTGAAATGTGGAAATACGCTCATATCTAGTTATCTAAGAGAAAAAAAAATCAGGCATTCCTTTACATGAGTATTGTTTGTAAGTAATCCACTGAACTATTGACGGAGTAAGATGCCATCAATAAAAGATCAATGATTCAAGTGTTGCATTGATTTCATTTTGTGTCACCTTATAAGGTAAAGAAGGTGGGACAAGTTGTTGACATGGTAGCAATGGAATCAAATTTTGTATTATGATGAAGGTGACATCAGCTTACCCGAAAACACATATGTTAATATCTAATAATGAACTAGGAAATGACTGTTAGAATATACATACACTGATACACATGAAATAAAATCTGAATAAAAAACAAGAAAAAGCATAACATAAGTTCAAAACAAGATCTATAGTTGAAAATGCACACTTGGATGTGTGATGACAGTTCACGTGTTATTCTCGCAAGTTGATTAAAATATTCAGACTGAGACATCCTAATACTGTATAGGTTTGGGGGCTCATTTACATTAATATAGCCTCAACCATACCTACTATATTATTGCTACCGGTCATTAAAGGATACCATGATTGTTAAAAAAACGTTGATATTGATAAAGCCTTGGGCCATCATTTGTATGAAGCCAAAAAGATACTAGAGTTGAACCCTACTTATGTGTCCATCAATACATTCTATATCTCTATTCCTTTGTTCTGCATTAGTAGACAATATAATTTTCGAAATTTTAGCCCGTATTAATTATCGTCAAGGAGACGCTTGTCGCTTCTAGACATTATGTGGATAGAACTAAGCTAATTGCATGTCAGAAGCTTCTTAAACCTTTTAGCTTCAAGAAACGGTAACCAATAACATTATAGGTCATTTGGAGAATTAGAAAGCTGGAGGTGACAAAGAAAGTAGGAAGAACTAAATGCACACATCTTACGATACCTTTCGGACTCCACTGCACACAGAGTGCGGCACGGTTGAGCCTAAGGATAACAAGGGTTGGCACCCATACAGACCCTTCCTGGTTCCAAACATACCTGCAAAATTAGAAATTATCCATCATAAAGATCTATAGAACAATAAAAAAAACAAAGAACAAAACAAAAAGGTATACAGGCATGCTTCATTATATTGGGCACACGCAGTAGCAAAAAAATCAACCATCATGTGTACATTGAATTGCAGATGTCTGTGTGAGTTTGTAAAAGAGAGCGAGAGAGAGACAGATGCAAATATGTTTCTTAAATTGAACAGGACATGTATTTAATGATTAGGACATTCACTTACGAATTCCGATCATGAGACACAGTAACAATCCTGTTTGACGATTCACTCCAATCTATCCCTGCAATAATTTGGTCATGCTGCACCATAGTAGAACTGTAAATCAGAAGCTTTGTCTGTTTGAATAGATTATACGAGTATATCCTTGGATGTTCCAACGGATATACTCATACAGGAAACCTTCAACGAGGGACTGATAACAAACAGATAAGTCCAAAGAGGGTACAGTCATGACTTGTTTCCAGACACCAGCACATCAAAATATTATTTCAACATGTTAAAAACATTCATTATATTTTCATCTTGAGTTTTAGGAATATGCCAACAGCTTCCATATGTCAATGACAAGTCAGATATCATAATAAACAAAGTTTTCAAAGGCTCAAGGCGTTATGGGGCCTGAGGCGCGTGGCTTTCGCCTCATGAATGTGAGGCACATCATAATAAAAGAATATCTAATTCAATAACATTACAGCTCTTTAAATCTACAACAAATTAGCCAATCACAGTTCATACATGCCTACATAAAAGATACATAATACAATATTACGCAGAATTAGGCCTTAAAGGTTAAGAGTTATCAAAATTTACATACTACTATATACATTTTCTCATACATAACTGCATACATACTAAGTTACAGAGATATTATACAATGCACTCGTCTTATACAGACATACCATACATATACAAACAGCAATGAATGCACATTAGGGGAAGAAGCAGTAGAATTCCTGAAAAGAACTTATTGAAGTTGAGAAAAGGAAGCTGGATGCCAAAATACGTGCCAAATTCTAATTAAAACCAACTTTGTTCATAAAAAAGGAAAAGAAGAAGACAAGGACACACATATCGGCTATAACAGATCAGTTATTGGGAGCTAAAGTATAAAACTATAAACAATAGATTGTATAAAAACAAGTAAACATAAAAGGGTAGGTGTGATAATAATGATAGTCACCATAGAGCAGAAACACGCATATAGAAAGGAATTGCTGCAATGAACTTAATATCAAGTACCTTTTGAAGAACGTGAATCCTTTCCCAATTTTCTTCCACTGACTTATAAATGTGAACCTCATTATTGTTTGGACAGAGAGCAATCACTGCATGAATGCAAATACTATCACAATTTATCATGACAGGTGCAGATACATAGAGATTCAAACACATATTGCACACACAAGCTATATTATCAAAGATCATATTACAGTTAGCAGAACACTGCAGCAGGACTCTCATATCCAATTTTAACATGCATAAATATACGAATAGCACGTTTTCAAAATATGAAACGCCACAAAACACGGTCAAAGAAATATTCTACAATATCTTTCATATAATTTTTTTACACGTGTATAAATGTTGATCAACCGTATGGATCAATCTTATTCCAGTCCAAAATCTCCCAATACACCATCTTCATTGTAATTCTACGTAATTTTCATTCAAATAGCAAACAGACTAACTAGATATTCAACAAATATGTACAAAACAACGGATCACTACGACAAGAACAGTACCTACCAAAATAAAATAAAAACTGAACCACTTCCTAAATCTAGAAAATTTTAATTTCTTTTAAAACATATGATCATATCACCAATCAATTAGCGAAAACAGAGCATTTCAAGTTTATTAACCTAAACCTAAAGTTTACATAATTACATCAAACGGAAACAAATTCATCAAAAAAATAATTGAAGATTAATTGAATATGTATCTTACTAGAGTGATCAGGACTCCAAGCATGACACGTAATGCAATCGGCAAACTGATGAACTGCAATTGCCGCCATTTCAATCTGCAAACAAAAATATATATATATGATTCTGTTAGGTTTTTGATCTGATCATAAACTTTATAAATCTGTGATTAGGAGAGAGATAGAGAATTACGAATTGATTAGATTAGATTATAGAAGCGTAATCATGAAGTATTGAATCGAAGCAAAAACAAGATCTGTGATTTAATGCACTTTTTACGATCCGTTTAGGGTTTTAAAATTGTTACTTCCTCGGTACCGGGTTTTGTCTAAAACGATTTTGTAAGGGTCAAAAGTAATCAATAAAAAATTGTTAAATTCTCGTATTTACCCTCGTCTATTATTTTCAATTACTTATTTCATAAAACTGTTAATTAAATTTAGGTTGTGTTTGGTAGCAAGCATTTTAGAGTGACAAGCGACTAGCAGTTAGCAATTTGATTGAAAATTTTGTTTGAACAAAGCAATTGTAGTTTACATATTTTCTAACCGCTTCTTGCTAAATGCTTGATGAGAAAGCATTTCAACTAGCAAGTAGCATTTTGGTCCTGAAATTACCTATATACCCTCAAAAATAACATGAGTACATTATAAATAATGTGCATATGCCCTTTTTCGTAATTTTACACTTTATAATTACTATTACTGCTACGTAACCAAACACTTTTTTTAAACAAACAGTTACTGCTACTGCTTACTGGTTATTGTTATCGCTTACTGCTACTGCTACGTGTCGCAAACATACCCTTACATTGAATATAATGATAAAATTGACATTTATCAAAATTCCTTAAAATCTAGAGATTATATATTTGAAGGCCACTCAAATATATCTTTTTATTTTTGTAGGCCACCCATTTTTGAAAATAATTTTGTAGACCATCCAAATATATCACTTTGTTTTTATAGGTCACTCATATTTGAAAATGATTTTGTAGGCCATCCAAATTTGTATATTGCTTTATCTATATCAAATTTGACTAAAAACTCATCAAAAAATGTGAAGGGATACAAATACCCTTATATTTGTTAATTAATATTATTTATATTATTTTAGTTTTTATTCAAATACATGGGTATTTGTGTTCTTTTACACTTTACTGATGATTTTTTAGTCGAATTTGATATACATGAAACAATATACAAATTTGGTTGGCCTACAAAATCATTTTCAAATATGGGTGACTTACAAAAAGAAACTGATATATTTAGGTGACCTATAAAATCATTTTCAAATATATGTGACCTACAAAATATATATATATATATATTTAAATGACCTCCAATATATAATCCCTAAAATCTAATAAAATTTCTTAAATAACAATAAAAGTACAACACCATAAATATTTTTTCATCACAATTTACTTTTTAAAAATTTTTTATCATAAACTTTCACTTTTAGTCCTTTCATTTAAACTGTTCACAGTAACATATGCAATTCTCTAAGTTGATAATTACAGGCGAAAATAAATTATATGCCTAAAATATACTCCTGTATGCCTAACAAAATGATTAGTCATATTAAAATACTATTAGTTTAATATAAACAAAGATAATAAAATAATAAATGGAATTGATATCTTGATCGATAAATAAATTAGGTATGATTTTGTGTTTATATTTCTAGGCATTATATATAATAACTAGATAAAAAAGAAGAAAATTATATGAGAGAAAATATAAAAGCATTATGGATTACTCATTCAAAATCAGGTGGAAGGTATTATAGGAAGTTGACATTCATTAATTAAAAATACACATCAACTAATCATAAGTCATCTTTGGTATTCACGTCAATATTGTACCGAGGGCATCTTTAGAGTATACCGAATCAGTACAGCTATCCTTCTTCTGACATAGCACCTCAAATCAAGTCTTCTCCTCATTTAATGTTCTTTCCAATTAGGCTTCATAATTCACTATTATGTAACTATGTATGTTTCTAAAGGTTTTTATGTATTAATTAATACTCAAATCTAACAGTGCACTTGTGTTACATATTTGTACTTTTTTTTATCTATGATTTTGTTACCAATTAAAATTTGTTTTTTAGAAAAATGTTGAATACAATAGAATCGTCGATGTGTATATGTGTTGTTCGTTTGAATGATTTTATTTTTTTATTCTTTTAATATGTATCAACTGTTATAATATATATAATTAATGATGATTTAGAATTTTGTAATTGCATTTTGTTACTAATATAAAAAATATTTTAACTTTGATTCACATTTTTTTACACATTTATACTGTAATTTTCAGAATTCTATACTAATGATTCACTAATTTTTCTCATGTTACAAGACACTCTATTCATAAATATAAACATATTTTGATTCATATTATTTTACCCCTTAATATATACGTCAAGTCACCAAATTATCTCATGGTACCAAACATTGATTCATTAATTTATAATAGTGATTCACGGGTTTAATATTATGACGATTCACCTTTTTTAATGATTAATAAGTTGATTGACATTTTAGGACTACGATTCAGAAATTTTAAACATCTGATTTACAAAATATATCCAATTGATTCATATATTATATAATAATGACAATGATTTTTAGAAATTCTATAACAATATAACAAGTCAAAGTTAAATAACTTGTTATTAGTACACTTATTCAAAAGTTGCACTTCTTCGATCGATTAAGTGATGCTAAAAAAGAAAAAAAAAATAGATAATCAGTTAACATGATTTAGACTTGAGGAAACAATTCAAAGTAAATTTACGATGGACTTGCTTGATCTCCATGTCAAAACCCACTAATTTCGCTTCCTTTTTTAATTTTAACGTCGAACCCAAAAAACAATTATGATATTCATTCCATTAATTTTAATAAAGATCCCTTTTTTTGTGAAGAAATTACAAGGATATTTAAATGTGACGGTTTTAAAACAATAAATGTATCTAATTGGACAAATTTACCCTTCCAAAATTCAATCTAATTTTATAGTTATTTACAACTCATGCCATTTCTATTTTTCAACCATTGATCAAATAAATGTAAGGTTCAGGTCGCTTCTCCCCCTTCTCTCACATACAATCCTTATCCTTGGATCGAACTACTATATATATATAGCGCAATATTCATCGAAAACCTTTAATAGGGGCAAATTCATGATTAAATACAACGTGAGTTCGTTTAAATTGAACTAAAAAATTTGATTGGGTCATAATGATTTAAATAACGAGTCGGTCAAATAAATCAACTTGGGTCTTCAACTCCTACTTTTAAGCATTAATCCAACGGTATTTTTTGAAAATTGTCATAAATTACGAGTTCACTATCTTCAAGATAAATAATAAAATTCTAACTATAGTTCAAATATAAGATGTAAAGTAAAAAATATAATAGTTTGACTATTACAAATGTAACACATAAAAAATATATGATTTAAAATTTTTCACATAGCTAATATAAAGAAAAGAAAAAGAAAAAGATTAGCCAACGAATACACATACGTTATTTTCCATTTTCACTAGAAACACTCCCATTCTCTTAAAAGAATTTATAGTTTGCATCATAATCTATTATTATACAAGTGTTAAATTCAAATGAAAACTTTATCTTACCACATTAACTACATTTCTCTCTTTAATATTCATCTTATATCATTTTTGTCCCTCCTTTACCTGCAAATCTGCAACCTTCATCCTCACTCTGTAACTTCTCCATTTCTAATTTGAAGAAAAACAACTCAATTTCACTGCCTTCTTTGCTTTACCTTTTCATCAAAACTATGATTCTAAGATGTGAAATCCTTGATTGAAATCTTTTCGCTCAATTGGAATAGCCATATGAATTGGGACCTCATTTTTAATTTTTCAATCTTACTTCATGTTAATATTACTAGCTCACTTGATGTATGGTTTAATAAGAAATGTATACAAGTCAAATAATAGCTAGCGTTATATTACTATACAACTTTTTTGTAGAATATGAAAAAAACTTTGTATATAATACCAACCATTATTAAGGTGATGGATGCAGACATCAATGTAGCCCTAAGGTAGTGGTTTTTGATGAATCCACCAACAACTGTTATACAAAGTGCTCCAGATGAAAATGATAGTGAATCCACAATCATTTCTCCCCCTTCTTTAGAAGTTTATCTACCCAACCTTTCATTATAATCTCCAACGTTATATCAACTACATTATTCAAAAATCTCTTTCCTATTATCATACTAATGATTGTTATGAGCATCACAACGACACAGTTTGTCTTCCCTACCAGGCCTTTTGTTGGTTCTTCCGGTAGCATCAACGTGCCACCGAAAAAGAGGGTTCCAAAGAACATCATTTTGATAAGTTGTTTTATCCATTTGATAGAGACTATTACACTGTGTTCTCAAGTTAAAAACTAAGTGGGAAAGAAAGAAGAAGAAAAGAAGGAAACAACTACTTAACTAGCAATTATAAACAAAGTAAATATGTAAATAATTAAAGAGTTAAAGGTTAGAAGAATATCACCAAGAGACACCACAATTTATAGTGGTTGGGGTGGCCGTTAAGTAGTCCACCTTAATCCACTCTCTGATGCGATATTGGGATTTATACACTAGATGTTCAAACAATTTATATGTAGGAATGAAAACCGTTGAAAGTGTTATTTCTTCTTCACTAAGAGCACAACACTAATCTTCTTTAACCAAATGAAGATAACCTAACTAACTTATCTAACTTCTACTATAAGAAGCCTAGATACCAGTTAGAAAATTACTTCCACGTTCTATATGGAAGACCTCAAACTATTTATTATCCTAAAAAGTAGAAGACAACTATTCTTCAAATGATCTTCTAACTCAACATGAGGAGATCGCCACACTAAACTCTTCTTCTTCTAACTCTAGAAGATAACTCTCTCTTCTTCTTTTTCATCACCTTAGAGGAACACAAGAACAAATAACTCACTCAATGAGTCTTCCCTTAACAAATAGAAGACCTAATCACTTAATCTTTCTTCCACAATTAATTGGAAGAGTAATAATATGAGATCCTCATCGCATGAACACTTAGGGATATCTTACAACAATAATGTAGTGGCACATTACAACTTAATAAACTTAATACATATATCAACTCCTTGCTTAAAAGCTTAATCTTTCAAACACACTATTAGTAATAAACAATACAAGAAATGATCAATTCTTAATTGATAGAAATATGTGTTTTACAAGCTTAACAGAATAACCTAAAAGTTAAACACGAGTTGGATATTTATAGTCAAACTTTCAGGATTTCAAAATAAATCCTTTGTGCTTCCCCTTGATGTTTTAAAACCGGCAAGATTTGGAGGCATCCTTTTCACGTGTATGGTTGATTTTGTTATTTCTTTAGCCCATTTTACCAGATGCTTGGAGGCATCCTTTTCACGTGTAGGCTTGATTCTGTCGTTTGATTAGCCCCTTTTACCACATGCCTGGAAAAGGAAAATGCTTGGAAAGCTCCAACTGAAATGATGCAACCTTGCACTATCTGCATAACACCTACTATACAAGTATTTCGATATCAAACATACACTTGCACACACACCCAACAATATTCAACCAAGCACAAAAATTTTGTGTGTGAGAAAGGGTTAGCAATAACAATGTAATCTATATTGTCCACCACAAAGCTAGCATGCAATCCTAAGCATGACAAGCAACATAATCATTTACGATTTAATTAAACCAAACATAAACTAACACATTTGTTTATATATATCTTCTTCTTTTTCCTTTTTTTTTAGAGTAAGCTAAGTGATGTTTTTTTAACTGAAATGTGATTAAATTAATGATAGATGTATAATTGTATATGTTTTTTAGGTATGTTTTGTAGTTAGTTTATTATTTATGTCATTGAAATCAGAAAGAGCTAAAGGAACGAGACAACATCAAATTAACTTGAATGGAAAAGAATCACCATAATAGTTAATAACATAAAAACATACCCAAGTAAAGTATAAAAGAAATATATGTAGCGTGAATCACCGCCGAAGACCTCTTTCGCCTTCGACTTGAAAGCGATAGGCTTTTCGTTCTCTTTTAGTCGAAGAAGTGCTACATGTCGACCGTTAAGGAGACTACCATCGACCGACCTTCATTCTTCTTCATTATTAATAAATTTAGCAAAGAGAATTTTTTTTAGTTATTTTTTAACCTTCTTTACCCTATACTATCTCCTAAGAGAACCGCGAAAGGATTGTAGGTTAGATTCAATCTACCTATCATCGCCGACATAACCATAAAGAATATCATTAAAAAGCGTGAGTTAGATATTCATTGTATATTATATACTTAATTTGTTCATATTTTTATAATTATAACTTTAAGAGCTGAAGTATTGAAGAGGAAGATATTTAAGGGCTGACGTGAAAATTCAAGAGAATTCCCAGTCAAATATTCGTCGAGTTATATCTTGAACTCGCCTAGGTTAAAATATCTAAGAGTTGAAGATAATATCTGAAGACTTAATGAAGAATATTTATCTATTATTTAAATTCCATTTTCAAGTGACTTCGGCATAGAGATAGAGATAGGATCATATCCGGAACTGAAGGTTATCATGTATATTACTGTAAAGAAGACTATATACGTTAGTAAATAGAGAGAGGATCATATCCGGAACTCCCACTCGTTGAGCCATTCACGGAACTCGCTGAGCTAGGCCCGACAGTCTTCCATTTATAAATAAAAGTTGTTGTATTCATTAGAAAGAGAGCTGATACTTATAGTTTAGTTTTATATCCGTTTTTCCATATTATCAAGAATTCACAAGCATCTGTCAGAAACTTGATGAGTTATCTGTCTAAATTATTATCTTCCGGATTTAATAGTGGTTTTTATTATGCAATTGTTGTTAATTAATTACTAATAGATCTTTATTCATATCAACTGATTTAGAATGTATTTTAAATCGCATATAAGTTAATTGTATAATGTGATGAGAATTGTCTTGTACCATTGACATCCTTGGATCAAGTCATTTGTTATTACTTTGTGATTTAAATATGGTTTTAGTGTACTGTTCCATGAAAGAAATTATATGTATATGGATACCTTATCTGAATTATATGTTTTGTCGGTTGTGCTTTTTTACGATTTTATTATATTCTTAATGATTTGCTATCCATTGGTCATATCTTAATTATCCTAGGATGATCTTGGTTAATTTTCTATACTATATTATACTATACATAATGATATGTTCTCTTGCATGTTATGTGTTTATTTGGTCATTATATTTTAATCATGCTAAAATGTAAAATGAGGTCCAAGTTTATTGGCGCTAGACCATCTAACCTGCTGTTTCTAAAGTGAAAATCATTTGGAAATAACAAGAAGTTTTTTGCGCCACTATCCGGGATATTTAAATCTCCAGTGGACGAACCATTAAGAATCTGATACGCCAGATCAAAATTTTAGATTTATAAAATAAAAATCGTCTTTCATAGTCAAAATATGCCAGAAAACCTCATAAACTTGCCCATTTACATATAGTCACTCAACGAGTTCATGTTGAATTTTATTAAACTTATTAATTTATTTTATCTTGTTAACTATACTTTTACCAGAAAAATATTATTTCGAAAAAAAAGAAAAAACTTAAAATCAGAAAATAATTTTCTTAAATGATCAACTTTTATTAAAAGTTTAATTATTAAAATATGTATATTTGTGTAAATGTTTATGTGGTTTGATCGGATATGAGTCTAACTCGCTAAGTTTTTCTCTAAACTCGACAATTTTGGTTACTATTATATTATACTATACATAATGATAGGTTCTCTTGCCTGATATGTGTTTATTTGGTCATAATATTTAAATCATGTTATCAATGTAAAACAAGATCCAGGTTTATTCACACTAGATCGTCTAAACCGCTGTTTGTAAAGTGACAGTCGGTTGGAAACAACATCAAATAACCAAATTACACCTTATTTATAGTGTAAATTTTTAACCAAGCCAAACTATACACTGAATATACAAATTGTCAGATGGGATTAAACTTCTATTATCAAATATACATAGTTTGGGGGAATGATAATGTGAATATGTGTTGACACATTGTCCATCTGAGTCTATGCCACCAGATCGAGAAGTAGAGTCTGTTTCATCAACATGTGAGTCTATATTTGAAACTTGAGGTGTAAGAGAAACATCTTCAGATTATGTTGATGATGTTTTTTGTAAATTCATCTTCACTGTCAGAGTCAAGATGATGAATTTCAACTTTTGAAGTCCCAAACCGAGACCCCACAACATATAGTTCTTCAAGTAAATCAATATCAGACTTAGATGTCTACACATTTAGGATATCAAATGATATACCATTGAGTCACACATAAAAGTCATCATCCCATGTCACTGCTCATCTTAGTTCAGCATCTAGTCATTTTGAACCTATCCTTGAAACATCAAACACCTATAGATCTGCCCGTTACTAATGCACCTCAGTATATGACAAAATGGAGTAAGGTACATGATAACAATCTTATCATTGGTAATTCGACTTCTAGAGTGCAAACTAGATCTGCTACTGCAAAATTTTGTTTGTTTGTAAGTTCCGTTTCATTGATGGAACCAAAGAAGGTCGATGAAGCTCTCATTGATCATAACTAGATGTCAACAATGCAAGAGGAGTTAGCCCAATTAGAAAGAAACAAAGTCTAGAAATTGGTGCCTCAACCACATGGTAGATTAGTGATAGGGAATAAATGGGTCTTCAGGAACAAAATGGATGCTTATGGAGTTGTAGTGAGGAATAAAGAAAGAATGGTCACTTAAGGTTAGTGTCAACCAGAAGGCATTGACGATGATGAAACATTTGCACCAGTTGCAAGACTTGCGGCAATAAGGATCTTTCTTGCTTATGCGGAGCAGAAGCCGTTCAAGGTTTTCCAAATAGATGTCAAAGTGCATTCTTAAATGGAAACTTGCAAGAAGAGATCTATGTTAAGCACCAACATAGATTCTTTGATCCAAAAAATCCTGGCTATGTCTACAAGTTAGACAAAGCCTTGTATGGTTTGATGCAAACTCCTAGAGCTTGGTATGATACTCTCTCTGTCTATCTTGTTAAATGTGGTTATCTAAGAGGTAAAACTGATAGCACACTATTCATCAATAGAGATAAGAAATATGTCATACTAGTAAAAATTTATGTTGATGATATTATTTTTGGTTCTACAAATGAAGCTATGTGTAAAGAGTTATCTGATCTCATGACTAAAGGTTATGAGATGAGCATTATGGGAGAATTGACATTTTTCTTGGGATTACAAATAAAACAATCCAAAACTGTAATTGTCATAAACTAAGGTAAATATGTCAAATCTTAATTAGATAAATTTGAATTTACATCATGCTCCTCACTCGCTACACCTGCTTCACCTGCATTAAGTTGCATGTTGACCTTGATGGTAAATCTGTAAACATCATTGCTTATAGAGGTATGATTGGGTTACTATTATACTCAACTGCGAGTAGACCAGATATTATGTATGCTACGTGTCTTTGTGCTAGGTATCAAGCTGATACAAAGGAATCTCATTTACTAATTGTCAAGAGGATTTTCAGATATCTAAAGGGAACTGCAGGATTAGGTCTCTGGTACCCATCTGGTTCAAATTTCTGGTTGAAAGGATACTCTACTCCAACTAATTGATCAAAGAGTAAATACATCAATCAGTATTTTTTACTCATTTATATTTCTATTATGAGTTTATAATATATATCAATAGGTAAATATATTCATTACTTATAATTTCCAACTGATTTGATCAACAAGATTATGAGTCATTGAGTCATGATTGTCTATTCTTATATGCTATAAAGTTAGTATCTCAGGGATCTATCTTTTACATATCATTACTGTATTATATTTGCTATAATATATTTTTCCTAATATAAAAGGCCGAAAATAACAAAAATGCATTTATTGTTCAAAATGGGCAAAATTGTTTCTGCTTATAGATTTGAACGTTCAAATTAGCAAAAAGCCCAACAACCACTGCACGTTCATGGAAAACCTCAACGTTCAAGTCCCTAAAAATAAATATGTTGCTCGTCTGATTGAAAAAGAAGGATTTGAGAAAATAATAAACTATTTCAAAACCTATGCCATTTATCAAACTTTAACACGTACTCTAGGCACCATTTATCCACAGTTACTTTGTGAATTTTTGTATACATGTTCACATTCTCTTGTGGACGATGTATCAGAAATTTATACATGTTCACATTCTCTTGTGGACGGAGTATCCTAAATTACAGGGTATATTGAGAATCGTACGGAAAGGATTCCTATCACTGCAACCACAATCCGTAGTGTTCTTGGGCTACCTGATTCCCAAGTGTTTGATCCATTGCCTACTGGTGACGATACCCAAATGTTTGATCTATAAAAAGAATCAATGCCGCTATCACTATTGGGGTTGTCACTATTGGGTTGATGGATCCAAATGCTTTGGAACCATCCACAAGAAAAATATGAATGGTGTCTAGAATGTGTTCTTCGGTATGGTAATCCAATGCCTAGGTACAAATCAACATTTTTTTTATCAATTGAACACAATGGAGGCCTAGCTCCCACTCGCTTAGAATATGTTCCATATTCTAGGTTCTTATCACTGATCATTCAGGATCAATTTGATGAGTATGACCTCCTGCCATCCCAAGGCATTCAACCAAATTGGCAGGAGCTTACACTTTTTCAAAACCAATGACCTATCCCTAACTCCATCTATGTCTAAAGAACTGATAACGCGTAAAAAGTCATGTTTTTACATGCATTATCTTCCCTAATTTAGCCTAATAATTAACATTAATGTGAAAATACAATGCTCATCTATTTTATTCTGTCAACAAGGTTAAAATATAGACAATGATTCAAGAATCACTAAAAATGGGTGAAAACGAGTAAAATAGAGCAAAACAATAAAAGACGATTCACTCGCATCTCAATTACCTATCTGATAAGATTTGAGAAATTATTCTTAAATGATCTTAACTTGTAAATCAAGTGATTAAGATCGCGGAGGTCCGAGAATCGCTAAAAACGGATAAGGATTAAAGAAGTTATGGCCAAAACAAGAGGTAATAAGTTATGATCCCGCACAAGGAACAAGATGACTCACACACATGATTGGCACTAGTCAAGAATAGCCATGACGTGCCCAATTACGGTCATGCACCAACCGATCAAACATGTCAAGAACGGTTGCACACCCAAATACAACCATGCACCAACCAATCAAACATGCAAAGAACGGTCACACACCCAAAAACGGCCATGGCACGGCCGTACACGGCCATGTAAATGTTGATGAATTTGTATGTAGTCAATCAATATTCGAATACCAGAAAACCAAAGTGTTGAAAATGGTTGTTTCCAAACAATTCTAAAATCATTTCCTTTGAGGCTTTGATGGAACTAAATCAGAATGTGATTTTTCTTTCTAAGTAAACTTCAACACTTATAATTGGAATTGTAACAGTGGCGCTAGCGCCCTTTTTCAATCATATTCAATAATAAATTTCAACCCATTGTTTATTAAGAAAACAACATAGAATGTGTTGATAATGAGTTCCACCCACTCCTTACTTAATGCTATAAATCTGAGCTCAAATCAAATTACACAATAATGTGTTTGTTTTCTAGATTTTAGGATAATGAAATACATGAAAAGTACATACATGAGTCAGACCTGACTCGTTTTTGTTGTTTGACGGTAAGAACACGGGACATATTATTGCGTGTCCCATGAATGACGTTAGTTGATCAAACATATTTCGGCTCGAGCGTGATTTACGGGTCACTTATTTACTCTACATAAATGTTGTAAATCGTATTGAGATTAAACTCATCGAGAGTGTTAAAGAGTGATTAGAGCCCCACAAAAAAGATGAGGTTTAAGAGTACCCATAAATGGAGATGGGTTTTGGAGAGGAGAGCGTGAATGCTCTACCTAATATGGATTTATTGTTGTGTCCTGATTTCTCATTGTAAGCTAGGGTGTTTCCCTCTTTTATAAGGAGAAAGAGGGCAGAGTTATCATAGAAGCTCATAGGTTTGACCATATTGAGAGCCTAATGTACAGGTTACACTATCACTCGTGACCACCCTAGATGTCTTCTATATATACTTCGAAGCATACCTTGGTTAGGTACATAAAATTTGGTTTTCCATTGGCAGTAACATCAAAAAGACGCAGTGGCAATCTGACCCCAAAATGTAGTTTAAAACATGCACCTGACGCATATGCTTTCTTTTGTCCTGTTGCGATATACGTTCATGCGTATCCTGGACACTACTAATTTTTCATTAAATCATTTATCATATAAACAAGATATTCATCAAATAGACTATAACCCTAACGCATAATTGCGATTAAGAATAGCCTACATATCTACAATGCTTATCTATAGAGGTGGGCAAAACCGGTTTTGGCCCAAACCGAAACCGGTTTTCAAACCGAACCGGTTTGGGTCAACGCCGGTCAAAACCGATTTGACAAAAACCGGATCGGTTTGAAACCGGTTTGAATCCTGAAAAACCCAAACCGCCCAAACCGGTTTAGGAACCGGTTTCAAACCGGATCGAGATTGGTTTCCCAAAACCCGGTTTGGGAGAAACCGGATTTGACCCAGATTGACAGGCTATCCGCCGGATAGCGGCACCCTGAGGCGTATTAACAGCCCAAAACCCTCATTTTCTTCCAAAAAAAACACACACACACACAACTCTTTTCCTCGCTAGTCGACTTCAATCATACTTGGGCGATTTTTCCCCTGATTTCCATCCACATTTGCTTGGGTTTTTCATCTTCAAATCATTGGTATGATTATTACTACTCTCGTTTAATACATTCCTTGAATTTTAAACTTTTGTTGATGATGAATTGTGATGAATTAGGTTTTTAATCATTAGGGTTATGTTGTACTATGTTTGTGATAGTTAATTGATGCTTGATTATCAAGTTTCACGGTTTTATTTGTTGTAATTAGGGTTTATAACCGTTTTGTTCAAAACTTGTTTGTGATGGTTAACTTGAGTTGTAGTTGTATATAATTGGTTGAATTGCTTGATTTTGAAGTTTCATTGTTGAATTTGTTGTAATTACATTGTTTTATTATATATATGTGATGTTTAATTGGATTTGTAATTGTATAATTGATTGAATTTGTTGTAATATGAGAGTTTTTATCCTAATATATGGTTTATGGTAATTGATAATTTGAATGTATAGATACGTGCTCGGTTTGTATTTTTGTTTTAATGAGGTTATGTTTGATAAATGTTATATTTTGCAGACATGGCGCCAAAAAAGTCATGAAAACGTGTGGAACCGTCTACAAGCCACAAATGAGGAGGCAACGGAAGTGTATGACCTTCCGGTGCCAACAATAATAAGGAATCACCAATTTTTAAAGTTTAATAACCGGCATTATAGTTCAAGTGAAAAAACTGAATTTAAGTCGAGGTTGGACATCAACATCAACAAAACAATTCAATGTGCTGATGTTGTCGATTGGGCTGTTCTAATCAAATAAGTGCAAGACAGTCTAATACCACCGGTTCCGAAGAAATTAGAAACATCTTGCGGGTGGAGTATAGGTTAGCTGATGGTAGGTTATGTTTCACCTCGAGAGCTTGGTCGAGGTTATTTAGTATTCGGGAGTATATCTATCGGGAGGCAACTCTCGAGTTTTTCAGCACTTACTTATTTGATGATGTAAATACGGATGTCAAGGCATGTACTATTCGGTTCCAATTGTGTGGGGTGCCTCGAGAGATGAGTGTGTCCGAATTTGGTTTGGCTTTAGGTTTGTATACTCCGGAGGAGGTACGTATGGATTATTATATAGATTACCTGTTTCATGGGATTCGGCATCCACAAGATTGCGATCTACCGGCTCTTTGGAGTCAGATTTCGTCGTATCCGTGGACATCTAAGCCCAAGTCTTCTACACAGCTTTATGATCCAGTCATCCGAGTTATTCACCGGATGCTTTCTACATCTCTCACCTGTCGGAGAGAAAGCCCAGAGAAAGCCTAGAGAAAGTCACCCAAACAGATTTGTATTATCTTGGGTGTATCGTGAATAGAGGGTTGGTGAATGTTCCGGGTTGTCTTGCCCGGTCGCTGTGGAATATGGCTCGCGGGTCACGCCGATCTAGTAGCATCACTAGTGGGCAGTATGTGACCCGTTTGGCCCGCTACTTTGGTAACCAAACCGGATTGGGAACGTGCATGATCGTGCAACCGGAAATGCGGTTATTGGGTGTGAATTGGTTTAGGCATTGTTGGTTGATAGATAGATCTGTAAACCTACATTGGGCTCCGTGGGTATTTAATCATGATCAAGAGGAACAAGATGATGATGATGATGAGGAGGAGGAGGCGCCTGTCGGCCATGCCGGCCCTGCCCAAAATGTCGGCCCTGCCCAACATGCCGGCCCTGCACCACCTTTAACTATTGACCAACGCTTTGCTTATTTTGAGAATAAATTCAATAATTTTCAATCCAATGTTGAAACACAGTTTAATTGGCAACGGGACATGATGGAATCGCTTTTCGGGCATATGGGTATTGATTACTCGGCTACTAATGCTCGTTATGGATATGGACCAGGATCATCTTCTCAGCATCCGGACGACCGGCAGTGATTAACTTTAAGTTTGCTGGTTCACTTAGATTGTTTAATCTTTGACTATTATGAATTAAGTAGTTGGTAGACTTTCTTTGACTTTGTTTGTTTTATAATTGATTATGGTTGACATTAAGTAGTTGGTTGATTGTTTTTTGACTTTGTTTGACTATGGTTTGCTTTTTTGTTAATGTTTGACTGTGGTTGACTCTCATTAACTTTGGTTGACTTTGTTTGACTATGGTTGACTCTCATTGACTTTGGTTGACTATGGTTGACTATGGTTGACTCTCATTGATTTAGTTAAGTATAATTGACGAATTACTAAGAAATGTTAAGCACTAAATTTGTTAATTAATAAGAATTCTAAAAGTGACTTTACATAATACAAGTATAAACTTTTAAATATGTTACAAAGTATCCTTGACTAATCGTCGGTATGAAAGTTGTGTAACTCTTCTTGATAGGTAAGCTCTTGTGCGGTAAGTGATACCGACATTCTCATTGCTATCTCTTCCTCATGTATCTCTTGTTCAACCTTTTTCAATTCCCCTTCGAGCGGTGAAATGTTTTGTATCCGTTCAATCTCATCTAGATAGTCTTTTAAACAAATACATACTTCCACCGACAAAGGGGTGAGTTTTGTTCTTCTTGGTGAAATTACCCGACCACTAACCGTAAAAGCGGACTCCGAAGCAACCGTAGAAGCTTGAACGGTTAATAGGTCACGTGCCATAGCCGCTAATATTGGAAATTGGGATTCATGCTCTCTCCACCAAGCCAACAGATCCAAGTTCCCAAACTCTCTCACCGACATAAACATTATAAAGTTGGATTTTGTATATCTTGAAAGTTCGCTACTAGGAACGGTTCCTCGGGCTCTTTCGAAGCATCATTTATCAATGTGTTGTATAATATGATGTCATCATTGTTGGCGTGCGAACTTGAACCACTTGCGCCTTCATTCCTTATAAAATCTTGAATGGGTGTGGAACCCCCATACTTCGACGCATAAACATCAAATAAACTTGCAAAAAAATCGTTAAAATCATTTATTTCATCGACCGCCCAAGCCGGCTTGATAGCCGTCAAACCCAAATCATTTTCAATGTTGGTTAGTAAAGTTTCAACTCCACTAACATTTAAAACGGGGTTTAAAGCGGCGGCATATTTTTAAAATATTTTAAAATATTTTACTAATTTTTCCTTTATCGGTTGTACCATATTTTCAAATATTTCGCTTCTCATTTCAAAAGCGTTTAATTTTTGACACATTAAAAATATTTGTTTTAATACTAAAGGACTAGTCGGATAATAAACACCCGACGATAAAGTGGTTGCTTCTTTAAAAACTACAAGCATATCGGTTAGAACTTGGATAGTATACCAACTTGATTCGGGAAAAGGTGTAACAAATCTATTACGGTCCGCAAGCAAGTTATGGAACAACCTTAAAGTGTCCTTTTGTCTTAAGGCACTTTCAAACATGTTACAAGTCGAATTCCATCTAGTAGGTACGTCCCAATTGGGACCTAACCAAAGTGCATTCGAATCAACACAAAATTTCATGTACCTATGGTATCTAGCGTTTGAAGAACTAAAAATATCACGTAGCATTTGTTTAAAAGCTTATTTTATTTGTGCAATAAAACTAAGTCCATCTTGCACAACCAAGTTAATGATATGTGCAACACATCGACTATGAAAGAATGCACCTTCGCAAGCCGTTTTGTATTTTAGTTTCAATTGATTAACGGCGGCGGTGTTATTGGATGCATTATCAAAAGATATTGAAAATACTTTTCTTTCCAATTTAAAACTCTTTATCACGTAATCTAAAATTTGATATAAATTTTCGCCGGTATGCGGATATCCAAATAATTCAAACGCAATCGTATGCTTCATCATTTGCCACGTTTTGGGATTAACCCAATGAGAGGTAACACAAAGGTACGAATCTTGTGAACCATGTGGAGCCGTCCAAACATCACAAGTTAAATTTACACCGGTTTTTAAAGATTGAAAACCTAAAATCATTTCATCTTTAGCCATTTTCCACATTTTAATTACATCTCGTCTAAGAATCGAACGACTTACATGGTTATAACGAGGTTGGAGAGTTTCTTGGATGAGTCGAGTCAACCGAGGATTGTCGAAGTGGTCAAATGGCAAGCTTTCTTGAATCACGAACTTCGCCATTCTATCCCGCACCTTAGAGGCTTCGGATTGCCACATTGTACCATCATTCGCCATTGTTGATTGATTATGCCCCGTTCCATATTTCACCGCTTTACAATACGTGTTTGCATGATTTTTCAAAGTAGTATAGCCGGTTTCTTTGAAAAATGCCCCACATTTCTTGCACCGAGCTTTTCTAATACCGTTCGACATTTCACACAAGTCGTAATTGCACCAAACCGCCGAGTTTCTTTTCGTTTATATTATAGAAACAACCGTAGCATTGCTAGATGATTCTCCAACACCGACGGAAGATTGTGATTGCCCACATAATGATGCCATTGTGTTAATAAGTATAAATTTGAGAATTAAAACTGAAAGTGGAGTGTTGAGACTTGAGTTTGAGTGTATACAATTATATATTGCAATTTGAGAATTGAGAGTATATGCTTAGATTGAGAGTGTTGTAAGTTGTGAGTAAACCTCAAGATCACATTTACATATATAGTGATTTTTCTGGAGGTTTGGCTCCATAAAGAGTCCAAAAAAGGGCCAAAAATGAGGATAGCCGTTTGAGAAAACGGCTAGTTTTCTATGCAGATATTTCTGCAGAAAGCAGCTATCCGGCGGATAGCGTAAGGATATCCGCCGGATAGCCTCAATTACAACGGCTACTTAGCAACAGAAACGGCCTATCCGCCGGATAGCCTTACCCTATCCGCCGGATAGGTCAAACCGGTTCGAACCCTATTTCATCCGGTTTCAAACCAAACCGGTTTCAAACCGGTTTTTGATCCGAAAAACTCAAACCGATCCAATCCGGTCGGACCGGTTTCAAACCGATCCGGTTTGATCAAAACCGGTTTTGACCAAACCGGTTTCGGATCAGAATCCAGTTTTTTTACCCAGCTCTACTTATCTATAGGTTTAGGGCATGCTTATTCAAGAATGAGAATAGAGAAAGAAATGCTAAAAGTAATGGCAGGTAAATGAATCACATAAAACGTTTTCCCAATTTTATAATAATACTCCCTACAATTTTTTGGTAATGAACCATATTATTATAACATATAGTTACTACTGATAATGATAAAACCAAATATCGACTTGTATTCATCATTCATGCATTATATTCAGAACATATCTTTTACAATCCTAAGGGACAGCAAAGAAAGCTATAGATGGATGGAAGTCCTAAACTTGAAATCCTTTTTCTTTGACTTGCTGTCTTTCTCATGCATCTTTCGTTTTCTCTTCTTTTCATTCTGGAACATATCAATCCCAACAGAATCAGCTTTACTATCGATTTTTAAAATTGTTTATTTTTTTTATTGAAGACGAAATTGAAATTGGTATGCTATAGTACGTATCTCGGCCACAATGTCACTGAAGTCCTCCAGTTGACTACGGAGTTTCTCTTCCTCGTGAGCCTCCTCGTATCTAATGAAGACGAGAATTATAATTTATAGATATTCGGTGTATGTTCTGATCTTATTGAGAGGTAAGCAAAAGTGCAACACTCACTTTGCAGGCAAGACATTTTCCATAAGCTCCAACTCTTCAGGCTGTAATGAGCCATCAACCTTATCTGTTTTCTGACCTCTAAGCAAGTCAACCTATCAACGAAAAGAAATTCAAAAATGGAGCCTGAACATCCTGACTAACCGCAAGTACAAACACGTAGTTCGTGACTACAATTAACAGTAGCAAACTGGTGGGTTGTGCAGGTCAGGTAACGGGTCAAAAAATGAGCTTTGACATGAATCGAATTCGATTGGGTCAGCCAGAGTTGACCTGGAAAATGTTTTGTTTAAAGATTTCTGAAACTTTTTACCAACAATTAGTGTGCCGAATGTGATTAAAAAACTATATTATTCCACTAATATCTTATTATTTGAATAAAATGGTTTAAGAGGTTTTGTGCACCGAAAATACATACGCAAATTTTTGCCCCATTTGACATGTCACCATTTTAGCTGTTATTTGTTTTACCTGTTAGGCTAAAGAAATAGAAGTAAAAAACTCAATTTCCATTCGTAAGTGAAAGGGTCAATTTCCCACTTAATGGTGCTCTATACCCACAGATTATACTAAACCTTCCATATCAGAATATGATACTAAAATCATATCTAGACAAAAGCTTACTTTCAATCTATGATATGGATAATACCAATTACTTCTTTCATATAGCAGTTGATAAACAGTACAGACTGGTATTTTACTAAATAACAATAATATCTAATACGCATACCCTTTTTGCTGCTGTCTTGTCTTCTGGTGCACCACCTATCACATAACTGTTGGCAGAAAACAAAAAAACACAAGTCCCATTATATTGAGGGTTTAATTAAAAAAAGAAAAAAAAAAGCTCAGAAAAGTAGATATTGCTAAACAAAATGTTAATGGTGTTAAGAAAGTTGACTACATACGTATGTGTTGTTCCCAATTGAGTTCCTGGAGCTATCTTTTCTTCTTTCTCTTTCAAAACCTTTACCAATGCAAAAATGCGGTGGATTGATTTAATTATAAAGGATGCCAAAAATAAAAGTTTATTGGAGTCATGGAGACATCAGATATAGAACACTCACTTGGTAAAGCGGTTTATCAGGTTCCTTTCTCATTTGCTTTCAAAGGTCAATTACATCTGGAGTCTCTACGCCAGTTGGGGTACTGAGTAGTGGACAAGAAAGTAGATGATTTACTAGTTCATCACACTATCAAGAAGAAAATATATATATATATATATGTGTATATACACATAGATACGTGCAATTGTAATATTTAACTTGGGACTTATTTAAGACACCAAATTCGCGATCAACTAATCAAAGCAATCACGACATAAACATCATAGAGAAGTAGAAGTTGCAAAAATAGGCAGGGTCAAATGGGGAGGGAGTAAGAGGTAGACAGGGATTCAGATCGAAACGGGTAGATCTCAAGTAGAGGTCAAACATTTGTTGTTCAATATTTCTTACCATTTTGATATTATTTAGTGTTTCAAATATGAATAAAAATCTATATGAGTTAATAATAATCTAACTTATTGAACAAAACTATAGGTATTAAAATTACACATTAGATGACTTTTGCCCGTTCAACCCATTTGATCCCCCTTTACATTAAAGCTAACCTGTCACCCATTCATAAGTAAATGGGTTAAAAATGCCACGTCCAAAAGCTGTTTTTATCCTTGGCATCATCAATAACTTGATCTTATTTAAAGGACCATATATGAGGTCAGAAAATAAAAATAATAATAAAAAATTTCTATACCTGGATAGACTATCAACAGATTGAATGCCATCCTCCATTTCCTCTTCCTCGTACTGATCTTCCATCTCCTCTTCCTCTTCTTCTTCTTCCTCTAAATCACCCCAGTGCTTACTCTTATCAACTGGCTCTTCCTGAAGACATTAACAGACACCAATGAAGTGATGCGGACGTGCAAATCCATGAAGGTAGTATACAGTTGAAAATTAAAATTATTTAACTGCTTTCAGCATTATAATCAGATCTGAATTATTGCAAATATGCTAATGGGAAAACATTAACTTGCTGCTAAAGACTTGGCCTTCTGATTTGCCAGAATACATCTTTTACTACAAGAATCATATTTCAATAAATCCCATGCCAGAAATCAAGATTCACGCATACAAGGTAACATGAAAGTACCTCATAAGTGGGTGGTTCTTCTTGTTGTCCAAAAACATCCCCATAGACGGCCGCCCAAACTTCAGCAAAAAGAGGTAAATGTGTAAGAGATAAAGAGAGCAAGATGTCACGAAATATAATAGATCAGATAAACCTAGAGGTGGCAATTTCAACCCATTTACATGACACCAGGTCAATTTCAATCAAAATCTATTGACAACTGATCAAACAGGAAAGTTCTTAAAAAGAAAACTGCTATACAGAAATAAGGTTGAACAGGTTAAATGAGTTGAGGTCAGTAATCAAATGCTTAACTCTTAAATCATTTTATTTAAAAATAAAAAATAATAAAAAACATCATTAACAACAAAAGTTTTTCCTTATCACATTTACATATAATAGACAAAATGTTGATAGGTCAACCCGGCCCAAATCGTTTTGACTTGCACTTACAAATAACTTGTGTTGAACCATCACCAGCCCGTTTTACCACCACTAATAAGACCCTATTAAAATTATAACTTACCTCATCAACAGGTGGCTTGCCCCAACCTCCAGGGTGATAACCACAGCTAGCCCCAACTGGAATAGGAGCATTCAGTCCCGGAATCTTTAAATGTGGATAAGAAGGTGGAATACCATATCTCTACAAATTAGAGTTTTCATTCATCAGACTAAAAAAGCTCAGAAAAACAACAGATAGGTAACAAAACACGCTTGTCATCCTTTTAAGGCCTTTCTAAAAAGAAATCTTTACAAATGAATGTAAGAAAATTGTATAACACAGGGGATCACAAAGGGATGTGCAGCGGTCACCTGCATATTAATAAGCCACGGGGGCGGAGCACCTTCTGGCATTCCTTGTGCTTCTTTTAGTTCATGTGATAAGGTACCTAGTTTCATCTCTCTGAGTTTTACCTGTTAATACCAAAGTAGTTCCAATTGAAAATCATCATAAACATAATACTCTCCTAAACTGCACATAACTACTTATATGACATTTTTCACCCAAATTATTCTGAGAAAACTACAACACAGTCAAAATAACGGGATTTGTTACCTCAAACTCTATTCCTTCGTGTAAAGATCACTGTGGGCCGAAAGTTTTGGTTCAGTCTGATACTTGAAAAAAGCATCATGGAGCACCTGCACAATCAATTCAAAGGTTAAGGACGCAAATGAAATAGCGAAGATAAAAGAAAAGAAATAAGCATGCATATATTTTCCAAACACAAAGTAGAAGTAATGCTAGTTTATGATCCCATGTATTACAGAAGAATCAACTGATCAAACCTGATAATCGATATCCATCTTTCCCATTTTTGGCTGCATTCGCTCCCACTGTTTCTGTTTAAGCTTCCTATTATCCTCCTTCTCAATAAAGCCTGCAAAAAGCAATGAGAAAAAAGTTTAAGCACTGAATTTCAAGTTCCCCGAATGACAGAGAACTTAGTATATTAATTGGGGAACACTCCATGACTTTGTGCAATCAATATTTATTACTAGATTTACTTCTTCATTATAATTGATTTATATCACTAATGTCTAAAATTAGCTAGATAGTCTAAGAAAAATAAAATTCTTGTAGGCTGGTTAAAATAACCATTTGAACAATCACATGAGATGTCCGTTGCAACTTGTTTGTGATGGAGAGGAAAACATATGAACTGAAACCAAAGAGACAGTTTTTCCTAACTTGCATGTTAAAAAGGAAAACAAAAAATGAAAGGGAAGTATAGGACTTGCATTTTCCCAAAATATAAAAGAAATTTGTGCATTCAAAAACCACCATAGTACAACGTGCTTGATTTAATATTTAAATGTATCTTTCTACATGGCAGATTAATTTCTTTTCGGCATCAATTCAAACATTTGAAAATTGAGAGCTAATGACCAGTTTTTTCCCTTCTTCCCCCAATCCCCTATTCCCTTTTGCCACCTTTCACTCACATTAACTACAACATTACACTTACAAACAAACACCTCCCAGAATCAGAAACACAGACAACATTTAACTTCTGAAAATAAGTCAAACAAACAGGAAGTAGCTCCTTTCTATACTTCTATTAATAAGTTGTAATTCCCCATTGTTCTTTTCTTCCTATGTTCACAGATAATGACAAATTTTCATCAACACTGTATCCAACAATTTGTAGCTGTAGAGGATTTAATTCTTAGGAGAGAGATGATAAGGCTGGGTAGTGTCTAAACGTTCATGAAACGAGCACTTATATTTTAAGAGCCTACACTTACAAAATATCACTCACGGAAAACATACAAGCAAACAGAAGACGGGCACAATATTTAAATAGAACACATTTTTGTAACTAAATAATAATACAAAACCAGCACTTGCAATAGGGGATATGAATCAAAAGATCTATCTAACCTGTCTAATTTTCTCAATCCCAGTGGCCGCAAAATCGCAATAAAGTCAGGAAGTTGAAATGGCTGTTTCTCGATACCCCGTTTCCCCTGCCATACAAATTCATAACAAGATGAGATCCACATCCATCAGCATATCTATGGATTAGACAATCCTATACTTGACAAAAAGTCCGAGATACTATGAAAGTTAATGACACTTCTAAAATGTAGATACACAGACAAACTAAAGTTTGTCCATGCAATATATGTATAAAAGCTTGTGCACTATGTAATGCAGAAATATCTGAAACACAAAACCAAATAATGAGCATCCGCATTTCATAGCTGAATAGTCCCAACGTGTGGTATGAAAAATACATTATCCAGAGCATTACTATTAATCATTTTAGTTAAGGTATCATGCAAGTTTCCAAGTTTCAAACCCCCATAGCAAATTCATTAAGAGAGAAACAATTTAAAGTCGCATTCATATAAAGCACCTACATGTCCAGGCACCAAGATTGTCGCAGCCAGGCCCCTGCAAGAACCACATGTATACATATAAGACAAACCTCGTCTACTTATTTTCATCACCGACTTCCCAGGAAGGCGGGAACCCATGTATTATACTTAAAATAACAAGTATTTGCTTTCATAGACAACACGGCATATAAAATCCTTACTGCAACATATTCTTCTCAAATTAAATGCTTCTTATTTGGCGACTCACCTGTAAAAAATTTCTTTATGGCACCAATGTCTCGGTACTGGAACAGTTTGCGATATGATTTGAGGAAAACCAGCAACTTAGGATCAGCTGAGGTAGCATCCACACCTGAAACTCATGCAAAAGATAAATGATAATAAAGATGCAAATAACATGAATGATATAACATCGACAACAAAGTAATAAGCACTGAAAATAACAGCAGATGACCACTATCAACAAATCAGACATGAACTTGAATTATACACGTGAGATGGACTAACGACACCAGCCAATTATGAGATGCTAGGCGTCCATTTAAGTCTAAGAACCCTTAACAGCAAAGAATAAAAAATTTCAATTTTTTTCAACTGGATGAAGAATTATCTCAAGAGAGAGGAGGGGCAATTCTCCCATAACGGATCCAAAGAAAGAAAGAATTTATGAGAGAGAGAGAGAGAGAGAGAGAGAGAGAGAGAGAGAGAGAGAGAGTAACAATTTAGTTACAGCAACATGCTTCAGGGTTGTCATGCAAAATTCTGCATTCCTCTTGGGTAATTGACAACAACAATACACAAAAAGGAACGTTTATTATCTCTACAAGGTGTCTAAGAAGTATGACATACAAACATGAAGCATAAAGGTTCATAAATATGTTGTGTGTTCTTCACCACAAGAAATTGAAATCAGAAACCAAAAATACACATATAAAAAAGGTGGACAAGGTTCAAGGTCAAACCACGCTTCTTAATTTCTTATACATCTAAATGTCAGTATATTCCCTAGCTAAACAATTAGCCCATCACTCTTTCTTCAACCTCCATTACACTATAAGCAAAAATCAGTACTACAGCACACGGAAAAGTAAGAGACACTCATCATAGATAGTACATAGTTCACCATGCTCACAGTTTAGCTTGCTCTAACTCCTAAAGTATATAATCTCAAGCAAATCTTAGCCTGAATAGACCAAAATCCCTTAGATTATACCATGTTAGTAATTAGTAATAAGTTGTTCCATAAGCAGCCATAAAGCTTAAAATCAAGCCACGTACAATGAAACTGAAGGTGAAACAGAGCAGGCCTAAATTAGAATAATAGACCAATATCAGCTATCTAAATATAATCTAAAACCTTATACCTACCTGATGATCCGTCCATCACAAAATGAATGGCACATATACAATTCGATAGAGACCATGCATTTTGTCTTAAACAGCTGACTATCAACTCCAATGACTACGATGATCATGTAATAATTTGAGTGCAAAATGATGCCAAATGACCTCACACGCCAGTATTTATATTCTAGAAATAAATAAAAAAAACCCTAGTGGTTTAAATACATGTGACAAATCAATTTCTTAACATATATCTCCAAAGTGAAAATAGCTTTGTCTCGGAGCTTCCTATCTAGCATTCTATCTACTATTAGCACAGGTTCATAAATTAAACTCAATAGTAGACTAGGAATTACACTCAATAGTAGACTAGGAATTCATAGAAACATAAAGCAACGGTGAAATAAAACCCTAAAAAGTAGCAAAACTACATTAACAAAATCATAATCGAACTTGTAATCTTAATAAAATCATAATCGAATTTGTAATCTTAATAAAATAATCAAAGCAACTGTGAGAGTTATAAACCCTAGGCAGCAAATCAAACGACGGAATATTAATACCTTCTGAGGATCAGAGTTCTCTCTAGCGCTATCGTCTCCAGTACCGGGACCACCGTCGTTCCCGGCGTTTCCGGTGCCGGTATCGTCTCTAACGACGGACTTGTTTTTCTTTTGTTTCCGTCGCCTACGACGGCGTTCAGCCTCGCGCGATTTCTTCGACGTCTGGTTGTTGTTGTTGTTATCTTTAGATTTTATGTCTGCGTTCAATTGAGAAGAAACTGATTCCCTTGTGCCTTTGGAAACTTCGATGGTCATCGGAAATAAAACCAATTCACGGTGGCGAAGGTGCTGTAGCGGAGAACGACGGCGGAATACGGAGTAGGTGCCAAAAAAATAGGATCGGGATTCGAAATCGGTTTTCAAACCGAAAACTGGTTTGGTCATTTTTGATCAAATCGTTTTTGACCAAATTGGTTTAACCGGATTGGACCGGTTTGAGATCCTACGGTTTAAAACCGATTTGGATCGTTTTGAAAACCGGTTCGGATCGGTTTAGACCGGTTTCGATCGATTTGAATTTTTTTCGAACCAAATCGGTTTCAATCCGATCCGGTTTGAGTCAAAATCGGTTTTGACTAGAGTTGACCCAAACCGGTTCGGTTTGAAAATCGGTTTCAGTTTGGGCCAAAACTGATTTTGTCCACCTCTAATACTTAGGTCGGGGGAAATTATATTTTTACACACCGATGAACTTTTAGCGCTATAATAAGTTAGGCCATTAGATGTAATGGGTTTATAGAAAATAGTGGGTGACATTTTTGCATAAATTAAATACTTGCTAATTGTTTTTGTTATATAGTTTTATGATTTTATATGATGATGTTATATGACTATATTTTTAGAATTGGTATTGGATTTTAATCAAGGTTTTAAGGTCTCCAAAACTCACATGAAATTTGTGGCACTTTCTTAAATGGATTGAAAAGTTCAAAATTCATTTGAAGTTTCTAATGATGTATGATATATGATATATGATATAATGATGATTGTATATGATGATTATGATAGAACTTGGTATAAAAGAAAGATAGCACATCAAGTTTGATGGATAAAGTTGATAAATTTTAGGACGACAAACTCCAAAATAATAATCATGTTACAACATGTAATGCATATTTTGGATAAAGTAATATTGTTAAGTCATCCTTAGATGTACAAGTTCACTACACAATTTTAAAGAATTTGAAGATCATAAACTTACAACTTTCTATGCATAAAAAACATGTTTTATTACACAATTGATATTAAAATATGGAAGATTTTACTTTAAACAGAGTATGAAAATTTGTCACCGAAAAAAGAAACGGAGGAATGATATATTGGTGTACAACTTTTAATACAAAGAATACAAGGAGCTTAAGTTTGAACCAAAATAACCAAATCTTTATTCCAAAACAAAAATCCAAACTTAATGAAGTGTGCAATTTTCTATAGTAACATTTATAGATCTAAAACAGAATTACAGCTCATATTCCCCCAGTCCTGTACCTTCTCATATCTAAAATCTCTAGTACTATCCAAATGTGGAATGAACCAATTTATTTCATTACAATCATACACAAAAAAGATCAATGCCTTACTAAAAAATAGCAAGTCAAAATGAACTAATCTTCTATAGAACTCACAACATAGTCTTTAGTACTACTTGTGTTACAGAAAACACAATGATCCGATAAAATCCTTCGAACAATGCTGCCTTCTTCAATACGAATCCATCTACTTTGCTTATTCCAAAGATGAACCGCATAACTTTGGTTTCGAATCTGCTCAAACTTCATCTTTAACCATCTTGATTCAGTCTCGTTTTTCGCCCCTCGAAAGAGAATATTAACTTTGTCCCAATTCACAGGATAAAATGCGATTGGGGGCAGAACAGTAAAATTGTATCCAGGCCTTCCTTGTAACCTTGAAACCACCCTCGAAACCAAATAAGGACCATTGTGACCCCATTTGTTACCATTAAAAGTTAATGCAAATTCCTCAATGAATTTGTAAAGTAAAGGATGCATCTTATCAAATACCAAAACTGCATTATTCAACCTACTCCAATTCTTGAAACTTGGATCCATTGTTTGTGCACCAATTGAGTTTTTCAACTTTGTAAAACTTTTTAAAACTATAACATCAAAATCTATATAAACTCCACCATATTTATATAGCAAACTTAACCTCAACAAATTTGATAAGTTTTGACCTAATGGGATCACACCAGTATGAACATGACCTCTTACCAACTTTGAAAACCACGATTCTGCCATTGTATTCTTGAACAAGAACCCGAAATCAGGTGAAATAGCGGCCACCCTAAACCCTTTTTCTGTAAAGGGTCGTAAAATATGTCGTCCTTTGACCGAATCAAGTGAGTTTGATATGATTAGAACACACGCGTTTGGGTGCGTTTTGAATATCGATTCAATCGAATGAATCGCTCTTTCATTAAATGAATTCAATGAAGATATCCATGTCATAAAGAACTTAATCTTGCATGAAGTTTCATTATTTTTCTTGCCATACAATAGTTCTTTGACCCTCGCCGGAAAATCTTCTCCACGGCGGCGAGATGCCCCAAACGTCGTCAGCATTTTCAACAGTTTCTTGTTCCGATTTTCGGATAAATTCTCTGATTCGATCTCGAAACTGTGAGATCTACGTAAATTGGGGAAAAGGGTATTTGGATTCACGTTTGGATACACATTTGGGTTAGGGTTTTGCATTGGGTGTTTAAAGAACGCGAAGTTTCTTGGATCTCCGGCGCCTGCGGGTGGTGATTCCGGCGAAAAGGTTTGTGATTTCAACTGGGGTGTTGAAATTTGAGATGGGGTTTCATCTTTATCGACGGAAAACAAGTTTCTTGAAGGTCTGGCTAGTTTGAACTCCGGCGAGTGTTTACGGCCGTTGGAAGTGAGTGACGGAATCTTGACGGAAAAGAATGAAGCGCTGTTAAACGATAGCATCAGAAGGAAAACGAGTGTGATGAAAGCGAATACAGACTGTTTCTTGTTAGTATTGAATGTCATTGATGGGTTCATTGTGTGGTGGTTTGATGGTGGTTTAATTGGCGGTAATGGGGTTTGAACGGTGGTTTTAGAGAGAGAAAGTGGGGGGGGGGGGGGGGGGTTTAGAGAGAGAAATGGTGGTGGTGAGTTTGCATGTAAAGTTGGAGAATTTGATGGTGAAATGATATTGTAAGTAATGCGAGTCTGTATTTATATTATGGAAATGGAAATGAGTTGATGAATTAGTGGATAAAGTTTGTTAGAGGTAGTTAATTCTATGACAGTTAGCCATTTGACTTATGTTAATACTTCATATAGTTCATGTATTTAATTTAATTAGTTGGTGGGTTGTATTACAGTATAATTTAATGATGATTAAATTTTTTAGCTTTTAGAAAAAGTTGTCAAAGATCAAATTATGCAAAAACAAATTTATAATATAATATTATTGCTTGCATTTCACTTTACCATATGTAAGAATAATAATTTATTTATTTTGTTTGTTTGGAATGAAATAGATTACTATACGTGTAAGAAAATTGCTTAATTGCATCTCACATTGCGTTTGGGAATCGTCATATATGTGTAAGAAAATGCTACATTAATAGAAGAGACGAATTTCTTTGTTATAACCAAATTAATACTACCTAAAATGTTATGTATGCTTCAAATTGACCTTGTTAAATGTAGTAAAGGTAATAAGTGTGGATCTCCTAAGAGACAGAATTAACGAAAGAGGCAAAAGACGATGTGTGTATACTGAATTCCATTTTGACAAGCAAAGTTAATTAGTCGGTAATATATCTATTCCCTGTTTTCTGTTTTCATTTTCAACTCATAGTATATCTATTACCCCTTATAATGAGTGGGGGAGTCCCACATACTTTTAAAAAGACAAAAATACTCTTCAATATTTTAATACATTACAAAAATACCATGCTTTAATTTTACAATTAAATATATAATAGAGGTATGGTCACAAACCTGCTTTACATCAAACCTGCAAAAAGAGGTATAGCCATACACTAAAGACATGTTAAACTTGCTGTTAAAACAAATTAATAACACTAAACATACATACCTACTTAAATTACATCCTAGACTAGACTAAATATTACAGACCAAATACACGCTTAAATTACATCCTAGACTAAATATTACACACCAAATCTATTAGACATTTTCACATAAAATCTTTACAGCCACACTTCTTTACAACCACACTTCTTCACATCCATGCTTCTTCACAGTCATGCTTCTTCACAGCCACACTTCACAGCTTTCACTCCAAAATCAGACTCCAATATAAACTACTAAGAAACCCTGCAAATGAAACCAAATTTATCAAACTTATCAATACAAAAAAACTGCTATATCCCTTTCTGTTTATCAATACCAAACTTATCAAGCAATATGCAGGTATATGACTTTCTATTTATCCACATAACACATCAAACAACACAGCTACTTCATTGTTTGTTTTTTGTTTATCACTTTCTATTTATCAAGCAATTTGCTACTGGTTTCTTGTATTATTTGCTACTGTTTTTCTATAAAATACAGGCTTCCAGCAGTGTCAACAAGCCTAATGATACGGCTTCCACAAGAAGCAATGAAGTTGAAAACAACATCAGTAACAATAAATAAACGGGATGCTAATATTTTTGAGGAACTTGACTCCTTGGATGAAAAAGACGAGAAGGAGGTTTTACCCAATTACTTACAGTTTGTTTAATTTATTTACAGTTTGTTTATTAGAAGCATAATCATTTTTTTTTTCAGATTGATGAATTCCTGAAAAGGTTAGAGGCAACACGTGCTAGCTGGGTCTACAATGATATTATCGTAAATTTAGATGATGATGAAGTTCTCGTGCTAGATATTTCAGATGACGATGAAGTTAGCGTGCTAGAAAATGCACTGGAAAATTATGCACTAGAAAATGAAGTGGTTCATCCTGCTGTTTCCACGAGTGTTCGTTTAAAGAGAAAAAGGGTTGATGTTGTCAATCTTTCCTCTCCGTTTTCTCTCATTGATGAGAGTACAGATGATGAAGAACGTTAGATAATTGCACATGAGTTGATCAACCTTTTTTTTTATTGTTTTTGTTGTATGTTTTTGTCGTTCATCAGTCTTTGACTATTGTTAGAACATCCTAGATATATTAAAGTAGTCTTAAAGTAGTTTTAAAGTAGTTTTATTATATCTGTTAATGTTTTAAGAAGACCGATTTTGGCTGATCAATGTTAAAGTTTGTTATTTTTGATTTATTTAATGAACTTTAACAATCTTATCATATGGATTCATAACATAGATTCATTCAATAACTTTATAACAACAATTCACAAAAATTATCACATTGATTCATATATCACATAACATGTATTCACATATCACATAACATAGAAGATCCGATCAATAACTTTATAACAACGATTCATTAGATTTATCACATTCATAAAAATTTATCACATAGATTCATAGATTCATAGATCCATGCATTTAGCACATTAGAGACGGGAGACATCAGGTTGTATTCATGCAAATAGCACATTATAACATTATACAATCATGTATTTATAACTTTATAACAATTAAAGTATTGCATTATAACATAGAAGTCATAAACTAATAAACCATGCATTTACATATGTGGTCAAGCAGTATGGTGTAGCATGGCTGATGAATGAATTAACAAGCATGGTCATGAAGTAAGGTGCACAAATTAGAAGCATGGTTAAGGTAACTTGTATCACTAACTTTCTATAATATATATGGACTACTCCTAAATAGAAAAATGATATATCAAATACATACTTCACTACACACTTCTCAAAATATTGAATTAGAACATGGATTCACAAGTTTCAAACACGCAGGCATCAAACATTGTTACTACATCAGATACAACTAAGGTATTCTTAACACGCACATACTCATTGATTTTGCATTTAACTTTTTTTGTGTTTGAGCTAAAACAGTTTTTACTTCATGTTTTTTATGCATATGCTCCATGAAATTATGTAAACATTATCTGCTATTGGTAACACACGGATGTAACACACATATATAATCACATATATATTAACTAGCACATATAATAAAACAAAGCTATATATATAATCGCACACAACTATATACATAATCACATTACAATGAAATAACTTGTATAGGGTTGTCTGCTACATTTATATACTAAACACAATTAATCCAAATAATCAGTTAATAATAAAAATAAATAGTTATATACATACATATATATATATATATAGTAAACACAATTAATCCAAATAATCAGTTAATAACTAACTATCCTGTTTTGATCAGCGATTTCCTCATCCTCAATATCGTTGTGTTAAACATATACTTTCATGATTTCATCTTGGAGTTTATGTTCCAATCCTTCAAAATTTAGTTCACAAGATATGCTATCCTCATAGCCGATTTCCATGTCTACATAACGGTATAACCACCTCAACAAATTTGTACTAACAAACATTACTATTACTATAAAATATCATTTATAAACGATAAACATCAACATATCATTAAAACCCTAAATAATAAAAAATCAAAAATCAAAACGGTCACTTACATTTGAAATAGGGATCGATTAACTTGTAAACCATATGTGACTTCAATCATTTCACTTTTCCGAGCCGATTAATTCCAGCAACACGCGTTTTTTTTATTTAAACAACAATAAACCCTAAAATGTTTTGAAACCCTAAAACATGAAATCAGATCGCGCATGTGATTTAATCGGTTGAAATAATGATTGAAGTGATTAGATGATTGTGTAATCGGAAGAAAGTGATAATACAAAGCAAGGGTTTCGATTAATCGCATAATCTAGGTTTTTTTTGCTGTGTGTAGGTATTTTTGGGGAAGGGGGCGACTATATAAATAAAGTACATGCGTTTTTTTTCACTTATCTGAATAACAACTTGATGTGCAACATCAAGAAACAAAGTGGGGTCGCTCAACTACTTCGAGTAGCAAAGGTAATCATATGGGACGAGGCATCGATGGCTAAGAGACAAATAGTGGAGGCGGTCGAAAGAACTATGCAAGATATCACAGGTATGCGACTCGCGTTCGGCGGTAAGATCATGGTTTTGGGAGGCGATTTCAGACAAGTTTTGTTGGTGGTTAGGCGTGGAACGCGAGCATAAAGTGTAGACTCTAGCTTACGAATGTCGCCGCTTTGGCATCTGATTAGAAAGTTGTGTTTAACCATAAATATGAGGGCTTTAACCGATCCTTGGTTTTTGGATTTTTTGTTGAGAGTTAGTGATGACGCCGAATAGGTTATAGATGAGACCTTCATTCTCATACCTAACGACATGACTATTCCTTACAACGATAAGAATGAATCGATTGAGGATTTGATCATCGCAGTTTTCCCATCTCTGCACATGAAAAAACACTCGGCATATTACATTGTTTCTAGAGTGATATTGTCGACAAAAATGAAAATGTTGACGAGATTAATGAGCAGCTGATCGGTAGATTTCACGGAGTGGAGAAAATGTACTACAGTTTCGATGAGGTGAAAGATGACAAGAACAACTACTATCCCAATTAATTTCTTAACACGTTGAATGTTAGTGATCTACCCCCTCATTGCCTTCGGCTCAAAGTTGGGTGCTCGTTGATTTTATTGCACAATCTCGATCCATCTAACGGACTATGTAATGGAACTAGATTGATATGTAGAAGTTTTCAACCGAATGTCATCGATGCTGAGATAGCTGTTGGGCAACATTGCGGCAAACGAGTGTTCATACACATAATTCCTTTATGCCTGTCAAACAACGACATGTTCCCGTTCAAGCTCAAATGGAAACAGTTCCCTATCCGCCTTAGCTTCGCTATGTCGATAAACAAAGCACATGGCCAGACAATTCCGAATGTTAGTGTGTATCTACCTGACTCCGTTTTCTCGCATGGACAACTTTATGTTGTTTTATCAAGGGGGATATCCCATGCTAGCATCAAGGTGTTAGTTAAGCCCGTCAAAAAATTTGATCCTGAAGGTGTCTACACATCGAACGTGGTGTATCGAGAAGTCTTCCGTGATGAATAAGGTACAACTAATTGTTTATTATTGTAATATATGTTTCTCCAAGATTAATCATTATAAATATATAGATATATTAATTAACTATCCATGTACTAAATCATCCTTTATTATTTTAGGTAATTTGAAGGTCAACAAAGTGAATCAAGTATCTACGTGTGTGTTTGAAGTTGCCAGTTATTTGTAATTTTTTAGCTACCTTTTATGTAATTTTTCACAACACCATATAAATACGATTTTGCAAATCTATAAATATATTTTGTCGTTCTGCATGATTTTAAGTTTCTTTTACTTATGTTGCTAATCGTATGCTATTTGGTTTCATATGTATATTTCGCATCAACAATACAACGTTATTCACAACGTTTTATATCGCTAGCGAATTTTTGCTGCTTCAACGCACGAGTACCTAGCTATAGTAGTATTACTAGCTAGCTAATAGTCATGCTACACATGGCCTTGAATTGTAGTCGAATGTTGTTGTGAATGAAAACCAATTTTAAAGAGATATAAACTTTGAAAAGGTACATTAATTTTATGGTTTGATATCAATTTATCACATTCTCCGCCGTTAAAGATATCGCTTATGAAATGATGCATATTTCATATAGTCAGGGATGGAGTCACATATGATAGGTCAAGGTCAATCTCAATATTTTTATAAATAATAGTAATATGGATATATTGGAGTGCAATCTCTACATAAAATATTAATAGGCCCACCCAAAATAAAAAATATAGCCCACTCAAATATATATAACCACATTTAATCAATTATTAGAAATGAATAATCAGTTGGAGAAAAGGGGAAGATGTATGCGGTTGAAATGAAAAACTCTTATTGTACGACTCTTTAAATTTTTATTGTGTTTTTGGTCAGTATCTTTTTAATACTTTTTTATTTTAGCCTACCCGACTGAACAATTCTAACTCCGTCACTGTATATAATGTTATTTCTTTTGAAATGATTTGCTCAATACCCATATATCAATATCGTAAAGATTTGTTCGTTCGAAAATACTTAAAATATGTGTCTCGGAAGTGAGTGACAGAATTGTGTCATTCATTAAAATTTTGTATTTTAAATATATATTAGTTTATTTATTCCATGATTACGTGAGATTTTTATTTTTTGTAATTGTGTCATTCATATAAAAATACTTAAAATTTTTATTGTTTATAGATAGTTAGTTGTTTTCAAAATCCACTAAAAATTGAAATAAAAATATCGTCGAAAGTATAGTATATCGTGTGAGATGTCTAATCAAAGAGGAAAAAACATTGGTTTTATAGTGCAATTTTTATAATTTTTCGACTAACCATTTTTGAGATATTTAATTTTAAAGAACTTAGGGGGAAGTGGTTCTTTGCCAAATTGAGTTCTCTTATTGGTAATCCCATTATAAAAAAAAAAACATATTCTATTTAAGAACTAAGATTAACTTATAGAAATAATTATAACATTATTGTGACTTTCTTTTAAGAAATAAGAGAGAGAGATTTACTTATGTAAGTTTTAAGGGAAAAAATACGTAATTCTTCCGACTATAGTTTACGTATTTAAATTTTAATATTGGTACGTTGCTTTTGAATTAGTCATTAGATGATTAAATTCGTTAGCTTATTTTTTTTCTTTTAGCAAAAGTTGCACCGTAGAAGTATATGATACTATTGCTTGCATTAATTCACTTAAATAAGCTATGAGCTATTGGAAAGTTCATTGAAGTATGAAATTTTGGAAGTAAGAAAGTAGAAATCTCATCTGTTGATCTTGATCAAAATAACAAAACTATCACATTCTTAAAAATTAAATATCTCAAAAACTGTTAGCCAAAAAATTATAAAAATTGCACCATAAAAATCAGTGTTTTCTCCTCTTCGATTTAAGATCCCACAAGGTATACTTTCAACGAATTTTTTTTCTTTTCATATTCTGGTGGGTTTTGAAAATTTGTAACACATGTGTTATAAACAAATAACACATGTGTTACGAGCGACTAACACATGTGTTAGTATCGACTAACACATGTGTTAGCATCGACTATCAATTGTAACACATGTGATAGTCGTTGATAACACATGTGATAACCGTGGGTAACACTTTTGTTAATCCATCATAACACATGTGTTAACCCACAAAAAATAAAAAATAAAAATTCGTCGAAAGTATGCCTTATGGGATCTTAAATCGAAGAGGAAAAAACGCTGATTTTTTTGATGCAATTTTTATAATTTTTTGACTAATGATTTTTAAAATATTTAATTTTTAAAAAAGTGAGGGAAAGTGAGTTTTTATCACGTGACGTATTCTTATTGATACTTTCATAAAAAATTCATACTTTAATGATTTCACCTCTACCATAAAAATGATAACTTATTTGTTTAGTTTCTATGGATTAAAATGGGTAGATGCACTTGTATAATTTATTGGTTTTTCTCTTTTTCTAATTGTATATGTTCTTATTCTTACCATTGCGAATAAATTTATTACTCGTATATTGCGTCTGGGATTGGTCATGTACTCATGTGGAAATGCTACATCAATAGAAGAGACGAATTTCTTTGTTACAGCCAATTTAATAATCAAAATGTTATGGATCTAAAAATAGACAAAATGAACCAAAGAGGCAAAGACAATTGTATATAGTACGTGATCGAATTCCATTCTTGACAAGCACAGCTAATCAATTGGTATATTTGGCCGGTTTTCTGTATTCATTTTCAAATTTAACTATATTGTTTGATCTTTTTACTAGTTTATGAATCTACGGTTACATGGGATAATATATTTATATATAATTTTTTACAGCCCAGTTTGATGAAGTTGTAAAAATGATTAATTTTTACCAGGCCAATAAAAAATAGGTTTCAACCACGTTGTTTATATATCCTAAGAACAATGCTATGTCATTATTTAGTACCATTATTCAATATATATATATATATATATGTAGATAGCTTGTCTTAGGTGAGATTGTAAATAGAGTTGGGGAACAATTTGTAATAAAACGATTATATTGTATTTTTATTAATAATTATAAATGTTACAATGTTATATATAGAAAACCTTGAAAATCTGATATTTTAACGGGCCTAAATTAAACTGATTTAATACGAGCCTAATATTCAATAATAATACTAAAGACTTCTAACACTCCCTCTCATATTAGAATATATATGTTGATAATGCTCAACTTATTACAAATATAACTAACCAAAAAATAATCCAGCTCCTTCTTAGCAATAATTTTCCTCGTAGCAATGATGGAAGTCATGAACAAATGTAAAGTCAATATCTCTTTTGGAATCGAACTAAATAGATCTCACTTGATATCTAATCGAAACGAAGCAACTTGATGGTCTCAACAAATCTCACTTTGAATTTAATCATATCAAAACACGAAGCAATCTGGAACAGGTCTCAACCAACCAAATAACCAAACTCAATAAGTAACCAAAACTTCAAAAGTGAAGCAATGTGAAACAAAAGATGTCAGGTCTTAACTCACCAAAACTCAATTTGAGTAATCAAACAATTCATAAACGAAACTTGAATAAAAGATGTCAGAACTGGTCTCAACTACACCAAAATCTAAAATATAGGATAAAAATCAAATGGTCTCACCAGGGACCGAACTCAAAATTGATCTTCACAAGGAATCAAGCCAAACCATCCCAAAAATCATAACCCAAAATCAGCAACAATACCAACCTCAAAGTTAGTTTCGTCATGTCACCAAATACATCTTAAGATAAAATCAATCTCATCATGACCAATTACTAAACCAAGCAATAATAAAACACTAATATTTCAGATTAAACAACAATATCTTAATAGCACATATCCTCAAATCCATAAGTCAACAAAGTCAAAACTGAACAAACCTAAAAAAATCATAATATCACAAAACTCCTTGTTAGTTTAGAACATTTGTTCAATTAACAGAGTATGAATTGTAAGTATGAAAGCTAATAACAAAGAGTACGAGAATCAATAACTTGAATGACGAATTTATTACTCACAAATTACACCAAAGTATTGAATGTAGAATAGTCTAGCCAAGGCTTAGATTAATTCAATAGAAAATTACAAGTTACTATAGCACCGTCTGTTAGAATTGGATAAACTAGCTCAGACTGAAACTATTACTTACTGACTCAAATTTTCACTTAGACAAACTTTATCATTGACTAGTAGATGATAGATGCAAATTGGTAAACGTCTAAGTACAATATGTTACTCCATTTATAGACAAGATATTCTCCGTAAATATCTTCTATATTCTAGGAAAATAGAATGACACGTGTCATTGTGTGATAAGCTTCCTTCTAATTAACAAACGGTGAAAAAGGAATATTTTGTGGTCCCCTTCTGATCATGCTTCTTCCGTGTGTTGAACTTCCACCAATCACAATCAAGCTTGATGTCGTGCATTCGATCAATTTAACTCTGAAGGTTGTTGACACAATATTGATCAGGGACCTCATACTAGCAAGTTGTAACTTGAACAATGCTTTATTCTTTTATTAGTAAAGTCGTTGGAGGAGTAATAAGTTTCCCACTCACTGCGAGCTAACATGCTCTTGTAGAGTGACTTGACTTGATATCTTCCAGTGACCTCCATTTATTCTTCGGCAGCGACTGTTGTGTTTATTGATCGGTAAGTAAATAAATCTCTTCTGCACATTAGAAAACATAATAGACATAGTTGAGATTATTTACTTAGCAGTGATCTTCTCCTTCTATAATAAGAGTTTTTCATCATATTCAACAACAGTGATTAGGTTGACCAACGACCAGTGACCTAACTTATATTTTAGGAGTTCTAACTTCATCATTTTTAATGATGGTTACTCTAAGTTTATCAATGACCATTGATCCAACAATCTTCTACTAATGACTTCATCTTCAAGGCAGTGACTAGGTTAACCAACGATTAGTGATTCAACTTATAGTTTTGAAGTTTTGACTTTATCATTTCCAATGATGTACTCCAGTGATTAAGTTGGTCATTGACCAATGAGTCACAACTCTCCCAAACCAGAAAGTTAAACAAAATCATATTCTGAATCCCAAAAACTTGCTGACAAAAACGAAATCCAAAACTAAATCTCGCCGGGATCAACAAACGATGAAACACATAAAACCAACAAGATATCAACAGGGATCTAGCTGGAGAAATTAGAAAAGAGAAGTGGAAGAAAAAAGACTGTTAATGCTTACCAGATATACGTTTTTTAAACTCTACTCTAACTAAAATATTTTGCGAACTTAAATCTAAAAAGCAAGCTCTGGTACCATATAAATAAATTCAAAGAACAATCGCTAATAAAACGATCGCATTGTATTTTCTTAATTATTATAAAGGTTACAGTAATATATATAGAAAACATAGCAAATTTATCTGATCTAATCCGGCCTCGTACTCAATATCAATTTAAAGTGTTTAAAATATAATAAATGTTTCTAGCGCCTACTACAGAATATAAGTCACGTAGAAATGTGCAAATTAGTTTAAAACTTTTGCACTATGTGTGTATCTTATTTAGTTTTAGACTAAACTTATAAGAGTACTATTACCATAGTAAGTGTGCCACATTTTTAAGTTATTTGTGCCCAGTGTGTTGTGTATAACAATACTATTTAATTAAGTAGGGGAATATATTTTTTTTAATATAAAATATTAGTTTCGTAATTTTTAAATTAAAAATAATTATAACATATTTATCTTTGTATATAATTAAAATATAATACCATAGAAAAATTTGAATCATTTTTTGGGTTTCTTTTATAGTGACTTAAAAGTCAAAATTTAATTACAATTAAAATTTTTAATTTTATAAGTGTGTTTATAATTATTTCTATTTGACAAAATAGTCTCTCTCACTTGCATTGTACTCCTTTATGTTTGTTAAGTATGTCATTTTTACCACATTCATTTTATAATTAACCACTTTAGTTTATGTATTCTTTTAAATAACTCTTTTTCATACATGACTTTAATTACAATATAGAATTTAACCCGCAAAGCTTGCATGTTAATATTGATCTTGATGAACAATGAGTGAAGGTATTGATAGTGTAGGTAATAAAAACATTATAACTGTTATTTATAACATCAATAATATTGTTACTAATTTTAATTTTATGTTATGAAAGAGTGAAAACACAAAAATTTATATCTATACGAATATAAAATTATATATTTAAAATGTATAAAAGTTTGATATGTTAAGTTAGATGAATTATAAATAATTTTAATACAATTTCATGCTTAATCGTGTATAGCGGCAAGACCAATAAACTAGTTATTATAATATAAAGTTAACATGATGACAATATCACATCCCACTAACTTTACAAAGTGTTTAAATAAACCCATATGATATTTGGAAGTTCAAATTGTTAGGTTTTCATGCAATTAACACAATTTAATATGATAGCGAAAATAAATTATTGTCTAGTCAACTCATGATTAAAACCTAGCTAAGAATCAACGGTTTATAAAACTTGATGTAACTAACTAATCGAATATGAGACATACCTTGGTTGCTATTGGAGACAATCCTTGTGATCTTGTTCTTGCCACAATGTTGGATAAAAGAGGATTCAAAGGAGAATCCCTCTAATGGAATCACACCCAAAATAACAACCTTTAGATTATCGGGTATAACCTCTAACCTTGATTGATTAAACCAAACCCTAGATAATGATGGAATAAATCAAACCAAGAGAGGGGAGGGAGAGACAACGGTCTCAAGGGGAGAAAGAAAATAATGAATGAGCAATTAGGGTAAAACCCCTAAGCCTCTATTTATAGAGAATAATAATTGAATCTTAGTTGGGATAGAATTCATATTCTATTATTTCTATATTAACCCCTTGTACTTTGTTCCAATTTAAATTAAACTATTAATTAATGACAAAGTAGTCCCATAAGTAATCACTAGGTTGTGTTATAAGGGTAACCCAAAAGGACTTTATTATTATATCAATTATTACCAACTATTTAATGATCTTGGACACTATATCTTACACAAATATGTAATAATTTTTTACAGAAGAGCATTGGATAGCCTTTTTTCAAGTCAGCCTCATTCTTCTCTAAGCAATACGAAAGCTAAGCTCGTATAAAAAGTAAATGTTTTGAAAATCAATTTTTTTGTTGAACCAGTCAAGTGACTGCTTCCGTTTCGGTCGGACCGTCCAATTGGACCGATTTTAATACATAAAACATTTTGACAGTGCATGGACCTGGGCCTAAGTAGTAATTCAACCAATATTCCGTTATGCTCATGGACCTGGGCCTAAATACTAAGGAAACATATTCATGAGCCTCGGCCTAAACACTAATCCCATTAGCACCCTTTTATTTAAGGCCTTTATTTAATTGAAGACATCCAAATGTAATATATTCATTATATTGATATTGATATTGATATTGATATTATTATATAAAACATACAAGGTTGCTCTGGTTGCTCCTCCGACCAAAGCTGTAGACATCAGAAAATAATTGAACCACGCAGATTCAAGGTAATCGTATCTCCGGTTGCTACTCCAACCGTCAAACGTCAAAATTTTCCGGACAACAAGCTCCAATTTCTACTCTCAAGTGAGTACTGCTATTTGCTTAGGGTTTTCAGAATTTTTATATAACTTATAACAAATAATTGTAATCTAATTATAATTCAATTTTTTGTCCTTTAGTTTGTGTGTTTAATTTTTCCATCGCACGCAGAGAACCAATATATCAAAAGTGAAAGAAAATTAAAAAAAAAAGAAAAATCGATCAAATCCGGTCAGGTATTCGGTTCGATCGGCCATTTCCCGATTTGACCAGGTGAAACTTGGCCCAAAACCGGTTCTATCTCGACCGGAAAACCTTATAATCCGGTTCGATCAGTCGGTCCGACCTGTCAAATCAGTTTTTAAAACATTGATAAAAATATTCGTATTTGAATATATTATTCAAAAATTCAATAACCTGATTCAAATTTATTCGGAAATTCGGATACTCAAATTTTGAATATTTGATTTTTTAAATTCAGATTTGGATATGGATTTTCAAATAGCATAGATAATTATGATATACAATATCTGAAAACCAAACAAATATCCAACTTTTTTTTAATATTATTAGAAATACAAAACATAAATAGACTATAATTATTAATATTAATTAATAACAATATTATGTCATTAGATTAACTCATTAACTTAAGATCATATTTTGTTTCACGAAATTCTTAAAGTTCATAAAAATAAAAATTCCATAGCCGAAGTGTTTGGTTGATAATATTGGAATTGCTTTTCTGAATTCTTTTATATAAGGGAATTCGGCTTTCCTTCCAACAACCCAAGGGAACTTTCATATTCTATACACGCTTCTACCAAAAACACCTCAACCAATTAAAATCTCAAACCCTTCCATTCTTTTTGGCAGACAACATTTTCACTTCCATCTCAAATCTGTTCTTCTTTTCCATCCATCACCGCCGGTCAACTGCCTCGTCGCCGCCGCCGCCGTAGGTCAACGATCTCATCGCCGCCGCTAGCCAGCTATCTCACCGCCGCTGCCGGAAAGCTGCATCACCATCGTCGTCGACCAAATCCCGCCGCCTGTAAACCCATATGACATCATCATCAACAACCTCAGACCACCGTAACCACCTCGGTCAACTTTCTTCTTCGTTTTTGCTTTGATAAGACTATATCAAAAGTTTGATAAATTTTATTTTGTGAAACAATGTGATGAGATAAAACTATAATTGATAGTTTCTATAAAATTGCTACCAGGTTAAAAATTATACAGTGACTAGCAAATGTAATAAATTTGTGAACTTGTTCTTTGAAAAAGAAAGAAAAAAACTCATAAAACAATTGAAAGGGTAATTTTGAAAGTTATTATTCAATACATTTCAATTGCTCTCATAAATTATGTCAACCAAATACATAATAAATATTTGTAAATTTTAATTCCATTCAAATTTAATTATTTGATTCATTTAATGAATTCTAATTTTATAAAACACATTCTACAAAACAAATGCGTCATAAATTTTAGTTACATAATGTGACATTTTGATAGACTTATTAATTGGTGTTTGTGATTTTCGAATATTCAGAACTCGAATATCCATTCGAACTTCGGTTTCAGATGCCAAAATTCGGTATCCATAAAATCGTCAGGTTAGTCTTGCGAACTTGGTGAGTTGGTTATTGAAAACGCGTAAAAAGTCACATTTTTACATTTCTTATCCATATTAATCAAATATTTAACATTTCAATCTAAATGTTACATTTATTTGTGTTATTTTGTTAATCTGGAAATATGAAGGCAATGCAAAAATAATCAACAAAAACGCACGAATAACGAAGATTTTAGAGCAAAAAGAGCAACGGAAAAATTATGATCTCGTGCACGACTCAATGATCCTGCACATACGAGCCTGCATCAATTGTATACGGTTGGATGCACGCTGTATACGGCCTGCACGACCATTATTTGCTTAAATCTTTGATCTTAAGACAGTTCGTGCAATACGGCTGTGTTTTTAGAATGTCAAAATACCGGCCAGATGGTCAAAATATGGCTCAGGCTTTTTCATATATATATATATATATCCAACTTCACCAACAACCAATCCATCCCGTTCATTCACATTCTACACACGCTTGTTTTTGTGAGTTCTGCAGCATCGTCTTAGTAATCACCTAATCAACACAATAAAGCAAATAAATGTAATATTTGGGTTAAATGTTAATATTTAATTAATATAAGTAGGATATCGTAAGTAAAAAACGTGAGTTTTTACGCGTTATTAGTGATCCATATGATTCTTTTTGGATTCTTTTTCAACTATTGATCACAGTGTTTTTTGTCAAAAAGTTGATATCATATATATAACATAATAAGATTACAAGCGATCTATTCTATTACATATTTTCCTTCTTAACACCCTTCTCTATAATCTTCAGCTTCTCTAACACTTTGATGATGTCATACTTTTCATTTGATGGCAAGTACTTGATGTGTCTGGCCAGTGCCTCATCCTTGACTGCCTTTCTCATCTTTGATTCATCGAGTATGCATGCCACTTTCATAAGTATTACTGACCATAAGTTGATCATGATTCATCTTCTCCAATTCAGTCTCCCTTTGGAATCTATAGCGACCATGTACATCAGTGTACACTACCCCAACCTCAGGTTCAAGAACCTCCAATCCATCTTCCCTTGGAACACCAACAATTAATGCTAGTTTAAGGTTTTTGATATTGGGCACTATATACAAATTTTGTAAAGGACCATCTGTTTTATATCTGGGGCTTATGGGTCGCTCTCGATCTCCTTCAGGGTTAACGATCTCATCTTGCCTTAACAGGCTCAATCTCACCATTTTTTCGAACAAACGATCAATCTCTTCAATCACAACATCTTTGGCAGCACTGGTTGAGTGGTTGACAGCTAGTCTCAACTCATTCCGTTCTTCCCTATGAAGCTTGCAGATCTGATCAAGTGTAATGGTTTGCTTTTGATCTCCTATGTGAATTTGGATTTGAATATGAGACTTGGAGTTAACATTCTTGAGAGTTACCTTGGTGATGGGTGTAGGGTTTTATCTGCCAACCATACGCTTTGCATAGATCTTTCGATCTCTTTCCCTGAGAAGCTTGCCAACTTTCTTTCCTTCAAGCTTGAGACGCTGATCCTCAGCTTGTAGCTCCAAACCTAATTTGATTGAGGCTTCTTCATCATCGATTTTCTTCTTTTCAAGCTCAAGGCTTTCCCTTGCTTCTTTATTTGCCATCATCAACTGAATATCCATGTCTGCCATCAGTTGATCTTCCTTCTCTTTCTTCTCAAGCTCTGCAACAAGCTTTTAATACTCTTTAACTCCTCTGTTTCTTTCCTTTCTTGGACTGAGCACCCCTTGATATATCTAGGTTTTGGGAGTCACTCGCAATCTCTTTTCATTTCCTCTTCTTGGAGATGATAGTTGAAATAATCTCCTTATCATTGTTATCCTCCTCTTAAACACTTACAACCTTTTTTTGCATCCAGTCCTATCTTTGCTGTTCATATTTAACCATTAGGTAGTCAGCCACTGAATTTGTCACGCCCTGGACTTGTGCAATCTGAGCCCATTCCCTGACCAACATGTCACTAACCTTGATCTTCGCAACACTGATTTCCTCAAATAAGGTGCTCATTATGGCTTCATGAGCAACCTCCAAACTCTCAACCATTTCATCAATATGAGCAACCTCCACCGGAGCGACCTCAGGTTCAACTATTTCAACAACAATAACTTTACAAGCGACTATTCTGTTCTCTTCTTCTTCAACAACTTCAACAATCTCAATCTCTGCATATGTGGCTACCTTAGACTTCTCCCCTTTTTTTGTCATAATTAGTGAGGCGAGTTGTAGAAGGAGCACTAGGACCAACACCAGTTGTCCCTCCCGATTGTTTTGCAGAGAGTGCCTAAACCAATACTAGATTTCAAGCAGTTTGAAGCTCTGTTCTTAATGCTAATACCTCATGAAATGTGAATCCTTGCTCAATGACCTGAGCCTTCAACATATCCATTTCTCTGGCCCTCTCAAAGATCAACTTGATGGTGTTGTCAATCTTTTGCTCTCCCTACTCTCTATAGCCTTGGTTAGCTCATTTATCACTGCTGAGGATGCATCAATATATGTTTTCATGCTCTCTGCAAACCCCTCTTGCACTTTTACCACTATATTGATTTGTTCTTGTTAAGCAGTAAGTGCATCATTCTGAGCAGCAATAGCAGCAGTGACCTAGTTAGTCATCACCAATGACTCAACATTCATCAGCATCTACGTAGTCAATAAACGCCACTAAACCTTGAAAATACATTCTTCTTGCGCCCTGAAAATCACCACCTTGACAAAGCGCGATGCTTAAAACTCAACAATTGTTGCGTATGATTCATCAATTTTTGGTTCTTCATTTGGAAATCAAAATTGCCAAAAATGATCAATGAGAACCATTTCGGGAAGTGATTTCTTGATTTTTCAACCAACAAAAAGTGTAAGTATTATTTTTGAGAATTTATGAAACAAACGGATGATCTTTATCTTACTGTCACAGTATTTATAGAAATTTTAAGAATCCTAGAAATTTCAAAATATCTTATCAAAAACGGATACAAGTTATTGCATTTTATTCAAAAACTTACCTAAGTCGGAAATTATGCCACGTACCTAGACACACATACACAGCAACACAAAAAAAAAAAAAAAAAAAAAAAAAAAAAAAAAAAAAAAGGAAAAAAAAGAAAAAAAAAGAAGAGAAACTGAGAATACAAGCAAAAAAGAAACTAAAAAAAAATAAAAGCCTTTACTGACGGACTTGTTCGAGCACGCCGTTCAGACCGATAGTGTTCTTCACAGAAAATGCAGATAAAATGCTTTTACTCCGTATGCTCTAAGATTGTTGATTAGGATCTTCACCACATTGATCAGATTATTGTCAAGCATCACGTATCATACATATTTGATAGGGCTTTCGTAAACTAAATTATTTTTCCTATGTTCGATTTTCAAGATTAACAAGATGTCAAATAAATTATACAAAGTGTAAACATTTGATGCACTATTGTGAAAGTGCAATATGTACAACGCGTTTTAAACTTGTGAATTGTATTTTGGCCTCAAAAGCCAACCTTTATAGTAAAAGTCGGACCGAATTTATGTGTAATACAAACTACATTTCCGATCAGCTTTCATGGCTGGTCTTTTATATGTTACACACAAACACTCGAACATCTAGAATTATAAACCGTTAAAATCGCAATAGTAGCACACCAAGGGCTTGTCTCCGTTCCTCTTTATTTTAGTAATGGAAGGACTCCATTTTGCATTAGAACGTGCCGTTCAATCTCATATGTTCAAAGGTGCAACAGTTGGTAATTATGGACTTAATATATCGCATTTCTTTTACGCGGACGATGTGGTAATTACAACGGATTGGAGTAGAGTTGATCTTGAACATATAATTCATATTTTGAACGAATTCCATGTTGCATCAGGCCTAAAAACCAACTTTAGCAAGTCAAATATATTTGGTGTTGGAGCGTTAGTGGAAGATCTCGATTTGATGTCCCGTTTATCAGGTTGTACAGTGGGTTTACTTCCCTTCACATATCTCGGCTTGCCTATAGGGGCATATATGAACAACATTTCCAATTGGAACACATTGATTGGCAGATTTCATTCCAAATTATCAAAATGGAAAGCCAACCTTTTATCGATAGGCGGGCGCTTGACTTTAATCAAATCCGTTATTAGTAGTTTGGGAATCTATTATATGTCAATATTTAAAGTTCCGGAGTCGATTCTCAAACAATTCGAAAGAATTCGAGCAAAATTCTTTTGGGGCAGTGATCATACCACCAAAAAATTAACATGGGTCAAGGAGTTGGTAGTCTCAAGGCATTTAATCTTGCTCTGCTTCAAAAATAGCGTTGGCGGTAGTCTCAAACCCGAATTTACTGTGGGTCTCCCTTATTAAAGCTATCCATGGTGAAGATGCATGTCTTGCATGTTACGGGCGTCTCTCTCAAGGTACATGGGCCAACATAGTTGCTTCGACTAACTACCTTCATGGAGGTATTCTCCCTATAGATACTTTACGTTTCAAGTTGGGATGTGGTAAAACTATTAGATTTTGGAAGGACACATGGATTGGAAATAGCCCTCTATACACTCGATTCAATCGACTATTCAGACTTGACAATAACAAAAATTGCTTGGTCTCAGATCGTATTACTTGTAATGGTTTTCTGTGGCAATGGCAACGCCCGGTTTCTTCCGGATGCAATGTCTCTCTGTTAGCAGATTTAAGTGAGGAACTTCAACCGATAAGCCTTAACTTACGTCCGGATTCATGGCAATGGCTAATAGGGAAAAATGGCACGTCCACAGTTGGAGTGAGTCGCAAGCACATTGATGAGCTCACACTTCCGGTTACAACTTCAATTCCTCTTTGGTCCAACATTCTTCCTATAAAGATCAACATCTTTATTTGGAGATTATCCTTGGATCGATTACCCCATAGATTGAATTTATCTTTATGTGGTTTAGAGATACATTCAATCAACTGTCCTAACTGTGATAACAGAGTTGAATCTAACGATCATTTATTCTTTTAATGCTCCATTGCCTCTGAAGTATGGAGACTTGTTTTTATTTGGATCGACATACCCTGGCCGTCTCTATACTCCTTCTCAGAATGTTGGTCGTGGCTTAATTCGTTGGCAGCTTCCATGGTTAAAAGGGAACGTCTTTTGGTTATCATTGCTTCTACGTGTTGGGCTCTTTGGAAGTACCGGAACTCCATCATTTTTTCCTCAAATTCCATGGGGAAATGTGATATTTTCGATACTATACGTTTACTTTCTTTTTTTTAGTTAAAACATAGAGGATCTTGTTTAGCTAATTGGCATGATTGGTTAAAAATTCCACTGTAATTATTTTCTCTTGTTTCTTACTAGTTGTTTTATAATATATATCTCTTATTGCTGTTAAAAAAAAAAAAAAAAAAAAGCACACCAAAAAACAAAGGTTATAAAATCATAAGTATATGTTATATCCGGATACAGAAAAGTAAACTGCTTCAAGAACCTCTAGATGCTCATAACATACCAATATCATTAGTTGTTACATATGGCGAAGATATAAGTCACTCAAATACCATAAACTGAATGAGGGTATTAGATAATATTGTACTCAAATCCAAACGCCTGATTGACTCTATAATTTCCAGTTCCAATTTACAGCTATTTTGAACCCAATTATGAAAAAAAGAAAAAAAAAAAAAAAAAAACACCTCCATCATCACATACTTTTTAAATAAACTACATCCTTAACACGAAGTTCAATACAAATAAATAAATATGATAAATGTTATATAACCAAATAGATCATCTACAGAGCATTACAGGAAACTAACAAGGTATAAAATTTGTGACAAAAAAGGTTCAATTGAATGCTCCCATTCTTATGCCAGTATCTCTGGTAGGAATGACACCTTCATCCGATTTCGAGTAGAAAACATAATAGAGCTCTGAGACGATACCAGTGAAAACCACAAATGCAGCACCAGCACCAAACACACCTTTCCTCAAGGTCTCACATGAAGGAGGGTCTCCCGATATTACGGTCCTATACTTTGTGTGATATGCATTTCTGACAGAACCGGCAAGCAAGCATGCCTCAGCAATGATGAATGTCACCCTTGTGAAAATTGACACAAGAGATAGAATGAGTAAAAGAAAAAACCGGAAATTACATAATAAGAATCCTAGTGATCTTATACTTCCTACATCCCACTTCTATTGTCCACCAACAAAAAAAAAATGTTATAATAGATTAAGAAAATGTCATGTTTGTCTTTCAAAAACAACTTTGACTTATAGAGCTTGTCATATTTAGAAAAATAAAACCTTTAGTAATTTATAATCACCATAATAAAGAAGGCTACAAGGGGAACTTTAATCATTTATAATTGTTATCTTAAGTTGACTGTTTTTACGGAACAAACGAAAATAGTAATTTGGACAATAAAAATCAGACGGAATGAGTAATATTTTGGGACAGTTTGATTATTGTAAATATAGTTCAAATGACCACAAAAGTCAAAGTCGATGCTTATAGCTACATGCAAGGTCAAGAATGTGATTTACCAGCAGGTAATGAATAAGAAGACAGCTAATGCCCGGGAACGACCAGGGCTCAGGGCTCGGCCAAAACACATACAACGGGTTGCAAGCATTATAAGAAGTTGGCTCAAAAGAAGGAACAACAGTGCACCCACACCCAACCCTGTTGATATATCTGACTCGTAAACACAATATCTTGAAGTTGCATTTTCAGCAATTCGTGCCTGTCATACAATAAAACATTAGAGGAGAAAACAAAGCTATGTAACAAAAAATAGGTGCTTGAAAACTGAAGACTTCATCACCTCCATAAAACTTGAAACTTTTTCCTTTCTAAGATGTTGTATGAAAATCACAACAATATTTATCAAAAAAATTAAACTTATCTATTTGTCGATTATTGTATACAACCTGGTAGATAACATTAATTTAGGTTCACAAGATTCTTTTATTTGTGAATGGTACTTCATAAATTTAACAAATGGTGAAAATAGTACTTGAGCTATGTATCAAGTCCAAATGTACAATATCAATAGGCCACAGGGAGTACAATAAGATAAAACGTTTTTATGTTTGTCAGAACCTAAAAGATCTATTAAGTTTACATGTAAGAGTAATCCTTATGTGAATCAGAAGATTACACTGTGCATCTAATTGCTTTCAGCCTTACTCTACATCAAAATCACAACTATCTGTATATAAAATCAACAGTCAGGTTTGACTTTTAGCAGTGAAAGGGATTAGTTCTTTGAAGAAGTATTGAGCTACAAATGAAGACGCTCTAAGATGAATATACTTAAATGGACAAGGTAGAAAATGAATTTTAAAGTCCACATTTTTCTTTTGAAGTTATTGAAAAGCACTAAATGTATCAAACAAGAAATAGCATTAGACTGTTCCATTACATCAAACTAAGCAAAACCCTATGAGACCTCAGCTACCCCTATAATGCATTTAGTAATCCAACTATGAGACATGCTAATACTTCTTCTTGCCTAACATCAGATTCAACTTTTGGCTTCTTTTTTTTTAGAACGGCAAACCTACATTTTAACACACATACTATGTACAACCACCACGAATATTAACATCTCATTGCCTCAAGTGAGGCTTGAACCCCCAACCTCTTGGTTGAAGGGTTCCCCTCATACCGCTAGGCCAAGGGCCTTTTGGTGATTCAACTTTTGAATTCTACAAGTCAACTGACTTGGTTATCAACTTCTAAACTAATAAGTAATGTCTTGGTTATTAAGGAAGAACTGATTGTGACATCAACCTATAATATAATACTTTATCATACAAAACCTTTTAAGCTAAATATCTCAAAGTATCAAGGGTATGCAAATTTGGAGTTTAAAGTTAAACAGTTATACTTTCGAATTCTCTATCAAAATGAACAATTACATAAACTTAACAAACCAATGGGGTAAAAACATGGCTAATTAAACTAACCACCCATACAACGAAACCTTGACCGGAATACCAATATGAAGTACTTACTAGTTCGATGTTGAGACAAGCATATACTTCCTATCCGACAATTATAAATCAGATAAACTAGATGCCTAACTTTAATATTGATAAAATGATTGGTTTTCAGGAACTATGGGTCACTATATCAGCCTATAAAAGTAATGTCCCAATGTGACATTAAATAATCAATTGAGCAAACGCAGATTCCAAATTCAATTGTTTTATAGTGGAGAATCACATATACTAAGCAAGAAACCGAGCAAAAGCAACATTAACTATCCTTATAAAACAACCATTTATACCCACATGAAGCATTTGGTAATACAACTGTGAGACAACCATATAATTTCACCTTCCCAAACTAGAGTCCATATATGACTTCAACTAGCCAAATCGATCAGTTTTTATCTTATAAACTGAGAAGAATCATCTAGGTCATTAAAAAAAATCAATTAGCAAATGCAAATTTTTAATTTAGAGGTCTTGAGAATTAATAGAAGACTGCCACATAAATTAGACAAATAAATTAAGCAAAAAACACCACCAAATGTTCTTCTAGAGCATAAAATTAAGTAATTACAATGAAATCTGGAAAACCCCTATATAATTAACTGTCATACAAACATATACAACCTTCCAAAGCTAAATTATACTTTTGAGTTCTAGTAGTCAACAAAAAACTGTCAAATTTAAAAGGGAGTAGTAAACTAATAGTGGCCTAAATAAAGAATTAAGTAAAAATAACATTAAATCAATCATATTTATCATGAACTATCAATACCCATTTCAGATAAAACAAAGAGAATGTATAAAATGAAGATAGAAATTGAGGGAAATTAAAAAAAAAAAAAAAAAAAGAGTAAAGAACTCACGGAAGCTCTCCTTTGCTCAGCAGCAACAGCAAGTGCAAAAGCAACAAGATCAAACACAAATACAACTACCAACACAATTGTTGATGCCATCTGATGAATCACAAAGATGAAGTTTGTTTGCGAAATCAAATGGGGGGTTTTACTCAACAAGTATTAAAAAACCCTTTTTGTTAAGAGGAAACTTCTTTGTTAAGAAAGTAGCGTAAATGCTTCTCTCTTTTTCTTGTGTTCCTCACGCATCATGTTTTAGCGGTGGATTTGAAAAGGGGGAAATGTTAAATGTAGAATTCTAGATCTAAATGTTTGAAAAATCAAAGAAACTAATATGATGGTTTTATTAAATAATTTTTTATTTATTTTTTATTTTTTTTAAGAAAAATATATTACAAATTTTAAATCCGTAAGTTATTATTTCCGTCTTTAAAGTACGTACTTTCATCATAAATACAGTTTTAGTAATGTCTACTAACTGTACTCTTTATTTATCAAATATCATCTTAATCTATTAAAGTCTCTTTTAATTGGTTGAAATATGATGTGGACATTTATAGTGGGACGAATGGAGTATAAATTGATACCGTTGTAACCAACATCTTTTTGTCTTTAATTATATATCTTACATGTGATTTATGTGGTGTGTTTTTCAAAACCCGACAAAAAAAAAAAAAAAAGGTTTATCAAAAGTATAGCTTGTTCGATCTCTATTTAAAGATAAAAGATATTAATTCCGAATATCTAATTTTTATAATTTTTAGTCATCATTTGTGAGATATTTGATTATAAAATTTTGATTGGATATGAAGTTTTGAGTGAAATGAAATAATCTTATTGATCTTCACATTTCTCATTTTTTTTAGCATTCTACATTGAACTCACATGATGCAATCTAAATTAAATGATGAATATATAACAGTTAAAAATGTTTTGAATATTTATGTATAGATAGTTTTATTTCTAATTCTAATGGGTTAAAAGAGAAAGTGGTTATTTATTTTGTTGGGATTTTTATGATTAAGATACGAGGAATAGTGTTTATAGTTTGTGAGTTTATGTAATATTACACTTTTTACTATTGTATGCATTCAACTTTGAAATCTTCAATTTTATGTATTCAAGTTTTAAATTTATCTTTTGTAGGCATTTAACATACTATTGTATGTACAGAAGTATAGAACTTGCAAAAATCACGTCAATTTAACTTGTGATATTTAGATGGCTTTACATGGTTCACCGGATTTGTACTTTTGCGTTACCTCCAATTGGGTTAATCCCCATACGTGGCAAATGATGAAGCATAAGATTGCGTTTGAATTATTTGGATATTCACATACTGGCAATAATTTATATAAAAATTTAGATTATGTGATAAAAAGTCTTAAACTAGAAGGAAAAGTATTTTCTATATCTTTTGATAATGCATCCAATAACACCGCCATTATCGGACAATTAAAATTAAAGTATAAACCAACTTGCAATGGTGTATTTGTTCATAGTCGATGTGTTACACATATCATTAACTTGATTGTGTAAGATAGACTTAGTTGTATTGTAATAAAAAAAAGAAAGTTTTAAACAAATGTTACGTGATATTTTTAGTTCAAGTAACGCTAGATACCATAAATATATGAAATTTTGTGTCGATTAGAATTCCCTTTGGTGAGGTCCGAATTGGGATGTACCTACTTAGATGGAATTCGGCATGTAATATGTTTAAAAATGCTTTAAGACATAAAGAAACTTTAAAAATGTTTCATAACCTTCTTTTCGGAACGTAATCAAGGTTTAAATTTTAAATGTTGGTGGGGTTGAAACTTTACTTCAAATGTTGGTGGAGTTGAAACTTTACTTCAAAACATATCTTACGATTTGGGTTTGTTAGACAAAGATCCAAATTTTGTGGCAAATGAAATTTCCAACTTTAACAAAGTTTTTCAAAGTTTGTTTGATGTTTATTTATAAAATTATGATTCCACATCCCTTCATGACGGCATTTGAAATGAGACATAATGATGCGATTATATAACAATTTAAGAAATGAGACTACGAAAAGAGCTCGATCAAGCACTCTTAGTAACGAACTAGGATGATATATTGGTTCGAACTTTTGACAGAATGAGCATAAAGCTCAATTTCCAATTATAGCCGTTATGGCCCGTGATCTATTAACCGTCGAAGCTTCTAAGGTAGCTTCAGAGTCCACTTTTTCAGTTAGTGGTTGAGTTATTTCACTAAGAAGAACCAAACTCACCCCTTTATTGGTGGAAGTTTCTATTTGTTTGAAAGACTATCTTGACGGCATTGAACGGATACAAAACATTCACCACTTGAATGGTAAATGGTAGGGTTGAGCAAGAAATACATGAGCAAGAGATTGAAATGCGATTGTCGGTACCACTTACCGACCAAGAGCTTGCTTATGAAGAAGACTAAATAAACGACGACGACTCGAAAAATAAGACTAAATAAACAACGACGATTCGAAGACTTTCATTTATATTTTTGTGTTTGAAGATTTATAATGTATTTTCAAATATTAGTTGAAATGCAAATAAACAAGAAAATTTCCCTAAAAATGTGTTTTGTATATTTTGTATTTTTTAAAGTTGTCTTTGATTGAAAGGCTCTATTGGCGGGTAGTTCCAGCCTATCTGGTGGATAGAACCTTTCTCATCAACATATGTATATCAAAAAAGACTTATCCGCCAGATAGGTGTGAACTGGACTAGAAAAACCGATTTGCACCGGTTAACCCAAACCGATTTGAGCCAAACCATTTTTAAACTGGTGTGGACCGGTTTGGGATTTCTCCTGCTCAAACCCGTTTGAGCCCCAAACTAGTTTTGAACATCTCTACACCCATCAATAAGGTTACTTTTTAATCGTATACTCTTATTTGTAAGTTTTTAGTTATGGGAAAATTTAAAAGGAGCATAAAATATTAAGAAGTTATATAAAAAGAATATAGAATAATGTTACACAATAATAAAGTTGCATGTTATATTATGTTATAAAGAGAATATTACTTTAGTTATTGAGAGGAAAGTTCATTCAAGTATGAGATTTTTTGAAAGTATGGGAGTACAAATCTCAACCGTTGATCTTGATCAAAATAACAAAACCCTCACATTCTTAAAAATTAAATATCTCAAAAACCGTTAGTTAAAAAATTATAAAAATTTCACCATAAAAATCAACGTTTTCTCCTCTTTGATTTAAGATCCCACATGATATACTTTCGACGATTTTTTTTTTTTTTCATTTTCTAGTAGGTTTTGAAAATTGGTAACACATGTGATAGTTGTTGATAACACATGTGATAGTCGCGGGTAACACTTTTGTTAATCCATCATAACACATGTGTTAATCCACAAAAAATGAAAAAAAAAATTCGTCGAAAGTATACCTTGTGAGATGTCTAATCGAAGAAAAAAAAATGACGAATATTATGGTGTAATTTTAATTATTTTTTGACTTGTCGTTTTTGAGATATTTAATTTTTAAAAAAGTGGGGGAAAGTGAGTTTTGTACCAAATGACACAATCCTATTGGTATCTTTATACTTTCAAAAAGTCCTATACTCAAATGAACTTCCCTCTAGTTATCGATAGTAAATTAATCTATAATAACAACATTATGATTTATTTGGGAAAAATGTAATCCTTTTTTGTGCAAAATTCAATTTTCATTCCTTTTCTAACACATGTAACCCTATAATTGTGCAAGATCATTTTACGTTCACTCTATCGATATTTTTTGACATTTTATGTTTTTATTTTATAAGATTTGCCCTTAAATTTTTTATGCAATATCTTTATTTATGAGGTTGAAATAGTTTCTTTTCTCTTTTTTATATCATAAACTGAAATTTTATCTTATCTTAATATACTTTTGCATCTACTAGACAAAGAAAAATTTAATGTAAAATGATAACATTTGAAGAATTGAGGAACCAATAAGATTGATCAATTTTAAATAACCATTTCCATAACATTTTTTTATTAAACTAAATACTCACAAACTGTATGTCTATCAATTATAAAACTGATCAACGTCTTTTTTATCTTTAATTAGACATTTCACACGATATACTTTCGACGAATTTTTTTTTTTTTCATTTTTAATGAGTGTTTGACATTCGTAATGTTAAATTGCATGTGAGTTAACATTGAGTAAAAATCAATTGTTAAATTAAAATAACTAACCTCAATCACAAGTAAATAATTGTAATCATGTGATTATACAAAAAATCACAAGTAAATAATTGTAATCATGTGTGAATTAACATACAATATTAATATATAATCGTCTATCTATTTCAAACTTTTACCATAAATCTTATGTGATTATATAAAAAATCACATGTTTTTATATGTAGTGCGTTCTTCAAAACCCAACAAAAAAAGAAACAGAAAGTTTGTCAAAAATACAGCCTGTGAGATATATAATTAAAGATAAAAAGACATTGATTCTGAATACGTAATTGTTATAATTTTTAGCAATACGATTTATAAAATATTTAATTTATATTATTGAATAGAAATGAGATCTTAAATAAAATAAAATAATCCTATTGAGTTTTCTATTCGTCGCTCTTTTACTATTTTTCAATGAACTTTGAATTATATTCTTACTCTTTTTGGCTATCTTATCTTTTTGTATCATGGTGTTACAAAAAGAAAGAACACGAAAGTAGAATTGATTCAAATTCAAAAAAATTCCATAATCGTAAACTCAAACACAATTCTATTTCATAAATTGATATTTTAGTAGATTTTTGAATTGTCGATTTTTACTTCAACCTGACTTGAAACTCGAATTCTATAATATATAATTTAATTAAATTATATACATTATAATTATCAAAATTTCAAATTAGAATTTGAGTAGAGAAAGCTTATAATTTTTTATTTTGATGCATGAACTTTTGGATTTACAATTTGAGTGTCGAGTTTTTAAAATTCGATAGATGTAATACATTGGTTTTCTTTTATAAATTTGAATGAGTTTAACTTTAAAGATGTTAAATCTTGTTGACAATTAAATTTTTCTAAAGCATGATGAGCTTTTTAAAAAGGGTAACTTTCTTTAATTCTTAATCCAACACTAGGAATATAAAGTAATTTAAAGAACGTGTTACTAGTATTAAAATATTCAAATGGTTATGAGTTAGTTGTAATATATTACGAGTAATTGATTAATGACCAATTGGCTTTTGTCCAACAAATGCAGCTGCAAAACCATTAGATTTGATCCATTGGCCATGTGCACCCAACTAAGAAGATTTATGGTGGTTAATTACACAACTGTACCTGAATTCTTAAAGGTCCTGCATAGAAGTTCAAAATTAAGCTCTACAAAATATGAGACAGTAATATTTTGTAAGTTTTACTATAAATTTGCGTAACTAAAAACACGAATTGCCTATGTGTTTTCTATTTTTAAGTAGTAGAAAATAATACGAGGACTTCATTCTGTTCCTTTGATTCCTTTAAGCAAAACTGATCTTGTGAATGGGGAAAATAATTCCGTGCTTATTAATTAGTTGGTTCAATGGCTTTTAGATACGTATTCTTTTTGATTTTATGCTCTTTATTTGTACCTTTGTTTTACTTAATGTCTTCTAAAAAAGTTAAGAAAATACAATGACAATTGCTACTTAAACAAATGTCATTTTTATTGTATTTTTTGATGTAAAATATTCAATCACTTTTTTGTAGTAGATTCCTATTAAGTACCTTTATTAATAGCTATTATTGTTAATCCATTAAACGTTTTTAACATTATTGAACATATTTGAGTAATATCTTAGGAACTTCAAATTTCAAAAGCTTAATATAGTGACCAAATTAATACTCACATGAATACTAAGTCAATCAAAAAAGATATTTAAACTAGAGGTGAAATTCTTTGTTAATTGCTAGTCGTTTGTTTTCTATACACTTTAGGCCTACGTTTTATGTGTAATGATACTTTGTTTTGAAGCCTCAAAAAATATATTTGTACGTACGTACATTTATATTAGGTATATACAGAGTTTTGAGACTCTATATATGCTCACACCACTTACGTACACATTCTTGAGGACGGATACATATCTTACTTTTACAGTTCCATATAGAATATAATAACTTTTACGGGTGGAATATTTAACATAAAGTTCTAAATTTAGCCATGAAAAGAATCAACAACTATTGTTTAACTTAATTTTAGCTCAGCTTTATACATCTCAATACTATAGACGACGAACCTTTACCTTTCGATACGGTCACTAATCAGTTGTCAAAAACATGTTAAAAACAACAAACGTTCATTTTATGTTAAGAAATAAATTTAATAAATATGAAATAGCTATAGTTTATTATTGTTTTTATGAATATAATATCTTATCTCAATCAAATGATCATTAACTCAACGATATTGAGTTAATTCTTCTAACTATGAAATTGTATATATACATAGATTAATATATATATTTGTGATAATGTAAATGTATGACTACTTATCTTTTTTTTTTTATATATATATATATATGACAAAAGTTTATTCAAGTATGAAATTTTTTGAAAGTATGAAAGTACAAATCTCAACCGTTCATCTTCATCAAAATAACAAAACTCTTACATTCTTAAAAATTGAATATCTCAAAAACAGTAAGTCAAAAAATTATAAAAGTTGCACCATAAAAATTAGCGTTTTTCCCTCTTCGATTGAGATCCCACATGACATACTTTCGAAAAATTATTATTTTTTTCCATTTTTTTGTGGGTTTTGAAAATTAGTAACATATGTGTTATAAACAAATAACACATATGTTACCGGTGACTATCACATGTGTTACCACTGACTATCGCTTTTAACACATATGATAGTTGCGGATAACACATTTGTTAGTCAATCGTAACACATGTGTTAACTCACAAAAATGAAATTAAAAATCGTCAAAAGTATACCTTGTGGGATGTCTAATCGAAGAGAAAAAATGGTCATTTTTATGGTGTAATTTTTATTATTTTCTTATTTGCCATTTTCGAGATATTTAATTTTAAAAAACATGGAGGAAAATGAGATTTTTGTCAAATGGCACATTTCTACTGGTACTTCTATTCTTTCAAAAAAACTCAAACTCAAATGAACTCCCATATTATCTTATCTTATATCTTAAATAATATATAATAATCATACTTGTGACATCATCATCTTAATTTATAAAAAATTTAATTACAGATTATCTTTAACTATCTTTTATCTATATTAAATCTAATAATAGGGCATCATCCTTTTAGTTTAAACTAATTAAAACTATCAATCTTAATTAATAAAAGATAACTCATAATTAGTTTATTATAATTATATTCATACATTTATTTTATTTATTTATATCTATTCTTATTTGGCCATTAGTGTAGATTGACTCATTTTCATAATAATCCTTCTTATTGATGTTATAGTTATATTTTCTAAATGAGTTTTTGGTAGTCAATTAATAAGATCATTTTATTGTTTTTTTTCTTCTTTTTTCTATGTTTTCGTTAAACAACATTTAGTAAGCAATTAATGGTTTATATATTACTTTATTTCATACTTATATTTTTTAATAGACTATTAGACTAAACTACTTATTACATTCTTTTTAAATCTATGTCATGTACATTGATATTTCCACTTTTATTTTTGCTTTAATAATTATAATTATAATTATGTTAAACATATAAAATCATTCGACTTAAATTACAAATTCAATTATTATTCATTATCATACATACTATATGATTTATTTATTCTATTGGTTAAGTATCAAAATATAAAAATGTATATTTTTGTACTCTATGATTTAAGCAATGGTATACATTACTACTAAGATGAATAATTATATAAGAAGCTTATAACCAATCATATTCCTTTTTTATTAATCTAACCAACTATCAACTAATCATATTAATGTATTTTACACAGTTTTATAAACCATGTACATTCCTTTATTTTTATTTTTATTATAGTTTTGATTTCTCAACAACTAAGTAGATAATAAGTGAGTCTTTGAAATTTAAAAATTGTATAAAGTAAGAATGAGAGACGGTGCTACAAGTTGAATTTCAAAATTAAAAACGTCAATACCATTTTTAATTAAATTTACCATGCCCAATTCTTAATTAACCAAATGTTCTAAGAGCATCTCCGATGGGGGGATTTTTTGAGGTTTTTTTCACAAAAAAAACTTTTGGAAAGCTTAATTCCATGGGAGACAAAAGCTGTTTTTGACAAAGGTTTGTCAAAATAGAGCTTTTGCTCAATGACTCTATTGAGTAATTTTTTTTTGTTACTTTTGAAGGAAAAGCTTTACAAGGACTCAATCCATTGAAATGTAAAGCTTTTGTAAAGCTTTGTAATTTATAAAAGAAGTGCAAGTTGATGTGGCACCAAAAAAACCTTTTGAATAACTCAATCCATTGGAGATGCTCTAAGACTATCAATTCTCTTACTCGATAATAGTTGATTTGAGAATTGAAACAACTATAGGGACAAAGATAATAGTGTGATTTGTGACTCTTATCGTAATAAAAGAATAACACAACAATTGATTAATAAAATTAAGTTAATCCATGTTAATCATAAAGTTGGTTTTTGTCAAAAAAATATAATTTATTAATGTCATTTTATCTTACTTGCTTAAACGACCCTTGTGTATACACAGGTTTAAAAGCTAGTATATATATCTTATAAATAATATATAAGAATCATACTTGTGACATCATCATTTTAATATGAAATCTAATTAACCAATCAGAAGCCATAATTTAATTAAAATAAATCTTTTTAAATTGAGTAAAATTAGGGATTTGATGACATCTTAAATTATGATTTTAAAAAATAAAACAAATAACTATTTTAAGGATAAACATAGTAAACAAGATAATTAGTAAATAATACTACTAACATGATCTAAATTATATTATATTAATTAATTAATGAACTAATATTTTTATATTATTGAAAACGTATATTCAGGAACAAAAGAAATCAGATAAAAAACCATCGTCCAATTTATGTAAAATTTATTTGGATATGTAACTTTGGGTTTCAAGTTAATTAATAAAGTTTCAACATTTCATGAACATGTATATGACTTACGATTAATATAATATAATATGATTTATTAAAGCATCTATATTATATTAATTTTTATTCAACAAACTATATTAATATTACAATTTGTTTGTATTTTCATGAATGTATGAAGTATGTTTTAATTTATGATGGAACAAGACATATTTTGTGCAGTAAGATGGATGATTGATTTTCATTGTGATGAGAGGCTCTACTATCATAACTTTATGTAATGAATATTGTTTTTAGGTAGTTTCATTTCAAAAACATAGTTTAAAAATCATCTAATAATAAGATTTAAGTGGAAGAAAATAAAACTTAATTAACGTTCAAAAAGAAGGTTATTTATTTAATACCAGTGTGTATAACGGGTATTTTAAGTACTCTATTTTTTTTGAAAGAATTATTAACCCTTAAGATATATAAAAGAGATATATGATTATAGATTAATTGTTTACATTTATGTTAATAGTCTCATAGGTGATTACTATTTAACTTACAAAAAATTTATGTTTAAAATCACCCTAAACTATATGCAACACACTTTATTCTACTATTTGTCTTTTTTTTTCTTCTTCATATTTTTTGTTGCGTAACGATTTCTTTGAGGTTTTTAATAGTTTTATATTGTTTGTTATATGAAGTGCTTCGAATTTAAGATTACTAATCATATTTCACGAATTACACTCGTAATTATTTTCAAAAATATTCAAATAGTATTATTTCGTATTTTTTAAAATAATCAGTGTGTATGCACAAGTGTTAAAACTAATATATATATATATATATATAAATAAATGTTATTAACTCACATGCTCTTAGACGATACATTATCAAATAGGCTTTCGTTAAAGTTGTAATTAGAAGACTTTTAACAATATAAAAACAATAATTAATCACATCCTTTATTAAATTTTATAGAAATTATCGTTTGATATTGAGAATATTTTATATAAGGTTAATAAATGTTTAACTTTTAAAGTTTTTTTTTTTTTAATCTTTTAAATTTATTTCTTATTATTTAATTTTTAACTTTTAAAAATTTGGTAGTTTAATTCATAAATTTATTTTTTATAATGATTTTATCCTTCTAATTTTATCTAATTTTATTATTTAACTTTTAAAAATTTTTGAATTTAACTTTTTAAAAGATTAAATCAATAAATCAATGCAAACTTCAAGGATTAAATCATTAGAAGAATATTTAAATAATTAAAATCTTAAAAACTTAAAACTTTAAGAAGTTAAAATTCGAAAGATTAAACTACCCGTCAACCATTATATATACGTACGGCTCGTGCGCTACCTAACTTTGTTTAAGGCTTTAAGCCGCCTCTGCTGGAATTAGATGGTGCCATTTACAGCAGTTAATCATATCCTTTATATATGAATATGAAATATATATTATATTATATTTTACATATATATAAAACATTCAAATTAGAGAAATTAAAAACAAACTCAGCCTTATTACTAGCTAATATGGTAAAAGCTAGGTGTGAGTACGAACGACTCCTCTTTAATAGACACAAATAAATATTAGTACTTAATTAATTTGTTTATGTTCATATGCAAATATATAGAAAATAATTTTTAATAATTTGATATATATATAAAAATAATAATAATAAATAATCTCACATCGCGCTTACCAAAAAGTGACTATAATACTAATGCTTATCCTTGCTGACACTCATCTACCTAATCCATAAGTTTTTGATATATAATACGTATCACTTTTCATCGAGATCTATTTATAAGATTTCAATGAGAATGTACATAGTGGCCGTCTTTTGACTTATAATTAATATATTTTGTTACAGAAGCATATTTATATTATATATTAAACTGATAATTAATTTTAGATTATTTATAATTTTGAAATAGTTGATTTTAACTAAATATACCTTCTAAAATTCTCTTTTAACTTAGATAAATTAAAATTATTATATATACTTAAGGATGCGGAAATTCAACATTGCATGTGGAAATTGAACATCTCTATTTCAATTAATTCGATTCGAATTCTTTTTAAGGAAATTCAAAATGAATCGGAAGTTTCAGTTAATCCAAAAACTAAAAACTAAATCGTACATTTTTGCTTCAATTTGAATAGTTCGGTTCGATTAATCTGGTTATTGAACATATTTAATTAATAATTAATTGATAACTAATGTTAAATGTACGTTCATATGTTGTAAAAATCTGTATTTAAAAAACTTATTGTAAATATATTATATTATCACTATAACGGATAGATGGAGTATATTCTAATTTTATAATTTGGCCCATTGATTGTAGATTTCTAGCATTTGTTTATTTCTGTCAACTTCGATAAACATGCATAATTGCTTTTGAAAAAGTCATGTCCCCAATAGATTATATAAACTAATCAACCTTACACCATCATTAATCCAACTCAAACTAAAAACAATGGCATCTCTTGCACCACCACCATCAACCACCACCGGAAAACCCTTCTCTTCCTCTTCTACTTACTCTTCTTCATTCTCCTTCAAATCATCTCAAATTCCCATTTCAAGAAACCACAAAAATCGCCATGCAATTTCATGCAAAACCCTAGACAATGAAGACAACTCCAACAAAGTTGACCGGAGAAATATGTTGTTAGGTCTCGGTGGCCTCTACGGCGCATTGGGCGTAAATTCACTAGCATTTGCAGATCCAATCATGGCACCTGATGTTACAAAATGCGGTGCCGCTGACTTACCAGAAGGTGCTAAACCCATGAGTTGTTGCCCTCCAACTGCCAAAAAAATTATTGATTTCAAACTTCCACAAGCTGGGCCCATACGTGTCCGTCCGGCTGCCCATTTGGCCAATAAAGACTATGTAGCCAAATTTAATAAGGCGATCGAGCTCATGAAAGCTCTCCCAGATGACGATCCTCGTAGTTTCAAACAACAAGCCGCAGTTCATTGCGCCTATTGTGATGGTGCCTATGATCAAGTCGGTTTCCCCGATTTGGAACTTCAAGTTCATGGTTCATGGTTGTTTTTACCTTTCCATAGGCATTACTTATATTTCTTCGAAAAAATTTGTGGCAAATTAATCAATGACCCAAATTTCGCAATCCCATTTTGGAATTGGGATTCACCTGATGGGATGACAATCCCTAATATCTACACGGATAAGAAATCACCATTATATGATGCTTTCCGTGATGCTAAGCATCAACCACCTTCAATAATTGATCTTGATTTCAATGGGGTTAATGAGAATCTTAGTAAATCGAAACAAGTGTCTACAAATCTCACTATTATGTATAGGCAAATAGTGTCTACTGCAAAGACTGCTAGTCTTTTTATGGGTAACCCCTATCGTGCTGGTGAAGATGCTTACCCTGGCGGTGGGTCCCTTGAGAGCCTACCACATGGTCCGGTCCATATCTGGACCGGAGATAGTACCCAACCTAATGGGGAAGATATGGGTAACTTTTATTCTGCGGGTAGAGATCCTCTTTTCTATGCACATCATGCAAATATTGATAGATTGTGGTCAGTTTGGAAAACTTTAGGAGGAAGAAGGAACGATTTTACCGATAAGGATTGGCTTGATGCTTCATTTTTGTTTTATGATGAAAATGCGGAGATGGTTAGAGTTAAGGTTAGGGATTGTGTAGATTCCAAGAATCTTGGCTATGTTTATCAAGATGTAGAAACACCATGGACAGAAAGCAAACCAACTCCACGTGTCAAGAGGGTTTTGAGCAAGATCAAGAAACTAGGTTCGGCTCGAGCCGATGAACATCATCGCTTTGCAGAAGATGTCTTTCCAGCGAATCTTGATAAGGCGATTAAAGTCCTTGTTAAAAGACCAAAGAAATCAAGAAGCAAGAAACTAAAAGATGAAGAAGAAGAGATTTTGGTGATTGAAGGAATTGAAGTAAAGAGAGACGTGTTTGTGAAGTTTGATGTGTTTGTGAATGACGAAGATGAAGGGACGAGGGCAACCGCCGATAAAACAGAGTTTGCCGGAAGTTTTGTGAATGTACCACATAAGCATAAACATGGGAAGAGTGTGAAGACTAAATTGAGGTTAGGGATAAGTGAGTTAATGGATGATTTGGATGCTGAAGATGATGAAAATGTGCTTGTGACATTGGTGCCTAGAAATGGAGGTGATGAGGTGTTCATTAAAGGGATTAAAATCGAGCTTGAAGATTGAGTAAACAAGTGAGATGTTCTGATTAATTATCCAAATGGAGTTATGAGTGAGTTATTTGGTGGAAAATGTTGTGCCTTGTTTGACTTATTATCTGATGGATTAAAACAACTTTTTGCTATGCAATAAAATACATGTTTTGCTATACATCTCTTCATATTTGTTTTTGTATCTTACCACGTAGGTATCATATATCGATCATATTCTCATAAAAACGTACACTCTTTTTATTGAACGGCATAGATTGTATCAGAACCAAAGTTTAGTAAGAAACTAGAGTAGAGGAAAATAGATGCAAAGAAATTGTGTTGGAGCAAACATTACATGGTTTGCACGACCTACAATTCAATCTGTATTAAGCTTTTTACTTCTATTTGTTATCCAAATAAACGAGTGAAGCATGATTTCATCTTCGATGACGTTTACTCTCGACATTTTGTTGTTAGAAGCTACGCGTCATTACAAAATTTCCGGGTTCCTCATTGCGACAACTGTCACCAAATCAAGTTATACAACTTTGACCATTAAACTGATGCTCATCGTCTGGTTAAACTTATGTGATTACGTGATTTCCTAAAACATAGAAAATGAGAAATTCTAGGAGTTAAGTATTTTATCCATCTTATTCCCTCTAATTGTATTGATCAAGATGAAATCTCTAAGTACTCATGTTTCTCCTAGAATGTTGAATTAATTCTTAGGCATTGTAGATACCTACAGAAGACAATATATTGGTGATTAAGCCATAAATAAATCAATTAAGTCAAAAGTTTTATTCTCTAATAATAATAATAACAATGCAAGAATATAAATAAATAACATATATTTTTTGGGTAAAAGGTGTTTAAGATATTTACAACACACATTAAAAGGTTAAATGCACCAACAAGGAACATGTCACTCTTAAATATAACATAATACAAAAAGAAAAAATTATTTAAATAATAAATCCAGCCAAAATTAAGAAAAATGAAAAAAAAAATATTAAACCTAATTTAAATAACTATTCATTCTTAACAAAGTTTTCTTATTTCATTTTTCAAAACTGTAGCCTCTTTTCTTTTTCCTCTTCTCTCCCCTTTGGCGAAATTCTCAAAACCCTAGCCTCACACCATATATATATATATATATATATATATATATTTCATCAAACTCTTAAAAACAAGATTGATCGATTATCTTTATGAAGCTTCTAGTAAGTGTTCTTTATTTTCTTTTGATTCTTAATATGACTCGAATTGATGGAAATTAATTATGATTAAACACACCTAAATAACATAATAAAAATAGATTTGATGAAGTTGTGTTAAATATATAAATATAGATAGGATTTTCTAGGTTAAAAGGCGTTGTTTGATCAAAACCAGAATCTGGATAGAATTTGTATCAACTTTGGAAGGCCATATCTTGGTCATAACGTGGAGTTTATACATGAACTTTGAATCTAGTATTAAGTTCAATGAGTCTACTTTCCGTTCCAAGTGGTTTCTTGTCAAACCGACAAGTTTAGGTTGCTCAAAAGGTTATTACAAAAAAACTAGTCAAAATTGTATCTGCTGATCAAATTTTTTGGTTGACTTTGGGATATCATAACTCACTCAATTTTACGAATTAAACGATGAGATTTTTACTGGTATAAGTTCTATATGTCTACTCATCGATGTATAAATTTCAGAATTTTTTGAGACTTTTAAGTATTTTAATAAAAATAAAACTTTCTGTTGCGCAAACAGAATACTTTTCTGACTAGTTGGTGTTATGGAATTTTATTAAAATAGTAAAGAGTTAACAAAAATAATGTAAAATGTTCTGAGAATACTTAACACATTGTAGGCTCTGTCATAATAATTTGGAACCCAAAATAACTCGTTTAAGGTACTTGAAAAATACATAAAGTAACCTTAAATTTTTAGACAAAAAATCAAACCTATAGAAGTATGGGAAAATCACCAATTACGTACATCAAAGACTTAAGGGCATACAATTTATTATTCATGAGGAATAGTTCGTTAGGAATACCAGGTTTGGTCATATACATTCCATCAATTATGAGTTACAATGAGAATGATTATAAGCCTTGTCCATCTGTAACTTACACATTTCTTTTATTTTTAGATAAATTGCTCGGATAATTGTGCATTTTATTCATCTACAAACAAGGTGAGTTTCGTGGCCCCTTTCTTTTTATATTTCTCGAGGGAAAATGATACTCAAAGGCTATTTCAAATACTTATGTTGTGCTAATCATTTTATTTCTTTGGACAATTTGTGTGTTTATAATTGCGAATGTGAGCATTAATGGTTGATCTGTACATGACTATGATTCCTATATTCCTATTATGCCAACGGTTTAGCTCCAGTTGGTAGGCGACATGTTTGGAAATCTAATGTGCTTATGACTCGGTTGATTTGTTCGGTTTGGACATTCCTATACACTATTTGTTGCTACACTATTACTTTTACACTATTGTCCTACTCGTATTTTGTGCACAACAAATGCAGTTATTACTTAAACCTACAAGTTCACCAACATTATGTTGACGTTTTCGAGTATCATTTTCAGTTAATAACAATAAGAACGCTTAAGGGGGATATAGTCTTTACATAGCTTTAGCGATACTTAAGGCTCGTGAATTGTTTTCTTTGAATAAATCACATTAGTACATTTCTATGGATTTTGATGACTTTTTTTGGTCATGGAGATTCTTAGAAACTTGTCCTGAGTTGTGAGATTTTACGACTTTATGACTATGTTTGTGGTGGTATTGACTAACCACGATACAAGTCGCCGCTTGTGTCGAGGGTCGTCACGACATTTTGTGATGGTTTTTCATTTAGTGAATTCTCTATTATTTTATATCAATGTGTTATGATGATCTTCTCCGTTACGCCTCCCGTTTCCACCTAGGCGGTGTGTGACACTCATAGCTTAGTTATAATGACCACGTCTAAAACACTTTTTGACATTAATAACCATGGACTGAAATGAATCCGATGTGTGTATCACCGAATTAAGATCTTGCAATTGTAATGTGTTTAGACCCCACTATTTGGCAATAACATTGGAGCTATAGTTTCTTTCGCGTTGTCACATATCGAACATCTTGAAATTTTAATCTATATATACCTTTCAAGTCGAGATTGACTCTAACATATGTTGAAAGTTTGTTGGTTCGGGCATGATGATAATCATGAATAACTTGGATAAGACTTTGAAATGTGTATGAATCATTTTTAGATTGTAGTATTTCGACTTACTATTGTCTCGGGTTACACGAAATCTACAATTAGATAAGAAAAAGTCCATACTCTAAATTTAGCAAATAAAAATCTCTAGAAAAATGAAGGTAATCCTGCTTTAATTATGTATTCGAATTGAAGTTATCATTTTGTTTTAATAAGCTACCAGGTTATAAACTCGCGATAACGTAACGCGGGACGAATTTAGTTTTTATAAATAAATAGAATATAGTGGTTGATTTGTGGCCGATTTTTTAATATAGTTCATAGACTTGCGATAAGGTGCGGAGAAATTTAACTTTTATAAATGAATCAAATATTTAGTCGATTTTTTTATATTGTGATTGACTTTTTTAATATAAACAAATACATCAAATATTTAAGAGTCGGAAGTGTAATTATACGAAAGAAATGTTGATCGTTGCTAGTTTATGTACCCGCGATAACGCCGAACGAATTTAATTTTTATAAATTAATAAAATATTGTGGCCATTTTTTTTATATAGCTTATAAACCCGCGTCGCGGGACGAATTTAATTTTTATAAAGACGAGTTTAATTTTTATTTGGTCAAGTTTTTTATATAGTTTATAGACCCGCTATAACATGATACGAATTTAATTTTCATAAACTGAATAAAATATCTTAGCCGATTTTTTTATATAGGTTATAGATTCTTTAATTTTTGTAAATGAATAAAATATTTGGTCTATCTTTTTAATTATAAATAAATATATCAAATATTTAAGGGACTAAAAGTGTAATTATACGAAAGAAATTAAGATCGTTGAATCGCAAAGAATAAAATATAATGAAGGGTTCAAATTCCTTTATGGTATCCCCTTTTAATTATATATATAAAGATGTTTGTTTATGTGTTTGTGTCTGTGTGTGTTTTTATATATCTTTGTAAACTTAAATTTGTGATATGGATTATTGATGTTTGCAGGTTAGAGGATGATTTGGTGACACCTTAAAAAATCAACAAAGAGAGTCGGTTGAATCTCTTTCAATTTTAACAGCTTAATTTGTTATCACATGACACATATACTCCCGTGAACATCTTTCAATTTTGTACAGAAGGAATCTTTTGTAATTTTGGCTCATTTTTATATCAAAATGTTGTTGTTCTATAATTTCTTTATCTGATTAACTGTCTTTAGTAATTAATATGATTACAAATAATATCACACGTGATATCACATAATATCACACGTGATAATAGTTAATATTACATATGATAACAACTAAAATTACATGTATTATTAATTGATGTGTAATAATATATTTATGTTTAATGTTTAATTCACATATTATTGTAAAAAAAAAAATGAGTACATAGTTACTCCATAAATTTCATATATCATTTTAGTAATTTTTCTTACAATGTTATCATAAAAGGGTGATTACAAATAATATCAGATACAATAATAACAAATGTTACATGTGATATCATATCACTAATATCATTACATGTGATAACAAATATAATTACATATGTTATTAATTAGTCTGCAATCAAATAGCTACTTTTTGATATTTAATTCACATGTGATTATATTTATAATTGGATATAAATTTCAAATACATAACTATTTATCACATGTGATTACAAATAATATCATATCTAATAAAAACTATTATCATTTATTGCATGTGATAACAACTAAACATCACATATGATATTACATAGTATCACATAATTATACAGTATCATGTGAGATGTCTAATTGAAGAAAAAAAAATGATGATTTTTATAATTTAATTTTTATAATTTTTCGACTAGTTATTTTTAAAATATTCTTTTTTTAAAAAAGGTGAGTTTTTAGAGAAAAGGACTATTATATCTTTACAAATAAAAAATCTCATTAGTTCTTATATTCCTACTAAAATTTTCATATTCTTTTCAACTCAATTTAAGTTGGAGTTTTAAATAATTAAACACAAAGCATGAGAGAAAAAGTATGCATGGACGCACGTTTATTGCACTTTCGAGCCAGTACCCAGAAGGACAATTTAGTTTTGGTTATTCACTACTAGGAAAACCGGAATTAGCGACGCCCATAAGTCGTCTCATTAGGCCAAAAAGTCGTGGCAAAACACAATTGTGTGACGACATGTCGTCTCTAAAGCGTCGTCGCTCTAGCCTCGTGCCTGTTACTCAACCGCGAAGACCAATAGTGACGATGGCCGGGCCCACTCACGCACTTACTTTGACCAAATAAATAAATCGAAGTTAAAATAAATTAGCGACGGATGACAATCGTCGCTAAATGTATTTATTAAATAATCGTTAATATTAAAACACATTTAGCGACGGATAACCCTCGTCGCTGTGGTATCATGATATGATACTTCGTCGCTAAATGGGTCTCCATAGTTTTGGTCAATTGTCGCTAATGCGTTTTTGAGACGGCGCGACGTCGCTAAATGTGTCTGCATTGTTAACAGCTTCTTGTTTTTTTTGCGTTATTCCCAGGTTTTATCCTGTTTTTCGTCGCATCAGATTTCAACCTGCTTTAAACACAATTATAACAAATTTTCGCACTTTTCAAAATGATAATGAAAATGATTAAATCAAAATGTAATATTGTTTAAAACAAACAAACCTACTTGTTCAACAAACAACCAACAAATAGTCAACATACCCATATATAAATGTTCATGTTGGCATAAACTAACTTACTCATCATCGTCGTAGTTGTCTTCTCCTACTTCTTTGTTTCCTTCTTTTTCTTCTTCTTGTACAAGATGACTCGAAATAGGTTGAAAGGGAGGAGGCTGTTAAAGTGGTAAGTTAAACTGACTCAAAGCTGCAAGTATAGAGTTCATATACTCGGCTTGAGACTACAATTGGGACAGTAAGTGGGAATTCACTTGAGCCTGTTGACTCTGAGCTTGAATAACTTCTTCCATTTCTTGTTGGGTATAAAACCTCGGTGCTTGTGACCCAACACTTTGACTTGAACTTGAACCCTCACTCGATAGCTTTCTGCCCCGTACACGATTATGTCCGTGCATAGACCCCAACTTTGATTCCATTATTTCCTCCTCACTCATAGGATTTGAGCTCCCGGCTTGGGTTGTCCTCTCATTCACCAATTCCTCATAAAAGTAACAAAACAATAATTATTAGTAGTGACCCATTCTCTTTAACGAATCTACACAATGATTTATTAGTAATGACTCATTTCTTACATATTGATTTTTGGCCTCATCATTAAACCACTGGTGATCCCGATTCTAATGCATTATCCTCCAGTTATCAATGATACTTGGATATTCACCAGTCTCAGAGTTTTGCTGTAAACACAAACATGAATATATAACAATCAATCAAATTAATGACTACACTAGAAATTTTATATGATTAAAAACAACAAGGGATAAAGCAACGTACCACTGCATGTCGTCGAGCATCATAGGATTTGGTTTCATTACTACTTAGGTACTTTTGCTTACTCCGGTTAACCTCATTCGCTTCCGACCGTTTAAAACGTAGGACTCAGATGTATAAAGCTTTACGTGTTCGCCCCATTCGTCCATCTCCATGTTAGGCGGTGGAAATCGCCTAATTTCCTATGGATGCTCATCCCCCCTCGTTCCGTGAACCATTTGAGCTTAAACTTGTATTTGCATTCTCTGGGTTGCTCACTCATGTTGGTGGTCACCCCTGTTGGGTAAATATTTACGTTAACTGAACTTTCAAACACACATTTCCTATGAAGATGATCTAGTTAATGTGAAGGTTCCTTAACTTAAAATATTGACTTATGCAAATTATACGTACGTGTATGTTGTTGGTATAATATTGACTATCCATTCATGAGTACTTCAACAACCATTAAAACATTGACTATATTCATCAAAATACCTCTCCGTCTAAATTTACATACAACCACATGTAAAAGAAAAAATATGTGATCAATTAATTTGGACCATCGAATAAGTTGATCTAAATGTGGATACTTGTTTCTCTATTCTAATATAAAATTGCATTTTCAATTGAACCTCACTCGTTTAGAGCAATTTTATACTTTCGATTTTTGCACTGTTTTTGGCTGATAATTTGTATGGCTAATATTTATTCTTATTATCATTTGTTAATATAAAAACGTTCTTACACAAATGCTACCTTATATGATGGTCTATCTTTTGGGTTGAGTACGTATAATATTTCGCGTGCCTGTTTTTTTATGCAATTAAAAGAAACGAAAGGTAACTTTGATGATGTCATGGATGAGTTCATACATTTAGTTTTTAATTAAGAATGCACCTTTACCTAAATTAAAGTGGATAAGAACAATTACCAAATACACATTAACTATGCCATGGATGTTTTATATGTATTTTATTTGTGAACTATGGTATATCAAACTCCGCATATTTCACCTTATTTCTGACATGATATTTATAAAAAGCCCTTTTCCCTAGTAGTCATACGACACGAAATATTATATCTAATACGTTGTCTCCAAGAATATGCTCTTGCTATAATAAAGCTACATTTATTATTTTAAAAATATAATAATACTAAAATCATCATTCGTACAATTTTGTTAGTTTACAATGCAAGTAAACAACTAGACTAGATACATTATGGTCGGTCAACTAAAACAGTTATAAAGTTTATTTTAATCTACAATTTTGGATATGTATACCGCACGTATTTACACAAAAAGTATGGCATGTGGTAGATATATTATATTAATAATTAATAATTAATAATTTGGTCACTATAAAGATTTCATTTCAGATAAATCAAGACCCATATGTTAATTTTTTTTCCGTTTGATTACTTTGATTTTCGATTAATATCCTAGTAAACCCAACAAGAAAAAAATAATCAACCAAAAAACATGGCTGAACTATCAACTGTTCCAACTACTTTTTCTATGAATCTAAACAAACCAATGTCGGTGAAAGTAGCGAGCGTTGGATCTTAATGCTCAAAGATAATTATATGATTAATATTACTAATGATGCATGATCCTAGGAGTCCATTAATAACATTAAACACTTATTGATCAATTATAAGAGTTTGATTCTTAGTAATTATCAATAACCCTTGTATTAATTGGAAATTAATATCTAGTTGAAGTATTAATGTTTCAATGGCATAAACATATATTAGAAGTCTTATAAGATAAATAAATGTTATGTACACAATTTTTGGACCCAAAAGGTATGGTAATTAAATCTTGTACACAACTAGTTGCATGTTTTTGGTTTGGTAATTACTCTCTTCTCAATATTCTCACTAATAGTTAGTAGTTGAAGGAGTATAAAATTCAAGCTCTCTCTTAAGCAAATTGTGATTTGGTTTTAAGAGCCCAAGAGTTAGTTACTACAAGGGTTTTAAGACTAGCATCTAGTGTTAATCAAGTGCTATTGGTGAACTATCTTTAGATGAGCTCTAATCTTGAGATCTTGCTATCTTCATCAACACCCTAAAACCAAAAGGGTTCAAAGACTTCAAAGGTTGTAACTCTTTAAACACCCTATGGTTGTATATCTTAATTAACATGTAAATGGATCTTGGTGGGTTTTGTAAAATTGTTTTATAAACATGATCAACTTAATTTTAGCTTCCGTTGCAATTAACTTTGTTTTATACATTGTTTTGATCTAATAAACCCAATAGCGAGGCCATCGTAGAATGAGAAGAGAAAACGAAAAGGAACAAGAAGAAATTGGTGATTGAAAGAATAGAAGTCAAGAAAGATGAGTATGTGAAGTTTGATCAACAATGAAGATGATGTGGCAACGAATGGTGGTGGGGCCGCGAGAACTGAGTTTGCTGGTAGCTTTGAGAAAGTGCCACATAAGCAAATGGATGGTGGTGAAGATTGTGGTGATGGGAAGGTGATCAAGACTAAGTTGAGACTAGGGATTAGTGAGTTGTTAGAGAGTTTGGGAGTTGAAGATGATGAACATGTAGTGGTGAAATTGGTGACAAAATGTGATAATGTTCATGTTATAGTAGATGGTATAAAGATTGAGATTGAGTGATATACAGGTCATTCAGTTTTGATGTTGGTCTAATTTCTTTTGTTTTCAAATAGTTTTAAAAGATTGCATTTTGCTAGGTTCATGCTATTCATTTTAAGACTGTTAATATTTATGTTCATAAACTGGTAGCAGGAAGCCGTGACTCAATGACCGGGAATTTGTATGGTTTAGTCGAATTGAGGACAATGTGTGAGAATAAGCCTTAACATGTAGCTAGAAACAGGCATATTTACGTCTAAATGTAACTATAAAACCCACAGTCTGAGGAGTTTTTTTTTAAACAACTAACTTTATACCCGTGCAACGAGGAGAGATTTTAATAACGAAGATTGGAGTTTTAGATGACCTGCAGTCCAATGGGGGCATGTAAAATGTAATTTGGTTCTGTTTTCGTACCTCTTTGCCCGTACAGCAGCTTGCTATTTGAGCAGTTATATTAAATTTTTTGTTGCTGGCCAAAATAAATTAGCGACATATACCATAAATCTGAATCTTAAGAAGTTAAATAGATAGATATCACAAACTAGTGGGTGGAGAAAACTAGATCGAAATCGAAATGCTACACGTTCAGAGAGTAATAATTAATGGGGACAAAGTAAAATGGCTATTTGAGCAGTTATATTATGTATGAGTAAATGGCTACACGTTCTCTTCACTCGTATTAATAGTCATTGACTCCTAATTTAATTTTACAAATATATTTACTCTAAATGGTTGTACAATTTGCATAAGATAATGCAGAAAATAAAATAAAGTAGTGTATTCAGAGAGTAATAATTAATGGGGACAAAGTAAAATATATTCTATTACTTAAAGTTAAACTTTGTTGAACTGTAAAAGAAAAATGAAAGAGAGAAAAAAAACTCAAAAGGAAGGATTTGACCAATCGTTGATAAATATTTACAGATTGGATTGTTATCAAAAGTTTCTGTGGTGTAGTGGTTATCACGTTTGCTTTACACGCAAAAGGTCTCCGGTTCGATCCCGGGCAGGAACATTATTTTCCTTTTTATTTTAAATTTTAAGAAACAATTTACTACGTAGAATATCACATCCGTTGCCTAAAATGAAGGACATCAAATCAGTTCTCAAGCTGTAAGATGATGATCAATTTTTGTAGAAATGATGATGAACTACCTTATTAATTGTCTGAACAACATGTCATAGTTTTGAACATCATATAACTCATGTCATTGAGGACCTATAACACTGACGTCAACACCAATGTCTTACCAAATGTTAAGCTTATATGTACTCTATCTGAAACTCGTTCTGAACCAAACTACTAGCTACACCAAAACTAAAAGAGCAAAAGTTGCATGAAGCTTCAAAGGAAGTGAACTTACACTGTTCCCAAAAATATAGACCAATCGTGTTTGAGACAATGTCCAACTTCTGACTGAAAGCAGAAGTTATCATAGTATGGAAAGCGCTCACATTTAAAGTTGTCGAGTTGTATCTGTGCCATGTCAAATAATTAAGAATTGAAAACTAATTCCCAAATAATGGGCGAATTAAATAGGGTTTAGTGCAGGGGAATGTATTAAACTTTTACGAGAAATGTATTGTGTGTACTCAACTTTTATTTCCTCTATTGTGTGTACCTAACTCGGAAAAAGGTCCATTTGATATAATGTACCGGCTAAAAAATCCACTTCACCAGTTTCCTGCCACGTAAGCGTACACGTGACACAACACGTCAGCGATACATACAATAGACCTTAAATTATAGTTGGGTACATACAATTTCTTTGAACAATTGTTCATTATCATGGTATTAAGGGAAGACTGTGAATGAAGTGTATGGTGATTTGTCCATGGAAATTGAATCACATTGAGTCACAGGGCTTGTTATTGGTGTCATTATCATGGCTCCTCCCATCGTCACTAACGTCCCTATGATCTTCCCTTGGCTATGTAAACTCGTCATCTTGACCTTCTCAAGTCTACAAAAATAAACAATCCGGGCCCATTTTATTACTTTAGAGAATCAATGTTAATTTCCAATTTAATAGACTCCAATAGTAGTTAAGAAAAATATGTTTTCTACCAGAATGGGTAGGCAAGAATCAGTACATGAGATTTTAATGAATTTTAAAGAGATCGTTTTGAGAAGTGATATGTGTTAAACTTGTGAGTTAAGTTGCCCGAAAAAAAATCCTTGCTAAATAATCCAATGGAGATCTATTAAGTAGGCAGGAGATTTGGGAATTCGTTGTTTATATATGCTATAATCCATTGAGGTTTTTGAAAATTTGAATCTTGAAGGCATGTATAGTTCACAAATGCCCATTTCGGTTATATCACACAAGGAATTTGAGGTACTTTGGGTTATTTATAGATGAGCTGAGCCACATAGAAAGAAATGAAAAATACAATGCTATTTATTTATTTACAAAGTGTTTGGGAATGTTTATGAACACTATTTATCCGTTTAACTAGTTATTAGAAAAGAAAATTTTTATAAAAATAGAAACACAGTTCCTGTCATTAACAAATATTCTAATACGCAATCCCAAACGCCCACAAAACTGGTTACTTGTAGTAACAAAAGGCAATGCACGAAAAACAGTTTCACAAAATGACTAATTAGAGAACAAGAAGTGAATACCTGAAGATCCAAGCCATTACAAAAGTAATGGAAGGAACGATGTTGCACATAGCCGTTGCAAATGTTGCCTTTGTCAATTTCATTCCAGAATAGAACAAGTTTTGGTCTATCACAGGCCTATTGTCCAATATCAACCACAAAAACTACTCACTGGCAATTCATACTTGAAAATTTATAACAAGGGACATGCTACAATTTACAAAAAATACTCTAGTAGTCCCAGAACTATAATCTTCATGAAGATTGAAACTGTCACTTCTGGCCTAACTTTCCTGTTTGGGTCAAAAAAGCAATGATCAAGAAATTGACATAGAAAAGGTGACATGAAGGATCATACATTTCAAAGAAGAAAGCAAAAGGAGCAAAGAAGAGAGCTGCAAACGCAATTCGATAAACAACAAAAGTGTAAAGATTTAAGCCTTTCTTCGAATAGAGATAGTGGTGGTTTATGATGACCGGCCGGAAATTGCAAGTTTCCGGCGAAGGTTGTGGCTCCCGACGGACAATATTGTTCGAAGAAATTATATGTACCCAACTATTATTTGAAGTCTATTGTATGTACCGATGACGTGTTCCGCCAAATGTACACTTACGTGGAAACGGGTGAAGTGGATTTCTTAGCCGGTACATCACATCAAATGGACCTTTTTTCGGGTTAGGTACACACAATACACACAATAGAGGAAATAAAAGTTGGGTACACACAATACATTTCCCGTAAAAGTTTGATACATTTCCCTGCACTAAACCCAATTAAATAACTGGTCAAACCTATATTATTGCAATCATAATATGATATTTAAAATAAAACAATTTAGGAACTTTTTGTGCATTGAGCATATAATGTGGATTACTTTCAACAAGTTTCCCTTATAACTACATTTTTCTATTTGACCCGTGTCAAAATTGCTCTACTATTTGCTTATGTCATTTGAAGTTAAACAACATAGACTCAAAGAACTCACCATGAAATTCTGCACCATGAACCTACGGTCAGCAACTCTCCACAACAGAAACGCAGTGGCATTTGTTACAATCAAGCTTCTGACCACATTATCAACTATGAGTCTCCTTCTAAACTGTGACAACCTGCGAATATAGGAACATATATACAATCTTACACATGTTTAAATTGATTCCACCAAGATCAAAGTTTAAAAGGTATAAGATAACATGTGTGTGCTCTTCATCAACTACATTCAAGACTAAATAATTGGTGCTATAACCACATAGTAAAAACGAAAAAGGGGTAAAAGGAAAAATAAAAACTTGTTCATGGTAGTCTATATTCTATAACAAGAAAAGTGCTTTACAGTATTCACATAGTTGATCACAATCACGTATGTCAAGATAAAAGGTTGATACACCTACATGCAACAACTGCCAATTGAACTAAATTAGATTACGTATAAACGAAACTAATACACTGAAGATTCAGGGTTACTATGAAAAAAAAATAGCACCAGCAGAATCTTGGTGACTCTCTGGTAGAGTCTGACTTGATTCTCCATATTCAAACTGGGTATATGGGTTTTGTACATCAGAAGCTGTGTCTTTATTTTCATTTGAAGCACCCGGGCGAGCAGCGGTGGACGCGGCCGGACTCCAAAAAAATTTCCAAGAATTAGATTATAGATTAGTTATAAATAGAAATTTTTTCTTCTTTCAAATGCCTGTTTATGCTTATTTTGGGAGAGTTTGGTGAGTGGCCAATTGTAGTTCATATGTTAAATGATCTTGGACCATCGCCTAACTCACCTCTTTTTCTACCTTGTTTCATAGATGCAGAAGCAAACTCAAAGTTGGTATCAGTTGTCATTGTTCGATCATTAAGCAATTGCGTTGTATAATTATAAGTTTGTTGTTTTCTTTTGCCTCTCATATTTGGATAGACTAATGAAATTCTTAGTTACTCAAACTGACTATATTTGCAACTTATAAATGAGCTTTTTATATGTAGCAATCACTTTGAAAGTCATAATTACTGATGAGACAAAAAGAAAATCAGTGAAAGGCTTACAAGAAATACTGATGCAGTGAATAAAGAAATAAACACAGATTAAACATATTAATTCACAAAATACTAGGATAATCTGTTCCAACACATGATGATTCAACGAATATTGGGGTTAGGGTCAATTCAACTCAGTTGAGGAATATGAAATGAGAGAAAAATCAAATTACATAAAATTCAAGTCTGTCCTGAAAAGAAGCAGAAATTCGAATGGGTCTAAAAAGAGCTACAGGCCAAACACAAGCCCAAAACAAAACCTATAGATGCTGTGCTCCTCGCTTAGCTGCGATTTGACAGGTAATGGACAGAAAACGGAGCCCCATAGCCAAAGTTATGACCATTTCCATAAACCCCCTTTTGTCACACGATCCTGAACCACCGGAACATAAGAGCCCAATCCTCCACACTATAGCCCACATCAAATACAAAATAAATCAATGTTTACTTTTTACCATTGGAAGAGTGAAGTTACGTACCTTGCCAAGTTATATGTAACGTAGATGTGAAACATGCCAAGAAAATGTAAAACAGAACCTGCAAATTTAGCCCATGACATGAAAATGTTAGCATAAGAGACTACGATAAAACAACCAATTCTTACAAATAAGTCCATGCCACACCTGTCCTAAACACAAAACTTTCGTACTGATCACATTGCATCACTTTTATAACCAACAAGTCATCATTTCAACCCGTTTAAATAAAACACAAGTTATACCACTTGTACTATACAAAACTCATATAACATCAACTTGTTTTGACCAATTTTACTATATGACCCTTAGAGAGTTTGTACTTGACTGTAACATTTTACAACTAATAACTACGTTTTAAAAAGCATTTACGTTCGTAAGAACAATTTAAACCATTCTTACATAACCACAATGATTACATAACATTTTATTGACATAACCATACTCAACCTTCAAATCTGTCCCAAAAGATGATTATTAATCTTTCACCACAAACTGACACTTACAACAACAATGAACCACTTTTACTCCAGGTACAAAAATGACACCTGACTTGATACTGTATTCTTCATAAGTGCAAGTTCTATACATGATTTAAGAGAGAACTTGTTACCATACTTAGCAACAAGCACCACTACTAGTGTTGCTCTAGAGGATTCTGACACATTTGGGTCGAATTTGGGTTGAAGGATTGGACCTTTCGGCTTTTGGGGTGAATGTGATGTGAACTTCGGAACGAGTCTAATATGCAAAAAGGATCAACCGTAAGCCTCGTCAAAGGGAAAGGAGGGTTTTCCCCCTTTGACCAACTTCCGATGTGAAAATAAGTTAAACGGTTTGTTTTATATCGCGAGTATGTGGTATGTCATTAGCCCCTAATCTAGTTTGTATGTATTTTACATGAAATATTTCGGACTAGATCTAATTCGTTTGCGTATTGGCGATTCCCATATTAATGACTGAAGGTTTTAATCCTTTGGTTTGTACGTCCAATCGGTTGGATTTATGAAAAGTTCACTTGAATCTATCCATAGTTTGGTTAGTTATTCATACAACTTGTTTTTTAACCGAATCATATTACTCTTTAACCAGTTCACTTATCTTTGAATTTTGAAAACTTAATGCATTTATTTTAGAGAAAATTGCTTGGATAGACATTTAACCAAGTCCTTTACACCACATGGTCATTGTCAGAGGGTTTTACATGCAAATGGTCAATATTCACTCGGTAATTAAACAGCGGAACGGAGGGAATTGAACAATGCCACGTATCCCAATTCCCTTTGGTCAATGCCAAATTCCCTCTGTTTCTAGATAAGTATCCCGTATGTCAACCATTATTGCAAAATACCCTCTTTTCTCGACAAATACCCTCGGTATACGACCCAATACCCTCTGTTTTGGACTTACCTCTTGATAAGGCCCAATACCCTCTGTTTCAACATATTCCATCCGAATGTAGCCCAATTCCCTCTGTTTTCACAGTTTTTGAAAATTGCTGTTTCGTATGTTGTTGTGCCGGATCGTGTAAACTTGTTCATTTGTCGCCGGAAGAAGACTATCCGAACTTTCCGACGGTTGAAATCCGAACACTAGAATTAAATTCCGGCCATAACTTGTTTGACCATCCAAAGTCGCTTGAAGGTCGATGGTTTAAAAGGATATTTAATGGTCATTGCTTTTGATTTTGTTTGTTGACTGCAGGTATTTGATTTGCAAAGGGTTGACCGTGGGAATTTGATTGTCGGCGGTGTTTACTATTTCGCAGTTGTAGTTAGGTTTTACGGCGGTGGTCATTACGTTATACGCGGCGGCGTTGGCTGTTAGGTTTTGCAGCGGTGGTCATTTGGTTTTACGGCGGTGGTGGTTTGGTATATCCGGCGATGGTAGAAAACAAGGGAAGAAGGTGCGAGCAACAACAGGTACAACATCTTCATTTTAAACTCTAAGGATAACATTTTAAGCTGATTTTGATATTTGTTATGTTGTAGTTTATCTTTAACAATCTGTTAAGTAATTTATATAATCTACTCTCTTACTAGTCGAATAATGATTGATGAAACACAACGTAAAATTGTTGTATTTTTTCTCAAGTGAATGAGGATTCGGCAGGAATGATATAAAAGTCCTCTTCTGATCAAATTTGAGCCAATGATTTCCACGCCGATTAAGCCGCATATTTGTCTTTTTATCTATTTATACACATATGTATCTCGAATATATCTACTTTGTCATTTGCTTATCTTGTTCATGTTGCTTCTGCCGCTTTCACTTCTACCGCTTTCACTATGTTTATTTTTAAAAAACCTGTGGCTTTGATGAAATATGAATATAGTTGATTGAGCATACGACGATTATTGTATTTTGGAATTTGATCAAAATCTAATGAATATGTCTTTTTTCGTGAATGATTTTGCAGTGGTAATCCAATGAAGCTGAATTTCAATCGTAGTGTGATATGTAATCGTTTTTATAATTTCTTTTTATTTTACACATTCTGTATTGATCTATCTTTAATTGTTATGTTTGCATTATTTTATTATTATTATAATTTTAAGTTGTATTGTTTTGGTTTAGGTAAATTGTTACTTGTTCGTTTTAAGATGGAATGTTTATATATGAAAAAGACATTTCGAATTGATTTTTTTTAAAAGTAACTTGAAAGATGTTTATACATACATGTTTAAGTTGTATTGTTTTGATATGCGGTTTAGGTAATTTTTGTTACATGTTGGTTTTTAAGATGGATTGTTTATAGATGAAAAGGACATTTTGAATTGATTATTTAAAAAGTTTTTTTTAATTTTTTAATTTTTTAATTTTTTTTTTGTATTTTTTTGTATTTTTTTTGTAACTTGATAGAGGTTTATACATAGTATTAAGTTCATTAAATATATATGTAATGCGTTTTTACTAATATGTTATCTTTTGTGATGAATGTAGAGGTATGATGCGGATATTACAGTTCGGAGTAGGTTTAGTATTCTAAAATCAGTTAAAGAGAAGTTGAAGAATACTCATAGGGAAACCATATTTAGGTGTACATGTTTCGCAGAGTGGTTGGATTATGAGGAAAATATCGGAGATGGTCATGTGGTACATCTAATATTGGAAGCATAGTTACCTCTGGCTGATGGACATCGTGTAGACATTGATCCTTTGAGATATGATGTTGGGGGTCATGATGTTTTAGAATTTGGTCTGGAACAGTTTTGCTTGATTACTGGTCTAAGGTTCGGGCCGATAGCTTGGAAGGCATATGATTCACTTGATCCGCCATTTGAACACCGTGTTTTTGGTGACAAATGTGGTGGCAAAGTTCGCCTTGATGACTTGATATGTGTTTTTTAGAAGAATGAGTTATTTACCTCCTTGTCAGACGAAGATGCAGTACGCATGTGTTTGGTTCAGACGAAGGGCGTTGGTGGATCGTACCATCCTATACTTAGTAGAGAATATGGATGAATGGAACAATTTCCATGGGGAACTTATGTGTGGAGGTTTACCTTTAAGGCATTGAAAGATGTAATTCCCAAAAAGAGAACGGAGCATTTAATGAAAGTTGCTAAAGGTGTACTTCCAAATTATTCCATTATGGTATTTATTCACGCTTTTAAGGTAAAATAAATAATTTTAATATTTTGGTCTATCTTTATTCTTACATATAAAGATGTATATCATTGTTGTTTGTATTTCTTTGTTGTAGGTTTGGATTTTCGAGTGATTTCCTGTTGCTACAGATTTTTGGTCTATTGATTTGGAAAAGATCCCAAGAGGCATTGCGTGGAGCAAGAGAATAGGGTTCAGCAAAAAGTCTCATCAAAAGTTCTATGGACCGTTTGATGAGAAGTTAGTGCCCGGTAAAATTCGAGAAATGACTGTGGCTGAGTCACGGACACCGTGGTGGATTGCAACCAATCCTTATTTTCTCTCTAATAGGAAGTTGCCTCCTCCACCTCCGCCTGGGTCACGGCCTAGACCTCCCCATGGGTCACGCCCTCGCCCTCTGCTCGGTCCAGCACCCTCGATGAGTTGTACTCGGAGGGACACAACAGCCACCAACTACACTCACATTCCTATAGATGAATCTTTTCGGTTAAAATCAACTCTTACCGAAGTAGTTGGTCGTGTTAAATCCTTGGAGAACAAGATAACGGTAATATTTTTAATAATTGTATTTTAAAAGTTAACACTACTTTATATTATTAATCTTTTATTATTTAAACTCCGAATATTGTTCCACCAAATCAAGTTAATCCGGATTTTAGTTTGGGAGAGTTTTCTAGGTACGTTTCTATTATAATCATTATCACTTATAGTTTAATATGTCACTAGTAATTTAAATAACTGTATAGAGGACGTTGCTAATGCTACTCTAGATTATTAATCTTATATGATTGCAACTTAGGCTTTACTTAATAAAAAAAACGTGACTCCGGATAATACTTTTGGAGACTTATCTTCCTTATTCGGAAATGTTGAGGTGCGTTTGTAATCCAATTGTAATTCATTTAGGTTAAATATGTTACTAGTAGTTTAAATAATTATATTTCCTTAATAGATGGGGCTTGGCAATAACGAGATAGGCGCAAATTAGAGCATGGGCAACTTGCTCGGTGACTTGGGCATTGATATGGTAATTGATGGTATTATCGTTGTTCATAAAAATTATTATATCTGAACTTATGTGAGTTGATAGATTTTTAATTTTTAAAGGATCGTAATGAAGGGATTCGTGGTTATTTTGACCTAAATGCTGAGTTTATTCCTGACTCGAACGACCCTGATTTAGACCAAGCCGGTTACTTTATGGTTGACTCGAACATGCCTCTCGAGACATCCCTGGCATGTAATACGCAATGGTAACAAAATACTGATGTAGTACAAAAGAAGTTGGAGGATGCAGGTCGATGTGATGAGGTTAGATTTGTATCTTTTCGTTTTAAGTTATTTGATGTTGTCATTGTTGTTAAAACCTTGTATATAGTGTGAGGAAACAATTTAAATTCAAGGTTTAGATCTTTAAACACCTATAAGTCATTTTTTTGAAGCTATGTCAATTTAGGGACTTGAACTGTGATTCCTACTATAATTTGGTTAAAATCCTGTGTTTGAACAGCAGGTCTGTTTCGTGTCCATAATGTTGGACTGTATTGACAATTACATATAAACTCAACCATAGCTCGGATTTAGGCATGCGATATATCTTTAGAAACGTGTAAGTGTGAAAAGTGAACTAGTTTTCCTGCTTAAAATCATGTACCTTTTCGAAAAAGCCGAAATACATAGGGTATTCAACAAAAACCAGAGGATATTGGGAGAAAACGGAGGGAATTCAAGTTAAAATCGACATACGAGATACTTATCTAGAAATGGAGGAAATTGGGCGTTGACCGGAGGGAGTTGGTATACGTGGCACGATCTGATTGGTTGTTCGATTCCCTCCGTTCCGTTGTTTAATTACCGAGGGAATATTGACCATTTGCATGTAAAACTCTCTGTCAATGATCATGTGGTGTAAAAGACTTAGTTAAATGTTTATCCAAACACTTTTCTCTTTATTTTAACACTTTAAGATTTTTCCGAGTCCAAAATCTAAAAGACGCAATCGTACAACACTAACAATCGTGTAGCAATATTAGTGACTAAATAGAATGAACTGTGCCCATGAATATGGGTGTGATACCAATTGATACCTTCTAATTCATTGTCATTATATCAAGTCATCAAATGTTGACACATCATGTCCTCACAACGTGACCCATGTACATGTCCATTTCGTAATTGTGATAACTATATATTAAAAAATACTCATTTTTATTAGCATTTAAATTGTATAAAATGCATATTAACATTCAAAAATTAAGACATAGTAAACACTTTAATCCAATATAATATCTAATGTTTTCTTACTCTGCTTCTTATATATAAAAGGAAATATGATGCTTCAAATAATAACATGTGAGTGACTTAGAAGTAAATATGTCAAGACTTATGGATTAACACACAAACTAAAACTAAACAAATAAGAATACGATTTACATTATGAACATTTAAAAAAAAAATATACAAATTACATAATAAGAATCTAATTGACACGTGCTTTTAACCATTCATAGACATACAAGTTTTTTTTATGAGTTACATATTGTCTTACTTTTTTCTGTTTTTATGTCTTTTCTTATTCATCTCTAGCTACCTATATTCTAATTAGTCATCAAATATAGTTGTCAGAAACTGTATAAACTAAGTGTACATGTAACTAGAACTGTAATTTATTAGGATCAATGAAAAGTGGATGGATATTTAGTATGCTGGAAGAACACCAAAAATATCAGAAACTGATAAAGATTTAGATATATCTTTTATCTGTAAGTCATGTGAGTATTTATATCACACACATTCCTCAATCTCTTATAAAAAACAAACATAATCTACTATGGTATGTTCACTAAAACCCTAAAACCCGTAATTTAATTTCTCCACGAAGCTATTGTTAATTAAAAGGTATTTTTTAACTTTTACCATAACGACATAGGTTAAGACAATTTACTGATGTAAATAGTTTCATAAATAATACAAATTATAATTAATATATATACATAATTACATAAATGGAAATTAGAGCGTTTATTAAATGAGTTTCATGTTATTATTAGAAGGTTTTGATGTATTTAATGAGGCTTAAGAAACGCTCTTAGCCAATAAATTAGCCAAATTCTTATATTATATTTGTTTTTCAAAAATCTTACATTGCAAGTGTGCAGACACCAGACATAAAAATTGTCTGTTTAATTGAAGACATTAAATTAAAAAAATGTCTTAATTTGTTTAATTGAAGACATCAAATTAAAAAATGTTGTTCTTGAATCACTATACGTATGTTAAAATGTTATGAAATTTGTATGAAACTTGTGATAATGCTTCTTTTGAAATCATACGTATTTTAAAAGGTTTATGAAACTTGTTTGAATGTTATTCTTGAGATTATTATACGTTTGCAAAATATTTTGAAATTTGTATGCAACTTGTGACAGTACTTTTTTTGAAATTGTACATATATTAAAAAGTTAAGAAATTTGTATTAAACTTGTACGAATCACTCTCTTTTAATTATATGTATGTTAAAATGTTATAAAACTTGTATCTTTTCGTAAATATGTTAACTATCTAGATTAAGTTATTTTATAGCTTGCTTAGTACTTTTGTTATTAGTTAGTTTAACTAGTTAACATTTTTCAATAAAAAATTTACAATAATTCATAATCATATTCGGTAGACATAAAAACAAATAATTTTTTATTTTAAAATACAGATATTAAGACTATACTTTTTTTCTTCAAATATGATCACAAACATCACGTAATAGACTATATTTATTTCAGGGTAATAATATAATAATAATTATAATTTGTTTTGTTGTTCAAAAGCATTTCATGTCTTACTCACCTCATATATATTATCTTCTAAATCTGCATATTTAGTAGGGTCTAGAAAAACACAAAAGAGATATTTGTTTGTCTTGCATTGACATTATAGGTTGGTGGGAAGTCAATAAAAGTCAGTTGACTAAATTCCATTTAGTCCTTATGTTGTACTTTATGTGTAATTTCGTGGCGGATACTCATGCATACCTTTTAAATTTCAAAAAGAGTATAAAACTCAACTGACAACTAATTAACAAAACAATTTCTCATTTGACAATTTCAACTTAAACTTTATTTGAATTAGTCAATTCTTTTAATTGCCCATTAAAACATACATAGTTATTAATAGTAAATATAAAGTTTGTGTATATATATCTTTTATTTATACAACAAAATTAATAAATACGGACGTATACATCAAGCTAGGAGAACTAAGAGACATTGCACATTACTTATTTATTTATTGAAAACGGATATTGCACATTATTTACACACACATATAATTATATTTTATGTTTTGGTAACAACTCTAAGAAATATTATTAAAAAAGTATGCAAAGACACATAAAAAAATATATAATATAAAGTTGTGTAAATGTTTTATGTTACACTGCTTAAGTGTTGTTTATATACTAAAAATCAATCATTTCATTATATTATTAATAATGGAATGTTATTTTGTGCAAATATTTCGATTGGAATTGATTATATGTATATTTAGATATCATTGTACGCATATAGGTACAACACCCGGTTGATAGGTTTGTTTGACATATCATATTTGCGTATCCTTATTATTTCGGTAGAACAATTATTATTTATTTATTACTAATATAACAACATTGTATTTAATAAATACTACTAAAATCTAATAAATTTACTTTATTAAAATTTTAAGAGATGGGTCATTGATTGAAGTTGTAGTACTTTAACATTTTTACATTTATATATTTATTTTAATTTAATGAGTATTTCAACTATTAATATTTATTTGAACTTTTAATGTTATTGTTATTCTAATTAAAATGTTTGACATTTCAATTAAATGTCATTTCAATGAAAGGATTCATATACATTGATCGTATTTAATTTTTAATGTTTATTGTTTTTAATTTGTCGAGTTAATGCTAGGTGTTATAAGGGTATTTATTTTTATAACAGTGGATTACCGATTATGTATGTATTTTATCTTATTATGATTAGATATTTTTCTCAATTAATGATAAAGATTTTTTATAAGAAAATTAAAAACTTAACGTAAAAAGTAATTTCTAATCTTTTAAATATTAAAAAGTTAACATAAGAGCTTAAGTACTTTATAAAAGTTTTAGATGATAGACAACTATTTTTAAGAGGTATCGACATATCTCAAAGCAAATATGGTACCTTTGGTAAGATCCTTGAACAAGAATACTGTAAAAGTAAATTTTAGAGCCTAAATACGGGGTCACAATTAATTAGCTGATCCATTAGTTTACAAGTATAAGATATTTGATTACTAACAAATGACATATGATTCGTGTAGGATTAAATGTTTTTAATTATTTTTAAATTACTAAATTTTATGTTATTCATTTAACTTTTATACTTTCATTTGTATCAAGAATTAAGTTTAAATGAGAATGAGATCTTTTTGAGAACGAAGGAATCAATCTTAACCATTTATTTAATCAGAAAAATAATACCCACAACACTTTTAAAAATTGAATATCTCACAAACGGCTAGTCACAAAAATATAAAAAATGCACCATAAAAATCAACATTTTTTTCTCTTCGATTAGACATCTCACAAAGTATACTTTCGACGAACTTTTTTTTTTCATTTTTTAGTGGGTTTCAAAGATCGGTAACACATGTGTTAGTTTCCGTAATACATGTGTTAGTTGCGGTAACACATGTGTTAGTCGCTCATGTGTTACTGGTTTTCAACCCAAAAAAAAAAAAAAAATTTCACCGAAAATATATCATGAGGGATGTCTAATCGTAGATAAAAGAACGCTGATTATATGGTGCAATTTTTATAATTTTTTGATTAGCCGTTTGCGAGATATTTAACTTTAGGGGAAAATTGGGTTTTGCAAAATGGATGACTATGATTCATTCTTTCATTCTCACTAAAATTTTCATTTTCATTTGAAGTCAACCCTTTGTATTAAATTAGGTGGACTCATTTGATGAGTACTGGTGGCACATGACACCAATAATTTTGACCGAGTAATGTAATTTTTATAAAGTTTTTTATTAGTGACATCATTGAATTAATTAACTCCCACCAATTACTTGAGTCGAGTAGTGTAATTTTTTTAGTTATTATATTTATGACACCAATGATCGAAAATTCTTAGTCCGCTAATATTTAATTAATCTTTTAATGTTATTGCAAAATATTGTTTTATAGCGCGCTTCTAAACGGATCACATGACACAAATTTACTTATTTATCGTTCAAATCAACAATCGATAACCTCCTATTTAAAGATTATGGTCAAACTAATTATTCTTTTCGAATGATGCATGGTCAAGGTTATGACACCAACTGAGAAATTACCAAATGTTTAAATAAATACATACTTTTGCATGCCTACGATAAATCAACGCTTCAACATGTTTCTTCTTTAATTTGTTTTCAATATTAATCATTACGTTAAGTTGTGCTAAGACATGATATATCTTGTAAGTTCATTATCATTGACAACTATCTATTACGTGTAGTTAATTTGATTGTGATAGTATTCATAGACAATATGTAGGGATCGAAACAATTGAATGATCCTTTAGTTTTAAACGACAAACAAAAACTTCTGTGACGGATTTGAAACGCATATTTATAGAAGATCCTTTAGTGTTAATGTCAAATAAATTTTCGACATAAATAGATTGTCAGATTGGATGATCTGTCAATTGTCGTTAAGTTTCGTGGCAGATTAAAGTATGAAGAAATATGAACTGGTAGCAAAACACTAATTTCAGCATTCTATTGATTATTGAAGATATTGTATGAAAGAAAAGAATTACATTACAATGTTGAATCAAAGAAAAAATCAAACTAGACTTTGAATTTGAATTTGAATTTTCAAATTGAAGTCTAGGGCAGATATACATGCAATTACAATACAATGAATAAATTAAATAAATAAATGAATTCATTATCTAGCTAGCTAGTTTTGTTCGCAGTACTTTGAAATTAAAATGAAGTTCACATTTCTGCATTTTATAATGAATGGTTAATTGATTTTATCAGTAGCTGCATTATTAGTTAATCAGTTAAATTGGCTGATTAGTTTTTGCGACTCTAGCTGTTGATATTCTTCTTCCTCTTCCACTTCTATCATGTTCTCAATTATCGCTTCAGTCGCGTTCATCAGAAACTCCGGCCAGTCCCTGCATTCATTAGACAGAAAGTAACCATTACTGAAACCGTAACGAGCCCCAAATCATTAACAAAAATCTAACATGTGTAAGAAATATACGGGTGTTGTGTACAACTATAATTTTGTATAGCTAGATTAAAATATTTTGCAATGGTACGTAGATATTTTCCAACAAAGTGTGATATATATATATATATATAAGAAGTACGTTGTTGCATGTAAAATGCAAGGAATAAGCTATAGCATTTAATTAAAACTTCCACAAATTTTAATTAGTGCGTTATTGTGTGTATTTCTAAATTTGAGTTGATTAATTACAATTAGGATCTCAAGGGTCCAATAATTAAGGATTGTAACATTCTGAATAGTGAATAAGGTAACACTTTGGTATCAAGATCATCTCCTTCATTTCAAATTAAATAAGGTATAGGCTATTTACACACCCAAAATCAAATATTATTTCATGCAAGCTTTATCAAAATAACATGCACATGCATTTTTGTAAACTTCATGCACATGCAACATACCCTTTATGCATATATATTATTTGTATCGTAGACCAGATAATTGAAGAGCATTTTTCATATTTAAGTTACTCGACGAGTATATGTCATTTTTTAACTTAGATGTACAAGGCTTACGTGGATGTCCCCGTGACTATCTTCTCTTCTCCTAGCCCAACCCAAAATGTTTATCTAGTGCATTCGAACATGAGATGACCTCTTGTAAGGACATAATTAGGACACCTTACTACTAGGCCACTTTGATGATCTTTTCCATATGTATCGTACAACATTTTTTTATTTAGGCTTTGTACGTGTTTAGCAAAAAGAAGTAAAACAATTAAATTACCATGTGTGATTAGGACTTACCCGTTAGACGAATTGAAGGTTAACCCTACAGTGTACTTAGCCTCCTCGAGAGCCAATTGAAACCGTTCTAATTCATGTTTTGGAGTTCTCCATTGGTTTTTAATGAGAAGTTCAGATGGTTTAACGTTAACAAAAACCGGTATAACTTTCTTCTTAGCCTCCATAATACGTGTCAATTCATGCAAACAAAAGTAAGATTGACAATAGCGTGGAGAGAAAACCGCAACTCCAACTTTACATTCGGTAATTGCATGGTCGATTTTATCAAACAATTTATCTCCTGGTTTCATATTCTTGCTATCCAAAAAAGGCCTTAATCTTAACCTCATGAGATGATCATACAAAAGTCCTGCAACATTTTTCTTGGTGTCAATCCCACGGTGGTTAATGAACACGTCACACGGTGGTTGTTGACGTGTCACGATGGCGGTATTTGGTAGTTTGTGAGATTGAAGGAGGTTGCGGTAGACAGTTGTTGCTGAAGAAATTGAACGTTGCATGGGGAAATTTAGTGAAGGTGAGTTGGACTAGTTTGTATTGTATGATTTTGAGAGTTGTACTTTACGATGTACGTGTGTTTTAATGTTTTTGTTGGATTAATTTGAAATGGGAAAGTGAATGGCTATTTATAGATTAATAGGAATTAACAAATTTTGAATATTGAATTTTCGAAGATAATATTCACACATATGTACGTGGAACTTAAGAAATTCATAGTACTGAGTAAAAGGGTTTGAATATTTTGACTCATGGGTATTACAAAAGTAGTGAGAACCTTCAAACACGGTTCATAAGATAATTGTATTCCATTGAGATTGAGAAACAACATAAAATAATATAAATCCAATTAATGTATATTCTTAGATAATTTAACTACCAAGACCTACTACTTTAATTGTTATATATTGAAAGAAAGCATAGCGTCAATTATTTTATAATATATAGTTAAATAAAAATCATTACTATGACACTGGTTTGTTTAATTTGGTAATTTAATTTATTGCCAAAAAAGGAATTAAAAGTTAAAGAGACGTATTTTGTTGTCTACATACTAGTAAATGTTTAGACCTTTCGATTCGCGGTTCATGCCTAAACATCTCTAAAATTAATTTTACAATACTGTTACATGCGGGGTTAATATAAAAATTAGTCATTATATTTTACGAAAACATATAATTTCGTTATTGAATTTTTATTTTGTTTAATTGAATTACTATACATTTAAATAGTTGATTAAATGTTACTTAATTTTCTAATCATATACACGTCACTAGTTTGTCCACCTCTCTCGTTTATATCATGCTATGCAATTTTAATGAATGTCATGCGAATCCACAAATTAATTATTGTACTTTGAGAATGGTTAAAGAACTAAGTAGTGATGGAAAAATCGTCGCTAAAAATGTTTATATTTTCTTTATAATTTTTTCAATAAATACTTTTAACGACGGAAAAAATTATCGTTTAAAGTATTTATATTTCCTTTTCATTTTAATTGTATAATATATTTCATATGAACTGTACGAAAATAAAACATAAAGAAATATATACACCGAAAAGAAGTTAAAAGTTAGTATCTTAACATTATCTATTCACCAATACATGATTTATATACAATTCATTACATAATAATTCATCAAAATTTGGATACATGTGCTATAAACTATCAAAAACTAAATATAAGTGTGAAACTTCATGTACTGATGATGGCAACTTAGTTCGGTTACCAGGCAGGCTGCTGTTTGTTGGAGTACTAGCAGAATACTCGCGTAACATATCGATAAAAATTTATTAATTTCATATTAATTTGATATATATTATTATGTTTTCTGAAATATTTTAAAAATAAAAAACTACATTACAATACATAAAGAATACTGTTTTATAAGTAGAAAATAACTTTTTAACAAATTTTCAAAAAAAAAAATTGTAATAAAATAACCAAAAATTAAATATGTCATTGCAAACTCGATGGTCAGGTTGTGAGTTACGAGTGCCAGGTCTCGAGTTCGTAATGGACATGTTGCGAGTTATGGAGTCATTTGTTGAGTCTAGAGTTTTAAGTTTCACTAAATTTTTTATTTATTTATTTTTTTTTTGTATTTTTGATGTTAAACATTATCTATAATAATATATCATTCATTAAATGATAATCATAAAAAAAACATCTCAAATGCATCATATAATGTAGTTAGAGCCGACAATTTTAGCCCAAACATTTAAAAATGGGCCTTAATGGATTATTTTGTATAAATAGTGGGCTAATAAGTTCAAATGGTAAACCATACACTACAATATTACTATGGGCGAATGAAACTAAAATTTAATTATTTTCAAATAGTAAACCATACACTACAATATTACTATGCTATTTTAATAATAATGAAAAATATTTTAACAATAACAAAAGCAAGTAATTAAAAATAATATTAATTCTTTATAAACTTTACATATTATGTTGCAAATTTCATTAATTTTAAAACTTAGTAATCATATTCGTTTATAGTTTTATTTGTAATTTTCTTTTGGAGTTAATTAAGTTACATAACCTAATAAGTTCAAATTGAAACTAAAAACTTAGCCACAAAAATTTTTATTTATGTAAGTCCGTTTTGACCCGAGCCCATTATGTCCAGCACCATTATGGCCCAAGCCAGTTAAGACCTAAACCCGTTTTAGTCCAATTGCCTTAACTGACCCGCTGCCCATTTTGCTACTTTTAAATGTAATAGTGTATAGTTATATAGAAGTTTAAGTTAAATTAAATGTCATATATGAATTAGTTTATGGTTTAATAATAGTTGTATTAATTAGAATTTAATAATTAATAATTAGGGGTATGTTAATTAAATGTCATATATTAATTAGTTTATGGTTTAATAATGTTGTATTAATGAGAATTTATTAATTAATAATTAGGGGTATATTAGTCATTTTTATAAACTTTTAAAAAAAATCTCTTAGTAATTATAAGGGCAAAAATTAGTCAATTCTATCTTAAAAAAATAACATAGAAATACATTATATATTAGTAATAGATTTGTAAGCTTAAGCGGTAGTTTCATGTAAAAACTTCAAACACTTGATCCAAATGTGTTAGGAAGAATTCCATTTGCAGCTTTTGAATTACAGCTATTATTCTTATTTATTCCTGAACTATTTGAGAAAGGCTTACATCTAAATTATAGACATAACAACTAATAATCATCGTTATTCATCATACACCCTTCTCACCTGAAGACTTGATATGCTTTAAAAAACATATATCTCTATATGAATTGATCAAGGATAAATTAATTATATATTGACTCCAAGATGACCTTTGTAGATCCACCCATATGAGTTCTAGATACTCAGATAGACATCGATCTGACAAAGATTAAAACAATATCATAACATAGACTTTATATTATCTGTCACCGAAAAATTAGAACGTAATTTAAGACTTACAAGCTAGAGCTTAACAATCTCCCTGTACAAAAACTCCAATATTTTTCTATGGTCGACTATTGGATTCCAAACCAGTGAAGGGGGATGCCTGAATTGTAAAGAGAGAGACAAAGAAAGGTAGATGAAAAACCGAAAAGGGAGGCTGTTGGATCAACGACCCCACATGATGTAATTTATATATGGCAAGACTTAAGCGGTTTATCAGTCGTTACAACTGTCAGCAGCGACTCCTTCCTTTGTTATAAATAGACTGTTAAAAGCCATTGCCATAAGTAGTGACCTCATTGTTTAGAATAAACCAAGTATATAGGCGTTGCATATGTTGGCAACGGCTTATCTTTACTTGACAGAAACTAGTCTATTTGGACGCTGCACATGTTAGCAGCGTCCCTATTCATATCTTAGCGTATATTCATGGTATATCACTAACTGATATATCACCTAACTCAAAGATCACGATACAAGAGTCAAGCTGATAAAGCGAATACGATATATTTGCTTAAGTCAAAGACTGAAAACAAACAAATGGATGCTAACACTGATGTGGAATTCAAGATAGCTTCTATTGACCAACAATTAAGACAATCATCTAGAAAGTACAAGGGGTTTGACAGATACCCAATGTACAATAAGAAGGTCACCTAAAGTACCATGACAGTTGGAAATATCTTTTAAAAAGATACGTACAAAAGGCCCATTGTGCTTTTGTAGGTTCTTGTACGGATCTCGATTCGAATTAAAACAATTTAACCGTGTGGAATCCGAATTCAATTGTTTATGGTAATGCGATTGATTCAAATGACTTCTTGTATTGATATATAAATCAAATTACAGAAGTACTTTAGCTCTCAAACTCTCTCTCAACTCATCCATACAAACTGAAGAATCTATCTGTCAAAAGCTATAAAAACTAAAACTCAAACGACAACTTTCTGATGTATATATACTGTTCCTTTACAGCGACCTGCGACAGTAGTAGCGACACTATGGAAGTGTCGCAAAAGAACAATTGTTGCAAATCATACAGAAACTGTCGTTTTTTTAAAGCTAAGATTTCTACACGTTGATTGTCACACAAATATGTACCAACACATTTACTTTTTCTTGAGTTCTAGGAATAAAGGTGAACGGTAACATCACCATTCTTAGGATATAAAGTCACTACCATTAATTGAAAATGACATTTATACCTTCTCTAATACGGTTCAAATAAGTGGAGGCTATTCATGACCCTATAAATATCCCTCATAAAAACCGTATTCATCGTTCATTTTTTGAGTCCATATTGCATTAACTTCAACCTTGATTTAAGCAACCACTCATGTCTAATAGGGAGCATTGTGCCTTCGCTTATTAGTTAAATATTGATCAATGAGAGTTATCAGCCTCCGCAAGCTGATAACCTGTTGAAGTTAAATTTTTCATACAATGTAGTTTACTTGACTAGTTTGTCTTGTCTTATTCGTAATAAGCTATTGTAAATTATTCTTTATTTAACGCAATAAAAGCAACTTTAAACCTTAAATTTAATTGTGTACAACTAACATTTGTTGTTAGTAGTTATTAATTATTTTCTAAACGGGACTAACAGAGGCGATAAAGAGTGAATGAGGGAATGCTAATCGATTTAGGGCAACAAGAATTGGGGATTTAGGGGGAAATGAAAATTCGGGGGGATTAATAAAATTCTTAGGCGGAAAATAATTTTGACGAGTCTGGGGAATCAAATTGTAACATCCCAAAATTTATAGGTAATATTTTAATACGCGTAAATGCTTTATTTTATTGACTTAGTGGTGTAAATTACGTGTACTATTATAATTCGTGAAACGTTTGAGTTGCTTAAATATTAAGTTGTGGGTTTTAAAACCGAGTAAATGAGACTAGAGGAATAGAAATGTAAATGCTTATTTAAATTTCCTAATTAATAAAATCTCTAGAACACACACACACATGTACGCCTTCTATACACACATACACCCTGTAATATTCTGGAACAAGGAAGAAAGAAAGGAGAAGGAGAAATTAAGTTTGAAAACATCAAATTAAACCATAAGTCAAGTTGAAGCTTCATACTTCATCTCTAACCTAAAACAGGTAAGTGTTCTTGTTTCTTTAACCTAGAAATTGGGAATTTGATAATTATAAGTGAATTGATAGAAATAAATAGAATAAACCATGAATCATGTTCAATTGAGGCTAGTAGTTGTTTATGATTAGTATTTGTTGATTTAGAACAATTAAATGGTGAAATTGAGTTAGTAGCTTATGAACCCAAGTGGAAGAAAGGTTGAATTCGGGTTTGATATGATAACCCACTAAATTGTTAGCTTAAAGTAGTTATTATGTTGCTACTACTTGTAATTGAAGTGATGTTTTAAGCAATTATATTAAAGATTGGTTCATGAGCTAAAATGATGAAATTATGCTAGTTTAACTTTTAAAAGTCAAACTGGGCACAATTGAATTGGTTGTTGTTTAGTGATAAGAGGAGTGGTATGAATGATAATACATGCTTATTTGTTGTTAAATTGGTTATATGATGATGATAGGTGTTAAAGAAGTGGAGAATTCAAGTGGCAAGTTATCTTCCTTAAATCACTAATGTGAGTTCATATTGTAATTAAATTGGTTATATTGATTGAATGGATCCGGATTACATCTGTGTAAGAGGATCCATATGATGGTGGAATAGGTGGTTTCATGTTGTATATGAACCACATTGTTGAGCTGTATCCATATGATGGTGGAATAAGTGGTTTCATGTTGTATATGAACCACACAATTGAGTAGTAAAGATGGATCTGGATTACATCCGTGTAAGAGATCCAATTGATAGTTGAGTAGGTGGTTTCATGTTGTAAATGAACCACATGACAAATGATTAGGTGGTTTCATGTTGTAAATGAGCTAGATGTTAGATTATCTACTTTGTAGAGATTTCCTAGCCTTGTGCTAGCTCAGTTGAGATGAGAAAGTGGAACAGAGTACGGATCCGTATAATTGTGCATATCATGTATATGCTAGTTGTTGGTCAATTGATATTGACTCTAGTTGTAAATTGAAATCATATTGTTAGTTGTTAAAGTTGATTGTTGATCCCTATTTTTATTTGATTTCAATTATAGTTGATCTTGTTGTTGTTAAGTTAATTGACTTAGTTGTTGATCAATTGAGATGTGTACTTGACTTTAATTGCTAGTTGTATTCATTTTCTTTAATCATGTAAAGTTGTTGAAATGTGATCAAGTTGTTGAATGACCAAATGACTAGTTGATGCCATGTTGTATAATTGAGCACTTTGTGTTCAAGTGAATGATAAGTTGATTAAGTTGGATGTGAAATGGATCAAATTGAGCCAAAAGTTGCTAGTTGTTCACTTATTTAATTACCTATGAATTCACTAAGCATTTCACTTACTCTTTTAGTTGTTTTTATTTTGTAGGCGCAAGTGAATTGGGTAAGAAATAAACTCGTGGAATGGGAATGCTTAGAGAAGGATTGCTATGCACTTGTTACAGGTTTGCAAGTGCTAATCTCTTTGAATCATAGCCGAGATCACATAAACTTGTTGCATTGAACCTAGTTTTGTAATGATGTCAAAATGGGTCAAACATGTTTTGGTATGAGTTTGATTGTAAAGGATGAATATATGTGATTTAAGTTGGTTTATAAGTTGTAAATGACCAGTGGAAACAATAGAATGCATCTTGATTGTATTTGGAGTTGAAATATGAAAAAGAGTAAAAAACTAGACAGTAGAGGTCTATCCGGTGGATAGACGGAGCCCATTTTCGATAGAAAAAGACTATCTGGCGGATAGGATTATTCATCCGGCGGATAGCACTATTCATCCGGAAAAAAATATATTTCAAAAGTTGTTTAAAAGTTGGGTGTAACACAAATATTTAGGGAAAAGAAATTCTTGAGCCAAATTGAAAAAGTAAAAGAAATTAAAATGTATTTAGCAACGATAAAAAATCGTCGTATACTCTTTATCTCATCATTTTATTAAGTTTTAATACTTTTATGCTAGTATGTTCACTCACACGAAAAATTCGTCTATTTGCATGCTAAAACGTTGACGTTAAACGACTAAAACGAACTAAACGAGTTAAAAACAAAAAGGGAACATTCTAAGTCTTGAAAAGAGTAGATAAAAATGTGATTTTCATAATAGATATATTATGAGGTGTTTTGAACTTGTTAAAAAGGATATATGGTTAAAAATGATGAAATGCTTGAAAACCGTTAAAAAACGTGTGTAAATCGAAAAAGAAAAAGTAAGGCTTAAAACGAGTAAAGAAAACCTCTAACTTCATTATAATTAGTCATGGATATTTTAGTCTTGAAAAAGGTAAGAAAATGATGTTTAAATAGCAAAAAGTGTGTTTCGGATCTTGGTTTAAACCTGTTGATATTTGCCAGGAAATAGCCTCACCTGGACGGGTGGACTGTCACCCGGACGGGTGAATTAACCTGTCTGGACTTCTGTTGGATAGGTACTCGGACGGGACACATATCACCCGGGCTGATTTGCCTTACCCGGACGGGTAACCCTTGTTTCCGGAAATTTAAACTTAAGTTTGTATAATGAACAAATGGGATTAGTTAAAGGGCTAAACATGAAATTATTTGAGTAATAGGTTTATGTTTTGATCAAATAAAAGAACTTATTTAAAGAAACGTTTTAGACTAACCCTAAACGAGAACGATTAAACGATTTGAAAGTGCGTTTTCACAAATGATATACATTTTGAAAGTATAAAGAATTAACGTATACTTTGATAGCAAAATAACTATGTTTTCGAGAAACATATAAGTATAAGTATAAGACGATACGAGAATACTAATATTTTAAGAAATATTACTTATAAAACTATCACTAACGGGTCCTACCCACTTTTGAAAACGAAATACACTTTTGTTAGTCGCGCTAAATGCGAATATTGATCGAGACGAGGAGCGTATATTTTCATTGGTCCAAGGCAAACGATACACAGCAGGTCTAGGTTTGGTTATAGGCCTAGGTGTCGACACTTTAACTCGCAGGGCCTAGCTCGCCTTCGGGTGACCATCGTCATTGTTTTGATTTCCACTTGATTTTTATGAATTTCTCGTATACTATATTGCAAAGGATTTATGTTTGCAACGATTGATTTAGAAACTAGTCTAATGATAGAGTCTTAAACCTGTGGATTCACTTAACAATTTTGTTGACCAATTTAACTATGTTTTTTAGGGAATTAGCTCTGATGTAAGAATTGCATGCATGTTGGGACCACACTTATCCACGAAGTTATGATGCCACCTTTTGAAAATACACGAGATTTCCTCTATATAATTATAACTCATTTGGTCATATTTATAGAATCCTCAAACAATGTTGTATTTGAAAAATAATTGTTATTTTGATAACCTTACTATTTTAACGACTTGATAAGTCGTAACTCTTGTAAAAACAACTTATGGCATCTTAATATTAATGTTCTGTGATAATCATATGCTCTTGATTTCGTAATGTATCGAACTGCGTCACGCTGCGTTCTTTCGCACTTAATTGAATTTTGGCAGGGTGTAACATCGTTGGTCAACCTAGTCACTGTAACTATCGGAGTTAAAGTGATGGAATGTGTAACATAAAGCTTGATTGTGATTGGTAGAAAACCACAGTAACACGTGTTATTCCATTTTCCTAGAAATCAGGAGATATTCACGTGAAATATCTTGTCTATAAATAGAGTGAGTACTAGGTTCAGCCTTAGCTAGATTATAATATTCTTACAACGGGTGCTACAATAATTTGTAACCTTGTATTGAATTAATTTAAGTTTTGGCTAGATTATTCCGCATACAATATTTTCGTGTAATTAGTGTTTAATAAATTTGTCATTCAAGTTATTGCTTCCATAATTGCAACTGATACTTTATTAGTCAAACAAGTATTTTAAACTTATTAATAACCTGATTAAAAGTTTTAAAATACATAATTAAGTATTACATTTTATTCACCCCCTTCCCCACCTCTAAAATTCAGGTTATACATTGCAACTCCATATCACTTAGTTCATAAGTGATAATTTGGTCTAACATCTATATCCGTTCTTAATCCCTTATTCCAAATAACACATCCTTATTTTTTTTATTACATTATAATAAAAGTTTGTCTAGTTTTCTGACTCGTAAGAGTCGCATAAGACTAGAAAAATTCACACACGACTCAGAAGAGTCAATAAACGACTCGTAAGAGTTAAAGTCATATAAAAGTCGGGGTACGAGTTGCTTCGTTTTGAGAAAATGAAAATAAAAAAGGTCAATAAAAAGAGAGTTGTAACATCCTCTCCCGCGGTCTGGTAATTTCTATTATTTTAATCGATTATCTAAATGTTTTAGAAATTATTTAATATTATGTGTTTCATTGTGAAACGTAGATAATAAGTCCTTTGACTTATTGTGACTAGTGAAATATTAATCGTTTTAAATTGTTATAGATGACGGTAAAATAAAATAATATTTCTCGCAAACGGTTTTCAGGTTCCAGACAAAAGATTTAGGACGGGTATAAAATTATACCATGTATTTACAAACCGACTTTGTAAACCGACTCATATATTCTCATATCTTCTTCTTCTTGATTTCATTTTGAGAAATTGCAATTCAAAGAAATCATAACCAAAAATTGAATTCATGCTTTTGCTCCTGTGATTTCGAATTCATAACATCAGATTCATCATCTTCTATATCCTAATCTTCATCATATTACCAATCCTTTTAATTTCAAAAGAAGAAAAGAAGAGTAAGTTTGATTTTGAATGTGTAAATCGAATTGAAGCTTGTTATGTTGTCATTAGGTGTTGTTTGATGTTACTTGAAGTATTAGAAACCTTAGATTTGAGTATTATGAAGTTTTGGTGAGTTTTAATTTGAAAAACTCGTTTTTACAGCGGAGTTCGCAGTTCTCAGTTCATCCTGCGAACCCAAAACCTGCGAACCGAGCTGCGAACCGAGCTGCGAACCCAAATCCTGCGAACCGAGCTGCGAACCCAAATCCTGCGAACCGAGTTGTGAACCCAAAACCTGCGAACCGAACCCAAATCCTGCGAACTGAGTTGCGAAATGCGTAAGTGTTTTTGTGACGCGGTTTTGTGAAAATATCACCAACTCGGATTTAATTGAAATTCGCATGGTCACTCGGAAACGACCTAGTAATCAAGGCTATATTTTATTAGCCTAGGCTGTTTTTGGCCATTCAGGGTCATCTAGGGCCCGAAAATGACATTTTTCAGTTTTAAGCGTCATTGCGGACTTTTCTAAGTTCATTTCTGATTGAACTTTTGTTTGCCTAGACTTCAGGGATTACCTGATTTGATAAATGGACTATAATGATAATTATGGAACGAACTTCTGACTTGTTTACGATTTTCTGTTTCAGATCAGCGTAAGACTCAGTGATATAAGAATCCTGAGTGTGGAGACGTCAGAGGTATCGGTGAGTGGATTCGGAACTCATCATTTGATTTAGTTGTAACTATTTGGTTACAACAAGTAAACGTAGATGTGTATTAGACTGTTAGTCTTGATTATCAATTATTGATCTACGTGATATGTGAACCAATGTGTACTATGTTATTGAGGTCAACATGTAGTTGGACTTCTGGTTATTATGTGTTTTACATAGGTTTTGATTCATTTGTTGTGTTTGAGACCTGTGTATGTGTTTAATAACCAGTAGTTATCGGTCTATTCTGTATTGGCCATACGGATTGACGGTAAGTGTTCTTGGGGGAATCCCCGGGTATTATGATATCCCCAGAGCCACCGATCCTCATTGAATTATGTGTGTTTACGATTATTTGGTGTAAACTACTAGTTATGCTAAGTTGAATGGAGTGTGATGAATCTATTCACTTAGCTTCGTGCTAACCCCTCATTTTACTTCCTGCAGGATATGTTTTGTTTAATTGTGGGTGCAGGAGGTGATTGGTTGATCAAGGAATGTTTGACTGCGCTTGAAGACTCTGATATGGTTTTGTATTAAACCTTGTTTGGAGAATTTTTATAATACCCCGCCTTTTGTAGTGTTTAAACAGTTTGAATTTGGTGTATATATTGAAAATGTAAACTGTTTATGTACAATGTTTGATATATATTTTAATGTAATGTATTTTAAATTTATGCTTCCGAGTTTATCAATATCATATTCTTAAATAGAAAGAGGGGTGTTATAAGAGTAAAAGAAGATATTTTTGACTTTTTGAATTACGAGTTGAGTCAATAAAAGGAAAGCAAAAAATGAGTTGCTTATTCATTTTCTCAAAAAACAAAAGGAAATATAATTTGAGAAAATGAAAGCATTCAATAAAGAGAGAGTAAAAGAAGATATAGATGTGTTAAAAGAGTTGAGTAATTCAACTTCCTTGTTTTCTTTACGATTCGAAAAGAATGATATTTTTTGAAATAGTAAAACCGTTCAATAAAAAAATAAAAATCTAAAAACTAGATGAATACACCTTGAGAAAGTAAGTATGACAAATTTGAAATTTTTTCAAGAAAAGTTAACTTTTTTGTGCTAAAAATAAAAAATGATAATAAATATTAAAGTTAAATAAATCTCTTTATTACTATATTATATATATATATATATATATAACATCATGTGCATTCTAAGGAGCACATATCATCAACTTACATGATGATATATGTCTTATATTTTATGTATATAATGCTTTATATATATTTATACATATAATAAAATAAATTGATGATTATGTGTCCTTTATTTTGTATTTTTAATTTTTAATATTCTTATTCCTTTACTAATAATTCTTTGAATTTAATTTAATTTTAATTGTTTAGTATATAAAAATAAAATACATTAACAACTGAAATAATCAAATATATATACTATGAAAATGATCAACACAAACATTTTTAAGCTCTCTTTGTTAAAAAAAATTGATCATTCATTGTGCATTAATCATAATAAATACTTATGTCTATTAATCTTGTTTTATCTTATAATTATATCTTGTCTTAACTTATACTACATGCAATCTTATCTTATTACCATTATATAGATCTATTTTGATACCTAATTATCCAATAGTTTAACGAGTAAATTATTTAAAGTGTCCTCGTGTTATATTATGTTTTTCTAGAAGGCGTGATCAAATGACTGAAACTAAAAAAAATAGAATAATACAGAAACGGTCTTTCTAATTCACTCTAATTTAACATATGTCTTCAAATTATTAGTATGAAAAGTAAAATTACTTATTTTCGTATAAGATGTTTTAATATTTGATATTTTACTACATACATATTATGCAAACAACTCAGCTATAGTTTCAAGTACTTCACCATATATTTTAACATTAACTCATTCATAGAAGATAACAAACTTAAAAGGATTTTCTTTTGTGTTTCTTTTTAAGCATAAGATATTTCTATCAATATTTTCATAGTTGCTAACATGTTTTTAATTTAGAAAATTTTAAAATTTGATATTTTACTATGCAAACAAGTCATCCATATTTTCAAGTACTTCACCAAATTACTGAACATTGTAAAATTTATTTATGTTGCAGTATCATTTATTGACGATTGAGAAAGTGTTTAAATCATGTCAAAAAAATATATTACTATACACCTATGTTAAACATTGTATATAAAAACAATCTCATGTCCTCAAATATGGACACATAAACTTTTAAATGGTTGTCAAATGTCCTTAAGAAAATACATTACTAATTTCTTTAAAAGATAGGATAATACGCACACATATTTATATATATAGGGTGGGGATCAAGAGGGATGAAAAAAAATTAGGGAATGAGGGTAACAAATCTCAACCATTGATTTCATCATAAATGAATTTTAAAAAATACAAAAAATTTCAAAATTTAACATTCATCACCAATGAATGTTAAAAACGTTTTTTAATAAAAAAATCAAGGGCTAAGATTTGCTTCTCTCCTTCCCCAAATTTTGAAGCTTCCATGTGAATCCTTCCCCTATATATAATACTCCATAATATACATTTATAATTTTATATGTACATATGTTAATTGTTACAATGTTACATATACTATCAATAGATTAAGATATGGTGGTAACTCTTCATTATACATGTCATTCTTACTACACTAATAACACCACACTAGCATGTGTATTTTTATTTTTTTAATTCCGCGTGAATTACATTTAACTTGTCTTTTGATTCATACTTGCAAATGAATGTGATTGCCTTTGTGTTCTAACCACCAAAACGTAATGATATAATATTCAGTTATTTATTATTTACTTGTGAACTACCGCACATAAAATAAAATAAATATGCCAAATTTTGAATGACATCTTTACCGACTGAGAAAGTGATCAAATTTAAAAATGAAGGTTGAAAATTATAATGGTGAAAATCATGTGTTTTATTAGGTTTACCACAGTAAAACCATCTATGAGATCGATTTTGTGTCAAACTTTAGAAATTAGTCTACTTGTCTAAATTTTTTTCTCTTGTTATAATTCATTTCATTCGTAACATTTTTATTTCATCATTTTCTTAAATAGTTGACTGCCTTCATGAGCCATCCGTATGCATGAACCAATAAGTATCTAGTACTAAAAGAAATTAAATAGTGGTGATGTGTGACAATCTAAGGTTTTATTAGAAATAATTTCTTTTTCTTTTCTCAATGAACAATTAACTAACTAGAGAAGTATTTTTTTTCCTTTATATTTAAAATATGTACGAAAATTTAAATTAAATAATCTTTATATTCATAATTTTTATAGATTTAATAATTTAATATTGTTTTTCAATTAGTGTTTGACTAGAATTTATAAATTTTATAATTAATTATTATTATATTTAAATATTATTTAATTTTATTAAAAAAAATTAATTTATTTTTTAAATTTAATAATTATTTATTTTTAAATTATAAAAGCTCATTACGTATTATTTTAATTATGTGACAAAATATGAAGCAATTACTTTATTCTCGTTTAATATATGTAAAATATAGATATATATGTGGGAATATGTTTATGTGTCAAAATTTTAGACTATTAGTTCTTCTTATATAGGATGAGATGATATGCGATGATGTACATGCACGTGATTCCATGTTGAATCTATTAATGATCATTAATGTTTTTCTAATTTTATGAAATTTGAATACATGGTCAATATATTTGTGTATATTTGAGTTACAAAAATGTCAAATTTATTTAAATCTCAATAAATTTATATAATTCAGTTTTACATTTATTTTTTGTGTTTTATTTTAATTAAATATATAAATTATAGATGGAAATTTAGAAAGAAAAAAAAACATTTTCTACTTTTGAGTAAAGATACTATTGTTTGCTTTTTACCTGCTCATATGGCATATGCCATATGCCATCAATAATTAAATGTGTAGGAATGGTAAATTTGCAAAACACAATTACCAAAAAAACATGATAGATTACAATATCCTCTACTCAATTTAGTTCAAGAGTTTATGTTTGCTTACAAAATACAATGAAAGAGTAGGTGTTAGAAAACTTCGACCCAATCTGCATCCTATTAAGTTTATTAGACTCGAAGAATCATGTTCAAATAGGAATGAAATTTTTTTTGGAATAGAGAAATCAGTTTCAACCATTTATTTCATTAAAATAATAATACTTTTAACATTTTTAAAAAATTAAATATTTTACAAACGGCTAGTCAAAAAATATAAAAATTGCATCATAAAAATTTACATTTTTTTATCTTCGATTAGACATCTTTCAAGGTATACTTTCGACAAATTTTTTTTTTTCATTTTTTGGTGGGTTTCGAAAACTGGTAACACATGTGTTAGTCACTGGTAACACATGTGTTAGTTTCCGTAACACATGTGTTAGTTGGTGGTAACACATGTGTTAGTTGCTGGTGTTATTGGTAACATGTGTGTTACTTGCGACTAACACATGTGTTAGCTGTTGGTAACACATGTGTTACCGGTTTTCAACCCTAAAAAAAAAAAAAAAATTGTCGAAAGTATATCATAAGGATGTCTAATCGTAGATAAAAGAACGCTAATTTTTATGGTGCAATTTTTATAATTTTTTGATTAGCCGTTTGTGAGATATTTAACTTGGGGGAAAAATTGAGTTTTGCAAAATGAATGACTAGAATGCATTTCTTCATTCTCACTAGAATTTTCATTCTCATTTGAACTCAAATTAAAAAAAAAGTTTAATCAAATTATACCGGTTAACCTAACTAACCCGAGTGCTCATTAGAGTAAGATAAGATTAAGTGTTCAATAAAATTGTTAATCGGCTGCGGATTTGAGCTATTTTACATTTTTATTACTACTCTTACTTATCCGACATTACTAGTGCATTATGTAATATTAACCTGACTTGGATAATAATTAATATGTACGTACGTATATATAACTAACTATACTATATTGGGTAAATTAAATGGAAAAAAAAAACGATTTACATGAGTTATAAATAATGAGTATATCAGTTATAAACATTTATTACATAAAAATGTAGTGAGTCGATCAATTTGAAAACTCTTTATATTTGACAATTATTATATACACTTATAAAATTATACGGGTTATTCCGCAACCAATTTAATTCAACCCATTAGACCGCAATTCGATTAACCCAAACCGAAAAACGTAAATGGTTAATAGGGTCAGTTACAGATTAATTTTTTTAAACAAATTCGATAACTCAACCCGACAAAATCTTATTAGGGTAAGGTTAGACCCGAATAACACTCCAGTCATAACTGAGGTTGTTAGGCGTGAGATAAATTTTCTTCATTGTTCTTTATATTCACATTTCAAATTGAAAAAACAGCTACCAGCTTTGGACTATCTTTTTTAATTACATTTTCTACTAACTTAGGCCACATTATTAGTGCATTATGTAATAAAAGCTATTGTGATATACAATTAAACGTGATCTTAGATAAGAATTAATAATGTACATGTGTATATAAAACTAATTACCACTATATTAAGTAAATTAAAAGAAAAAAAGAACTATTGTATGAGTTATAAACACTGAGTATATTATTGATCCATCGACTAACTCTTTATTTTTGACACATTATTTTATACTTACAAAATTATACAGGTTAACCAACGACTTGATTAACTCGACCTATTGGACCCAAAACCCTATTAAGTCTTATTAGGGTCGTGTTAAGGGTTTGTTTTATTTTTTGAAAAACTCAACTAAACTGACTTGATTAAGTCTTATCAAGATCGGGTTTACCTGGTTAACACTCCTATTAATATGACTAAGATTGTTAAGTGTTAGATACATTCATGTTTCTTTATGTTAATTCATATTTTCAATCGAAACAAAATCTATCAGTTTCATTTATTAGCCTTCACATCCAGCTATGTGTTAGTTTTGTCAAAATTCATATGATATTTTGATACTTCAAAATTAATGATAGATTAAATATGGATTCAATTTGTGGTTAAGGGTTGATGTTAGGATCCTTTATTTTATTGATTCACAATTTATGTAGTTGATTTCATAATATTCGGAATTTATTTTAATTGGTGTTGATTTGTGTTGATTTTTTTAATATTTTATATTTTTTTCTTTGAGAGTCCTAATCTTATTGAACAAGGTATATTAAAGCTGACAATTAGTACACCCCTTCGTGTGTGCTAAATTAATTAATGTTAAAGAGGGGGAGGGATGTTCCCACCGACACTCATTATTAACTCTATAAATATATAATTTATGAGGAAATTATCTTAAACAATAAATTATGAGGTCTACTATTTGAACACCTATTAGCAGTAATGTAAATAACGCATATACACATGTTTAAAAGTGATGAGACTGACACGCATACACATATACACATATAGGGGTGTCCATCTACAAATATAGAGATGTCCATTTAAAATTTCCCATAAAATATAACAAAAGCTTTTTGACAATTGTATTGGTTGATCCCTTCGAAGTGATCCCCTTTTTTAGTTAATATATCCATTTTCATTTGATAAAATTCTAAGTTCTTATCACTTTCTTTAGTCAGTATCCAATTTTCATTTGATAGAACTCTAGATTCTTATTATTTGGTATCAGAGGTAGAGATGTTATTCTACCACAAGCACCAAAAAAATCTCATGTCTTAACGGTTAAAAATTGTTAAATGTGCTTAAAATGTTGGACTGTTGATGATGTAAGAGGTCAAGGTTATGATAATGGCTTTAATATGAAAGGAAAACGCTAAAGAGTTCAAAAAAGATTGCGTGAAATTAATCCAAGAGCATTATACATGCCATGTGCATGTCATAGTCTAAATCTTACTCTTAGTGATATGATTCATTCATGTGTCAAAGTTGTTTCATTTTTTAGAGTTTTGCAACGTATATATATATATATATAATTTTCAAGTTTTACTAAAAGATGGAATATATTAGTCGATAAAGTTTCAAGTTTAACCGTAAAGTCATTATGCAATACTCGTTGGGAAAGTAGAATAAAAAGTGTCAAAGCTATTAGATTCCAAGCTCCTAAAATATGGTTAGCCTTAAAAGAATTATGTAAATCGTGTGATGATGCAAAATCAAAAAGTGAAGCGGAAAGCTTGGTTAGTGTTATAGAAAATTTTGAATTTTTACTTGGTATGATATTTTATTTGTTATTAATGAGGTGAGTAAAAAATTGCAATCAAAATCTATGTGTTTATATGCTACAATTAATTATCTAAAAAGTATGATGAATTATTTTAAAAATTACCGAAATGAAGGATTTGAATCTAGTATGACAAATGCTAAAGATATTGCATGTGAAATGGATGTAGAACCTACTTTTCCATTAAAACGTTGTATTATTAGGAAAAAACAATTTGATGAAACTAATAATGAAAATGAAATAGAATCGGCTCAAGAGTCTTTTAGAATTGAGTACCTTTTAATTGTTGTGGATATGACATCATCTTCATTGGCTAAAAGATTTAAAAAGTTACAAAAATTCGAAAATATTTTTGGATTTTTAAATGATTCAAAAAGTTTGAAGTCACTAGATGATATCGAGCTTAAAAAAAATGTACTAATTTTGCAACACTTTTTCCCATGCTAATAAGTGTGACGTGGATTTAAATGATTTTTTATTCTGAATTAAAGGTTTTGCAAATGACTTTGCCAAATAAGTTAATGTCAACCCATTGAAAATTTAGAATTTGTTAAAGTGCATATTGTTATCCAAATGTTTTCATTGCATATCGTATATTACTAACTATGCATGTACTGTAGCATCAGTGGAAAAAAGTTTTTCAAAACTAAAATTATTAAAAAACTATTTGAGATCATCAATGTCACAAGAAAGATTGAACGGTTTGGCCATGTTGTGTATCGAAAAAGAAATGTTGGAAAATGTTGATTTTGACACCGTTATTAATGACTTTGCATCTATAAATGCTCATAGAAGGGTTTTTACATAGGGTGGGAGTCAAAATCGGCTCAATAATTTTTTTGATTAATAAAATTTTATTGTGGTGAGGCCCTCTTTTACAATCTTGCCCCGGGCCTCAAATTGGCTTGGACTGGCCCTGCCTTAACTCAAAAGGCCAAAAAAAAAAAGCAAAATATAGGAATTACAGATTTAGAATCATATGCGATGACTGGTGATAGTTTAACAATTCACAAATTGAAGCTTTTGAGAAAAAGATGCAGGAATCGGTTGAGATTTTCAAGAAAAATTTACTTGAAAGTATCAGCAAAAGGTCAAGCGATGAAAACTTTAATTAACACTTAAAAAACAGTGAGCAATCAGGAGAAAATTATCGTGATATGGGTTACCCTTATATGAAGGTGGAGTTCCCCAAACGAGAAGATGGTGATCCAAGTAGCTGGATTTAAAGAGCGGTGATGTAGACTGAAATTAATAACACAAATCGAATCTGTTGATTCACACGAATGCCAGAAGCAATTTTACTAACTATCGTTGATTCACACGAATACCGACAATTAGGATAAATTCAACTCAAAATTGAGAGAAAAATGAACTTTCACCAAAATCAAAACTGAATGTTCAACAATCTTCTCCAAACCCTAAACAACAACCAGAATTTCGAACGGGCCAAAAAAAGATAAACGGGCCGGACTCTAACCCAACAATAAAGTCCACAAAATTGAAAAAAAAAAACATAAATAACCCCATAACTTATAAAATAAAGCGAACTTGGGCCCCAAAAGTTGGGTAATCAAATATGTGATTACAAGTTGATATTTATTCATATAGATAATTATAAATAAGATTTTGGAAGTTGTATCTGTTTTCAGCCCTAATCACATATGATTACAGATTTGATGTTGAATTACATGTGACTTACTATTAAACTATTTGATAGTAATTACTGATAGACGATAATTCACATGTGATAGACGTTAGGCTCGGCCCAAGCTTTGATTCGCCTGGTCGTGGGTTAAAACGGACACTCATAGCCCAAGTTATGGCATCTAAGTTGAAATTAGGTAGGACTTTGTTGAAAGCAAAAGTGTGGAAAATCACTTTCCACAACAAAGTACAAAAGGACTTGCTAAAAGCATGAATAGTTTTTTTTTTTATTGTTCATACTTTTATCATTTGGCGTAAAGTTATGGTGAAAGTTTTGTACTCTTCAATTAAAATGTGACACGTCAAAAGTATGGGGACAACTTTACAAATATTCTCTTACTACAAAAGAGAACATTAGATCGAAGTATTGTACGTAAACATTTAATATATCGCATTAAATCTTGATAAACACCAGTGACTGCATACAAGTGAGTTAGTGTTCACACTTAAACACTTTGTCTTAGACAAGTGTTTATGAAAAAGACTCTTAGAAAAGAACCAGTTTGTTATTTCAATAGGTTTTATTACTTAACTTAAGTTTAATTTATTTTGCATTTAAACCTTGTAATTCTTTGATTTAATCATTAAAAAGTATATTTTTATGTTTACTTGCTTTATATAACTTGCTTTTATATAGTTGTAATTAGTCAATATTAGTCAAATTTATTCTAAGTAATTCATTCTTAGTAATATATAGGAGCATCAAATATGTGATTATTTTTAATGCAAATTATAAAAAGGAATTAAACCTTAAAACTTTTTAAAACTTTTCTTGAATATATGTTTATTATTATTATTATTATTGAACTTCTTGATTTAGGTTGTTAAATTTGTCGTTTAAGCATTTAGTTTTAAAGATGTATTTATTTAAATTAGTGTTCTTGTTTATTAAAAAATATATATATATATATAATTGTTGTCTTAAAACTATTCAGTTTTTTAAATATAAATTTACATGAAATTTGTATGAAATTTGTACGAAAGTTATTCTTAATATTATTATATGTATGTTAAAACGTAATGAAATTCTTATGAGGAACTTATTGAATGTTTCTCTTAAAAATTATATATATATATATATGTGTGTGTTAAAATGTTATGAAATTTATATGAATCTTGTTAAATGTCTATCTTCTTTTTATATTTTTTGTGGACAAAATTATATATATGTCAAAAGATTATGAAGCTTGTATGAAACTTGTATAAATGTTTCTTTTCAAAATTATATGTATATTAAATAAAACGTTATGAAATTTGAATGAGACTTGTATCGATCTTTCTCATGAAAATATATGTATCTGAGAAAAGTTATAAAATTTGCATCTTTTACTCTTTTAGTAAATGTGTTTACTTTGTTGACTAAATTATTTATTGCTTTTTATGATTTTCCTTATTACTTAGTTCAACTATTTTGCATGTTTTTATGATAAAAAAAAATACTATAATAATTCAGAACCAAATTGTCTTTTACACACATAAAAGTAAAAGTCTTCTATGTCCAGGACTGACATTCGAGCAACATCTGATATCGATTAGACCATAAATAGTTTAAAACACAAAGGACACCAAAAACAACAAAGGGCAAGGGTTGATGTTTGGCTTGAAAGGACTATGTGTATAAGTTTTAAATGGGCATGGGAATGAATTTCCAAACCCGCGAACTTAGTTGGGTAATGCCGATATTTGTTGATGTGATTCTCAATTTTTAAATATCTTGACTATTAACCATATATGTAAATGGAAATGAAACACATTTTTTCATTCTTATTCTCATAAACTAAAAACGACTTTATATTCACCTGATTTAATTATATAATATGTTTTTAAATCCACTTACAAGTTATGAAAATACGATGAATTGAATAGGGTCAATTATACGTTATTACAAAAGGTTACGTATGATAACATTTTATTTGAATGACGATTTTGTTAAAACCTAGACTTCGAAAATTTAAAAAGGGGAAGAAAACCATTATACTTTGGTGTCTATTGGCTCAAACCCGTTTGAAAATATAAGTATTTAAACAAAACAGAAGAGAAAAAAAGTGCTTTAACTTGCATCAAAATTACTCGATCAACAAATAAATATATATCATTCAAACTATAAAGATGGTTTATTACTATATTTCGTTTATTATAGGTTTCCATTATTTTTCTTCAATAGAAAGAGAAACTTAACCAAACATCTAAAGGATATCACTTTATAAAGCATAGAAAGAGAAACTTAACCAAACATCTAAGTTAATATATAGTTTAAGTATCTAGAGAGTCAAACTTTTAATAGTACATATATGTTAGAGAAACTCGATCTTATATACCTCCGGCCATGAGTGATTTATTGATGTGACGGTGGTGATACCTCGAGGGGAAATGAAGTGAAGAATAGTAGTGATTCATCCGGTTCGAAAATATGCACAGCTTGACCTGCTCCTCTAAATGTCGCGAAAGTTAGCCCTTCAAACTCTTGAAGCCAACCACCAACCTAAAGGTACAACACCAAAAAGAAGCACATTAAATAGCCCTACAAATTATGCATGTGGACATAGATCGAATTGAAGAAAAATATAACTTCTTTTAGTATGGCCTAATGCAAGTAAGGTACATAACATATAACTCTCATCGGTTCTTTTAATTTGCAATGATGACAATATGCAAACGCAAAGAGAAAAAGTTTCTCAAATATGTGATAATATTGATAAAAAAAATAATGATCTTTATATTTTAAAAAAAATACCGCACCTGTTTTTGGAAAGTATTGGTTCAAATATTCAATCCTATCCTCATCTCATCAGGCCACTAGGGGAGCTTGATTCACATGATAGACCTGAGGAGTTTTGTTGGCTGGATGGTTTGTCAAAATTCAACATTTTCTGATACAACAGTATGATTCCATGCATAGTCAACCAGACCTTTCCAATCCTCAGCGTAACTTGTTTCAGGATTACCCAACTGAAGTTAGGTAGCAAACAAAGCCGTTATTCACTCTTCATTTGTTAAAAAAAAATACCAAAACTACAAGAAAAAGTTAATGAGGTACAGTAGCGCGAAATAAAATGTTAAGCGAGTTATTTTGTGTATCCACTTATGTGGAGAGATGTGGGTCCCACTGGAGAAATAAAGATTGACCCTCAAAAGAAAACAATAACGAATGAAAGTTAAATAACAATGCCAGTATTCCTTTTAGATTGATAAACAGGGAAGGATCCTTATTTCTGTCATTAATAAGACCCGAGAGTTCTGGCGCGTATTTTCCTACATAAAATGATGTAATATGTCATGATTAAGAATTTCTAACAAATAAAATTTGGTGGAATGTGAAGTAAATATATCTGCATAGCTCTCTCCGGCAATATAAAATGTTCTTGATCGATAGGATGTAAACTTTCTGAACCAGTTATGCAGGAAAGTATAAGTGTAATTTGCTGATATAATATTACACGTAACATATCAGTTCTGATCAATAAATTATTAATACGCATACACATATACTGCATACCCACGCTCACACACGCGTACGTGTACTTGTACAATAGTATGATGCTAAATGCATACGTAAGACTCACCAGTGAAGTCGTCTCCTAGTTTATCATAATCGCTAGTTGTGTTGGAGTAGGAAAACCCAACACCAACAGGGGATTCCATGAACAACATATTGGCTTCTGCACCACCACCTGACAAATTTCAACAGATGCCCATTATGGAATATATGCTTATAATGAATTAGAAGGTGAATAAAAAAAACAAACTAAACCAGATCTATGATATTAATCTTCCATTAAAATGATAAAATGATACTTCTATTCCATAAGTAAGGATTCAACTAAGACCGTTTTCATCTGCGACGATCTCTTGTGTAGCTCCATATCCTACTGACGAACACCCAGGACCTGACATGTCACCAAAATGGACAGCATGAGATTAAACTCCAAACAACTAACTGTCCGTAACTAAGTGGACGAATTAGCACTACTAGAAAAATTGAAATAGAATCCCTTTAATATAATTCGGTTGTATATTTCAGAAACCTAATAAACTTCGGTTTTCCTACTTATAATCGTATTCTATTGTCGACAAATGTAATCCGGCTGCAACATTTAAAACCGTGTGCTAAGTGATTTTCAAATAAAACCCGTTTTTTTAACAAATAACCGAGGTTCTGAACCTTATTAATGTTACCTCTCTGCCACCACGTTACCTCTCTGTCACCCCATATCAGATCTAAACAACTACAAAACTTTTTACCTTTTTCTCCATTAAAAAAACCTACAATTTTTTCTAAGGTTTTGCTCCATTTAAGCAACCAACAAAGATTTTTCAAGACTTTTCGTCTTTTAACACTTCATTTAAGGTATACTCTTAACTTTATTTATCACAATTAATGATTAATTACATATACATTTAAGTTAAATGATATGTATGTTACATACTATTTATAGTTACATGACATAATATATATATAAATATAACGTTGAACATATTTACTATATGAAAATACATTATATAAGTTTCAGATATATTTATACATATCTATTTTTTTTCATTTACTAAAATATATCATCATAATATCATAATATATATATATATATATATATATATTGTTATGACTATATATTCATGAAATATCACTTGCCTAGGTTTATATCTAAGAGATTAATTTCGGATTGTCCCCGTTTCGGACTACTTTTTGAATATTTAGTCTCATTTAGGATGTGGATGCGTATTAGCGATTGGATACTTAAGTAAAGACTTCGTAGACATTCTTTTTATTCTCACAAGTTTGTGTTTTTTACGCATCTTGGGGAGTTGAGGAGAAATGCTGTCAATTTTTTCTTAAATATTCAATTGTTAATACGTGTTCACATATGAGACTAAGTATTTAAAAAGTGGTTTAGATGGCTACCTATGACCAAGTTCGTTCTATTCATATCATGCATACATTCATTTTTGTAAACTTTGTTGTTTAATAAGTTTCAGGTGGATCGCGCTACTTGGATGTACAACATACTTCGGGCAACCACGTCATATAAGAACCACCTGAATGATTTTATTAAAGTTGCTGATGAGCATCGGATGAAAATAAATGAGATACATTTGGTGTCCTTGTATAGATTGTAGGAATTTCAAAAAGTTTCGCAATTTGGATGTAATTAAAGAACATCTTACTCTTCGTGGTTTTGTGAAAAGTTATATTTGTTGGTTGATGCATGGTGAATTATTAGTGGATCATAACACGGGGTTTTCTAACAATAACGATAATGAGAATGATGATACATTTAATGATGGTGGTGATAATTTTGATGATATGTTTCATGATATAGAAGATAATGTTTCTAACAAAAACTTTGACAAGTTTCCAAAATAATATGTCGACTCAGAAAAGCCTTTGTATATTGGGTGTACAAAATTTACCAAACTTTCTGCCGTATTAAAACTGATGAGCTTAAAATAAAAAAAAATGGATGGAGTGATAACTGTTTTACATGTTTATTAGCGCTTGTGCATGACATGTTACCCGACGATAATGAGTTACCGGTTATATTGTACAAAAAAAACTGATGTGCCCAGTGGGATTGGAAATAAAAAGAATACCTGCATGTCCAAATGATTGTATGTTGTATAGAAACGAGTTTGAAAATCTAAATGAATGTATTACATGTGGGACATCAAGATATAGCAAACAAAAGACATCGAGGATGTCGATAATGCGACAAAAAATCCACCCACAGCTAAGGTTTTATGGTATTTGTCTATCATACCAAGATTGAAACAGCTCTTTGCAAAACCCAAAGATGCAAAATTGTTGCGTTGGCATGCCGAAGAACGTAAAAGGGATGGTTAAATAAGACATGTACCCGACTCCCCTCAATGGAGAAACATTGATTCTAATTTTGATGACTTTGGATCCGAGATTAGAAATATACGGATGGGACTTAGTTCTGATGGAATTAATCCTTTTGGGAACATGAGTAGTTGCCATAGCACTTGGCCGGTTCTTTTATGCATTTATAATCTTCTATTCTGTTTGTGAATGAAAAGGAAATACATAATGATGTCATTGTTAATTCAAGGTCCGAAACAACCTTGAAATGACATTGATGTGTATTAAGCTCCGCTAATTGATGACCTGGAAATTTTATGGAGTGAAGGGGTTGAAGTGTATGATTCATATAAAAAGGAGAACTTTAGATTAAGAGCAATGATTTTTTACACAATAAGTGATTTTCCAGCGTTTGGAAATTTGTATACGGAACGAAAGGGTGAAAAGTGTGTCCTGTTTTTAAAGATGACACATGTTCGTTATACTTAAAAAATTGTAAGAAAATGGTTTTTGTGGGTTATAGAAGGTCTCTTCCAAGAAATCATTCGTATCGTAAAAAAAAAAGGTGTTTGATGGTAAAATTGAGCATTCAATGGTAAGACCACAATTAGATGGAGAAACTGCATTTTCCAAAGTTGAAAATATTGATATTGTTTTCGGAAAATAATCAATACCTCCTCCAAAATGTATATGGAAGAAAAAGTCTATCTTTTGGGACTTGCCATATTGGAAGTATTTGCCGGTTCGACACTGTCTTGATGTTATTCATATAGAAAGGATATGGTGGCTATGAACATTCGACCAGAACTTACTCCAAAGGAGAATCCTGGGAAACGCACGTTTCTACCACCAGCTTGCTACACCATGTCGAAGGTTGAAAAAACCAAATTTTGTGGATGTTTAAATGGTGTCAACGTTCCTTCTGGTTATTCGTCTAACATTAAGATATTGGTTTCAATGAAAGATTTAAAATTGTTTGGCATGAAATCTCATGACTGTCATGGTTTAATGACACAGATGATCCCCATCGCAATTCGTGGAATTCTTCCGGACAGCAGCTGACAGACAATCAGAAAGTTGTGTTTGTTTTTTAACTTGATTCATTCAAAAGTGATTGACCCCGAGGTGTTAGACATGGAAACGTGCTATTATTGTCACTTTATGTCAGCTCGAGATGTACTTTCCACCTTCATTCTTTGATGTTATGGTGCACCTGATATCTCATATCGTAGGAGAAATAAAGGCATCTCGGCCTGTATTTTTAAGGTATATGTATCCATTTGAAAGATATATGGGTATCTTAAAAGGGTATATGAGAAATCAAAATCGACCAGAAGGTAGTATTATTGAAGGATATGTTTCTGAAGAGGTGATTGAATTTTGTACAGACTACATGGCAGATGTAAAAAGCATTGGTGTTTCGGTATCTCGACATGAGGGAAGACTTCAAGGGGTTGGGACAAAAGGATTGAAAATGGAAGTACCAGATGAAGATGATATGCACAAGGCACATTTTAATGTTCTGCAACACATGACGGCCATTGCTCCGTATATACATGAGCACATGACATTATTAAAAATAACGAACAGTAAAAAGACCGAAAAATGGTTGGCTAAAGAGCATCACAGAACATTTCCAAATTGGTTGAAGGAAAGGTTAAACAATGAAGATGTTGATCAATTAGTCAAACATTTAGGAATGGTCCACATTTTGTTGTTTCAACGTACCAGGCGGACGACATTAATGGTATACTTTTTACACTAAAAACAAGATGGGAAAAGTACACTGTAAAATAATAGAGTGACACTAATTGCCTCAACAACGAAATTCTCGGGGGTCGGTCGTGTTGCAAGGTCAAGGGTTGCTAAAGAGTCGTATTATGGCGTCATTCAAGAAATTTGGGAATTTAATTACTCTTCGTTTACTATACCATTGTTAAGTGTAAATGGGACAAAAACAAGGGAGTTTGTTAACATTGACAATGATGGTTTTACAATGGTCAATTTTTCAACAAACGGTTATATAGGTGAACCATTTATTCTAGCTAAATAAGCAAACCAGGTATTCTTTATAGAATATTCAAATTGACATATTGTTTTGCATGGTAAATGACGTATAATTGGAGTTGAGAATGTTGTTGATGAAGAAGAATACGATCAGTTTGACGAGCTACCTCCATTTTCCGTCGGTATTCCTCCTTTAGATATGAACATTGATGATACTACTTACATGAGAACTGACCACAAAGAAGGACTATGGATTAAATAATTCAGGGGACACTACCCTTCTTTTAATTCAGGGGATACTGCCCTTCTTTTACTTATTATAATTCATCAACTATATTTATTATCATTGACCAAGAATTATATTTATCTACACTCTATAAAGAATCTTTCTGTATTTGTTTATTGTTCTTGTACGTGTCCTAATTAATGAACTTCCTCCATAATGGACATATATCTGTATGACTTTTGATTCTGTGGATATTATTATGAATAAGTGTACATTTGTAGGATTCTAATGAAGAAGAGTTGCAACAAGGACAAAGGAAAACACGAAGCGTTACCTTACTTAAAAATTTATTTAAAGACGGTGTGCCATTAGAAGTTGATTTCAATAAGTTTGGACTGAATGTTGGAGAATATCAAGCTACTTTTAGTTCATATTTAGGACTTGTAACAAGAGAAAGGATCTCTATACTTTATCCCGCTTGGAATAAGATAGATAAAGATGAGAAAGAGAATTTATGGACGGATATAAAGGTACGTGAAATAAGTAAAAGCATATAATTTGTTTATATTGAATACATATGCATATATTAACCACTACGTGATATGTGTATTTTATAGAAATGGTGGAGTATTAAAGATGATTCAAACAAAAAGAAATTCTTAAACAAGCAAGTGGTTTCTGGAAAATTTTTAAGAAAGTATTGGTTGATAAATATGTGAGAAGAGGACGATCTCCGTGTAGAAGGTACCCCTATCTTAAAGATAAAAATATATGGGAACAATTCGTTGCAATGAAAACTACCTTGACATTTCAGGTTTTAAATTTGTTATTATGTTATAATTTTTAAAATTTCTTTAATTCAACTTGCAATGTTTGTTATATATCTTCTTCATTTATTTGAAGGCGTTGAGTGAAAAAGCAAGGAAAAGTGTAATGTTGAACATAAATTCTACAAGGATTGGTCCAAAAGGGTACAGTGGATGGGCACCGTTCGGAAGGCAGAGACGGACTTAGAAGTTATCCCTACACCAGAAGTACATGCATGTATGAATGAGCGTACCAAAAATTTTATATTGGCTACGAGAAAAACAATGATTTTGGAGACTGGTACATACCTGAACATTTTAAGCAGAAGTATTTTGATTTGGTAAGAAAACGTTTCAAGTTTCGTAAATAAATAAACAACACTTATTATATATCATAACAGTTTCTAAAAGTTACATTGTTTTACATAAATAGCTTAAAGAAGATGGTGAAACTCAAGGTGAAGATGTGCTACCCGAGGTTATAGGAAAAGAACATGGTGGTCGCACAAGGGGTGTCGGTAGCACCGTTGGAAAGACAAGAGTTATTAAAGGGTATCTAAAAGCCAAGAAGAAAAAAAAAAAGAGAGGGTTGATCCAGAAGAGATTGAGAAGTTAAAGAACCAAATTGTTGAACTAAAGGAGATAGTTGAGTCTAGAGAAAGTCCCGGTTTAAGGAAGAGTAGTTGTAGTTCAGCGGCACCAATCAATCTTTTTGATGAGCTAATGGTATCGTTTTATTTTATTTAATTTACTATAAAATGTGTAAAAACTTATTAATGTTATATTTTTGTAGGAACCGACACTGTGCTATTTGATGGTAACGTATGGTGAGTCGACGATGAAATGTGCTAAGGCAACTGCATATCGGGTTGGGAATGGGATGTTGCATACGGGTGCTCTAGAGCCCGAGTGTGTGAAGGTGCAAATAGATCAGGTCTATAAAAACTTTAAGGACAATGCCCACTTCAATATACGTGCATGAACCCCCTAATGTAGTTGATCATGACCCATATTCGGTATACGTGTCTGACCCCGCTCAGATACTTGAGCATACACCCTTTTTAGTATTTGAGTCTACACCCGAATTGATATCCGAGTTTACTCCTAAACAGGTGTCTCACCATATATCTGCTCCAGTGATTGCTCATACCTTTCAGTATTATGTTCATCAAAATATATTGTTTTATAAAATCTAACTTATTTTGAACATAGGTTAAACCAACAAAATTAAGGGGTAGCAAGAAAAGAAAGTCATCCGCATTTGATCTTACACCATTTTCGTTGTCTGTACCCGTACAAGTAGTCTCTAAAACATTGTTAATCATATTTAAATAGTTTTATAAAATCTAACTTGTTTTGAACGTAGGATTAACTAACAACCTCAAAGGGTGGTAAGAAGAAGAAACCTATGAAAGAGAGTGTAAAGTCAATGAAAAAAGATCTATTGCTAGACATTATTCTGACTAAGCCAAAAAATGTACTAAAAGTTTATATGCATCTGTCGACTTTGGAAAAATGTGATCCATTTCTTGTGACTGTGGAGGCTAATATCTTCGAACCCAATGACCTTATGTTAAATTTTGGGGTTTATTCTTTCGTAATGCAATTAACTTTGACGTTTTTCTATTGTATGTGGTTAACTTTAGAATTTTCTATTGTATGAGGTAAACCTTCTAAACTTCTCTATTGTATGTAATATTTCCTTTCTTGGCCATTCCAGAAAAGGAAACTTTTCTTTTTTGTCTAGGTCAAAAATAGTCAAGTCAACATACAATATAGAGTTTTTTAAAGTTTACCTCATACAATAGAAAATTTTAAAGTTAACCCCATACAATTGAAAAACGTTAAAGTTAACCGCAGCACGAATCAATAAACCCTAAATTTTGAGTTAAATGATCTTGAAATTTTTTTCACAAATGGATGGGTCGATGTTGTCATCATTACATGGTATTTAAGGTAAATTAATCATCTATATTTTTTCTTTCTTTCTTTCTTTTATATGCTTTTAAGATATCTTATCAATTGGGATGTTACTAGAATGTTACATGTGACTCATCAAACAAACGGAGGGAACAAATGTGCATTCATCAATCCAAATGTGACATGTCAGAAAAATATCGATCGAGATAGCAATGATAATGTCATAGATACATTGTCCAAGCAATGCAATTACATTCAAACAAGTCAATTTTATCGCACCATATTGGCAAAGGTATTATTATCTACAATAATTATTGTTTGTGGTGTTTCTACGTAGACTTTGTTACTAACACATTTTAACATTACCAGTCACCATTGGATACTATTTATTACTACACCTCACACACGATCAGTGCTCATTCTCGATTCAATGCATTACGGAAAGACCGCCAATAGTTACCAACTAAAATCTATATTCGAGAGGTATAAATTTTCCACATTTAGTAACGAATCGGAAAACATTTATAAGTCTAACACATTTTTTGTTGGTCATTTTTAGGGCCATTGGGATTATCCATAAAGATATCAATCTTCGTCCAGTATCATTCAGTTTTGTTTATAAGGTACGAGTAATTAAAATTAAAGATATTGGAATTATGTTCATTTATTGTCTACTACTAAATACTATATCACAAACAACCGTGAACAATACTCTATTTGTAATTCAACTTTGCATACATAATTGTAAGTATTAAAACAGTATTGAAAGGGATTGCTTAATAAATCTAACTGATGTAGTGTTGGTAGGTTAGTGGAGTATCGAGTTTACGTGACCTGAGTGATCTTTTTGTTGTTGCTTATAGTTTTCCTAGGTTAGGGCATAAAGGAGTCTTGGTAGGTTTGTGTGGTTTTTGAGCAACTTGTATTAGAATATGGCTCTTTAGTTACTAGGAGTAGTGCTTTTGGTCTGACTCTGGTTTGAGCAACTTGTATAACTTATTCTTTGCTAGTTGTAATGCTTGTATTGTTGTGTGTGTTTTCCCTTTTACATATGTATAGTCTATTTTTTCTAATTAATTGTTCAAAGCAATGTTGTGTGACTTGCTATTATTTTGATCATGTTAGTGCAATCAACAAGAAGCCGGTTGGGAATGTGGTTACTACGTAATAAAGTGGATAGTCAACTTTGTGATGATCCATCATAAAAAATTCCGTCAAATGCAATGGTTATTTGGAGAAGCCGTGACCCTCTTCCGACTAATGACATAGGCAATATTGTAAAAATTTAGACTAAATGGTTTATGGATCAACATTTGAGTAACATTTAGGTATGTTTAGTTACATGTGTTTTGAAGAACTTGTTTGGATCAACATGTTGAGTGCAACTTATTAGATGAAGTTGTCCTTTTTTTGTATTTTAAACACGTGTTGTTGAATTTGTTTCTGACGTTATATTAGTTGGGTATAAAACTGCTCTAGTAATCTGTTTTGGATTTTATAAAGGTCTGTAAGTAGGTTGTTAATTCCATTATTTTGTATATTAGAACAGGGTTTTCCTTGAAAATAAAAGCGTTTTTGGCGTGTAAATAGCTACCGGGTTCTATTCCTCGAATAGAATACGGTTTGAAAACCGTGTTGGATTGTGTTGGTAATAGACCGACGGTAGCGCTTCGTTATGTGAATGTCCTGCATCAATACAACAGACGACACCACGCTAGGATAGATCGACCGTTCAGGGTGCCATCAAGTTTTTGGCGCCGATGTCGGGGATCGTATAACGTACGATCTGAAGACGCTTTAGAAATTCTTAGGAGATCCTTTCGTTTAGGCTTAACCTTTTCAAAAGTTATATTAGCTTTCTTTAGAGTAATTTAATTTAGAATTTTATATTTCAAAAATATTCAAAAAATACCAAAAATATGAAAACTTTTCTCTACGATTCTACGCCCTCTAGCCCTTTTTCCCCACTCACTAACATGACAACGAAAGAAATGCTAGAAATGGATGACTACAATTTCTTCGATTGCTTGGAACGAGAACTAGAATCAAACTTCTATTCTCTTGCAAGTTCTAAAGCTGAAGAGACTATAGTCATCCATAACAAAGAGCCTAGAACCCTAGAACACACTCCCAGTTTGGACTTAGATCCTGACAAATCTCTCCAGAAGATTTTACCTTTTGAATCTTGTATTCCATACAATTAGCCTCCAACTGATCAAGAGATTTCGTCACTTCTAAGGAACCATTCTAATGCTTGAGTTTGTTTCTACCCACCTTATAAAGGACTGAGTGAAAACGAACGTCTACACATAAAAGTTGAAGAGGATTTCGAATGCTATCAATCCAAACTGCCAACCTTTATAACTCTCATTCCAAAACCAACAGTGTCCCACAAAACACTTGCGGATTTCTGAAAAGAAATACCTTTCCATCCTTACTTAGATGAACCCCAATACACCATCTTTCGAGTAGAAGACAAAGTTTCATCTACTAAAAATCCACTATGTCGGCAACTCTTTGAAACCCGATAGAAGGTTAGACGTCTATAGGGCATTTGTGAGGCAACTCAATTCATCTGACTTCCCCTATTCAAACAACCAAAGAAAAGTCCTTAGTGAGATAGATGACTAAGTAGGTATACTCCATCATTTACCAAACAATAAGGAGGAAGGTATATTGACAAACTATTGGAAGGAAGAACTCAAGTTAAAATAAAAAAATAGATCTATTAATGGATTTATTTTCTAACACCGACTATCAGCCTACTTTAGCAACACTGATTAATCGTTATGTTTCAGCAATGAATTATGAATTTGAGTTCTGGATAGAAAGAGACCCAATGATTCCTATAATTATTCATGTAAAACTCCCTTTCTTCGTTGATCTCGCCACTTAATCTCAAAATTAGAAGATGTTTTTCCCAATGCTACTGAAGATAAGATTGAAGAAGCATTCTTTGCTAGGAGAAAAGAGTCACATATTAAACTAGCTCAATTATTTTCTCAATCTAAATTCCCTTTCACTTCCCTGCAAAAATTAGATATTAAGGAAATCTCAGAGATAGTACTTCATACTAATGGAGATCCTGACTCCAAGGAAGAAAGGAAATTCCAAGGTGTCATAGGAAAATTCATCCATCGTCCTACTTTTAGAGATCAAGGAGTTCGAGATGGTATCTCAAATTCTAAGAAAGTGAGGAAGGAATTTAGGAAACTCGTTAGTGATCTTACAAATTTAGGCTTAGAAGAACAGAAGTTCTTAAGCGAATTCGAGCGCTTTTCCCTTCACCCCTCAGACCTAATTCATACGATCGTTAACTTACTTAACAAATTTTTCATTCCTCGTCACACCTTCCTTAAATCAGAGGCCCAAAACGATGTTTGGTGCCCAACATTGGATGAACCAAGTTAATTCGTCCAGAATTCGAGCTATCGACTTTAAAGGAGCGCTTTTAAGAGGCACCCTAAGTTTAAGTTTTTAAGTCTATTAGAATAGTTAATGAAAATCATAAAAATGCATCCTAAGAGGGTTTATCCTAACTTACTTAAAGTCTTCAAGTAAAATTCTCATACGAGAAGGTTTAAAAGCTTCGAGACTTTGAGAAAAGGATGACACTTTTTAACGCCCAAAAATATATAATTAATAGGTCTTATCTAGCGCGACCCCATTTAAATCTGAACTTACTAAAAATTCTGAATTTTGATTAAGTTTAAGACTTTGAAAGTTTGCGTATTTATTAGCTAAAAATATATAAATAAATAAATTGTTTGTCCTAACCACTACTTACGCACGAAGTATTTTAAAATTACGATTTAAAAATGCTTGTAGTTAGGATAAATAAAAATATAATTTGTCCTACCGAATACTCGCGTACGAAATACTTGTTTAGTTTTAGTAAAAACCACATTTTAATTAAAAGTAAACAAATTAGGACAAACAAATAAAAAAAAAAAAGAAACAAAAAGGCAAAAACCGGTTCAACCTGCCGAAATACGGATCAACCCAGCCGGCTACGGTCCAAACCAACCGTATACGGTTGGAATGAACCGTATACGGTCCAGACCAGCCATATACGACTAGGTTTGGTTGTATCCAGGCCGCTTGACCCAAGATCCGGCTCGCAACTCCCGTATCCGGCCCTTGTGCGCGTGTATCCGACCCGTGTGAGTGTAGATCCGGCCCAAGTAGGATGTATCCACCCACAAACATCCAAACACATACTTTCTTCCAAAAAAATTAAAATAAAAAATTCCCTCCTTTTTCTTCCTTGAAAACCGGCGGCTACCACTATAACCCACCAAAATCCACCATTAAACCTCCATTCTCACAAGATTTGAGCTCCATTATCATCTATACTTACATACTAGTTTAATTATTCATCAAAAAAGGTAACCTCTAACTTATAAATGCGATTTTTGCAAGTTTTAACCTAACTTTATCTCCTTGTAATTTTGTGTTTAAAATTTGTGAATTTCTTGTTTAAATGTTTACTTATGAGTATATTGAATGAATTATGGAAGTACATTATTATTATCATGCTTAGATTTGTGATTTGGAAATCATATTCTATCTATATCTACTTTATCCTAATTATTTACCCTTGCATTTATTTTTATTTATTTCTTTTATTAAAATTAGATAAAAACCAAAACACCAAATCTACCTACTTTAATATCCTTCCGAAAGAATTATCTCTTCTAAAGCATCACATTCGTTTCAATTCGTTGCGATTTTAAGAACGGTCTTAGGTTATACTTACCGCTTACTAACAAGTAGGTAGTACATATAATTTAAGTCACAACTAATTATAAAATATAAAACACACTCATAGCGCTCCGTTCTGTCACTGTCTTGTATCAATACAACCGACGACACCTCGCCAGGATAGACCGACCGTTCGGGGTGCCATCAACCGTTAATTAATGTATTAAACAGGGTATAACTGATAATCACTTACTTTTAGCCGGTCACCGCATTTTTCCGTTCATCTTCTCCGGCAAGTTCAAAACCCATCACCAATTTTTCGTTTATGTAACAGATTCATTCGAATTTGTCACCAATTTTGCGAGTTCAAATGTAACAGCCTCTATTTCGTTTTGGTAATTTCTATTATTTTAATTGATTATCTATTTGTTTTAGAAATTATTTAATATTATGTATTATGTGTTTCATTGTGAAACGTAGATAATTAAGTCCTTTGACTTATTGTGACTAGTGAAATATTAATCGTTTTAAATTGTTATAGATGACGGTAAAATAAAATAATATTTCTCGCAAACGATTTTCAGGTTCCAGACAAAAGATTTAGGACGGGTATAAAGTTATACCCTTTAATTGTTGAGTCGGTTGTAAACCGACCTTGTAAATCAACATATATGTTCTCATGTCTTCAATTGGTTTTCATTTGGCAAACTATCAAATTCAAGGAAACCATAACCAAAAATTGAATTCATGCTTTTGCTCATGTGATTTCGAATTCATAACATCAGATTCATTATCCTCTATATCCTAATCTTCATCATATTACCAATCCTTTTAATTTCAAAAGAAGAAAAGAAGAGTAAGTTTAATTTTGAATGTGTAAATCGAATTGAAGCTTGTTATGTTGTTATTAGGTGTTGTTTGATGTTACTTGAAGTATTAGAAACCTTAGATTTGAGTGTTATGAAGTTTTGGTGAGTTTTAATTTGAAAAACTCGTTTTTACAGCGGAGTTTGCAGTTCTCAGTTCATCCTGCGAACTGAGATTCCTGCGAACCGAGATGCGAACCCAAATCCTGCGAACCGAGCTGCGAACCCAAAAACCAGCGAACCGAACCCAAATCCTGCGAACCGAGTTGCGAACCCAAATCCTGCGAACGTAAGTGTTTTTGAGACGCGGTTTTGTGAAAATATCACCAACTCGGATTTAATTGAAATTCGCATGGCCACTCGGAAACGACCTAGTAATCAAGGCTATATTTTATTAGCCTAGGCTGTTTTTGGCCATTCGGGGTCATCTAGGGCCCGAAAATGACATTTTTCAGTTTTAAACGTCATTGCGGGATTTTTCTAAGTTCATTTCTGATTGAACTTTTGTTTGCCAAGACTTCAGGGATTACATGATTTGATAAATGGACTATAATGATAATTATGGAACGAACTTCTGACTTGTTTACGATTTTCTGTTTCAGATCAGCGTAAGACTCAGTGATATAAGAATCCTGAGTGTGGAGACGTCAGAGGTATCGGTGAGTGGATTCAGAACTCATCATTTGATTTAGTTGTAACTATTTGGTTACAACAAGTAAACGTAGATGTGTATTAGACTGTTTAGTCTTGATTATTGATTATTAATCTACGTGATATGTGAACTATGTGTACTATGATATTGAGGTCAACGTGTAGTTGGACTTCTGGTTATTATGTGTTTTACACAGGTTTTGATTCATTTGTTGTGTTTGAGACCTGTGTATGTGTTTAATAACCAGTAGTTATCGGTCTATTCTGTATTGGCCATACGGATTGACGGTAAGTGTTCTTGGGGGAATCCCCGGGTATTATGATATCCCCAGAGCCACCGATCCTCATTGAATTATGTGTGTTTACGATTATTTGGTGTAAACTACTAGTTATGCTAAGTTGAATGGAGTGTGATGAATCTATTCACTTAGCTTCGTGCTAACCCCTCATTTTACTTCCTACAGGATATGTTTTGTTTAATTGTGGGTGCAGGAGGTGATTGGTTGATCAAGGAATGTTTGACTGCGCTTGAAGACTCTGATATGGTTTTGTATTAAACCTTGTTTGGAGAATTTTTATAATACCCCGCCTTTTGTAGTTTTTAAACAGTTTGAATTTGGTGTATATATTGAAAATGTAAACTGTTTATGTACAATGTTTGATATATATTTTAATGTAATGTATTTTAAATTCATGCTTCCGAGTTTATCAATATTATATTCTTAAATTGAAAGAGGGGTGTTATATCAAAACCAATCTTGGCCAGAATAATTCCTAGATCATTTTCAAATCCATCATAGTAATCGTTTTTCCACGGCTTGTTTGTCCATAGGCAAATGCAGTACCTGCAGCAGCACATGGTTAGCAAGCAAGGAAAACAAAGCTTGTTATAGTAGTAAACAACAGCATCAGCAGCAATAATTACCATTGAAACCTTGAGCAACAACATGGATAATGTCCTTGGTAAGGAGGTCATAAACGTTAGGAGCAATCTTGGTCGAAAACATGATCTGCTCACAAATTTCCATAATTAATTATAAATCAAGAAAGCAAGTAAGCAATTACTAATTTCAAATTCAAATATAAGAATCAGATCCTTTTTACACTTCAAGCCCACTCCAAAGCCCATTTGGGGGTTTGCTGCACATCAAACTAGAGATGAGCATGGTATGGAACCGGTACCAAACCGTACCAAACTGGTTGGTACCGCTTTTCTTTTTGGCCCTAACGTGAGTACCGAATACCGTACCAATTGAAGTGGGATGGTATGGGTACGGTTCCAGTACTGGTACGGTAAAAGTGGTACCATACCCGGTTTGGTACCGAAAATATAATAAAAAAAAAATTATGTGTATATGAATGAACCCTTGTGTACGTATCCTATATTCGATAAAAATTAAAGACAATAAATATCAACGTATCTCAAATAAATAAAAAATAAATCTTCTAACATAGAAGGACAGTGACTAAGAAAATGTATATATACAAAAATTATTGTTTTGTACCATGTAACGTGATTTTGTAATGACACAAAGTCACGCATCTTAACTTATGTGAATAAGCAATACTTCGGAATTCGATTTAACTAAGGGACTAAAACGTGAATTTTTGTGTCAAAAAACATTAGCAATACTACTATAAAATTCTAATTGTATTCATACGTGATAATCAACTCTAATTTTGTTTAGTTTCCGAAAAATATCATTTTGTATTCATATACACATAATATGATCACGGAAATAATGTTTTAGTCACCAATGTTATTTCCACATAAATCTTATAAAATATAGAAAGAACCAAATGACAAATAAAAAATGATAACATATATATTTTCGGATATGGTACCAAAGCGGGAAAAGTGGGAAAATACCGGTACCGTACCAGAATGACCGGTTCTCTTTTTTGTCCGAAAGTAAGTATCGAGTACCGGACCATTTGAAGTGGTATGGTATGAGTACGGGTACGGCTACGGTATAGGTACAGTATAGGGAATTCGGTACTAATGCTCATCCCTAGATCAAACTGAAGCAGACATGAGCTATTTGATTGAAAAAAATAAAACATAGATGTCGACATCCTTCTTGTTTTTTCAAAGATGAGCATTTTTGGTATGGGTGAGATGTGATGATGTTGGTCCCAAAGGTTAACAACAGATGTTGTAGAGGGGGGTGAATACAACTTCCTTTGAAGTTTAGACAAGATAGTGAATTTCAGTTTAACTAGTGATAAGAACAGATGATAATTTTTTCAATTAATTCTTTTATTTTCATAAATCAAAGAATTACAAGTTAGATGCGGAATATCTAACTTAATTGAATACAGATTACTAACACTAAAATCAGCTGAGAACAAACTCAAAGCTGGTTACAAGTAATGTTAGTTCTACTAATACAAATGCTCTATTGACTAACTTGTTAATTCACTCAGAATTTCACTTACAGACTCAACAAACTAAGTCTGATATTTATAGTCGAGCTTGTGTAATACTTGCAATTTGATCAACCAATAGATGTCTTCTAGATGTCTTCATCTTCATTGGTTGACTTCAGACATGCTTCCTTGTGTGTTCTGATGAACTCTGCACGACCAGGTCTGCAGTTTGTCAGAAGGTACACTGCACATCTTGTCTTGTAGGCTGACTATGATAAGGAAACATAATGTGCATAAGCAGCCAAAGTTGACAGGTATGTATGTTGTGTACAACCTCTGAAGATGTCATTTTATCATACACATATGTCCCTAAGTGTTGGAAGCATGTTTACTTGAATCTGTAACAAGTAAAATATTCTTCAGTCTCTGTACTCGGTGAACTGATCATTAGTCTCTATGCTGGGTCTTCAAACTTCTGATCATAACTCAATCTTCATAGGCAAAGAGAGTCTTCAGCACTTGACTGAATAATGATCAAAGATGTGTAAATTACAAATATCTAATCTTCTCTGTGCTGGTTATTCTTCATCAAATTTCTCAGAGCTGGGTGAACTGCTAGTTCTGTCTACTGGGTGAACTGACAAACAGCAAATCCTTTGCAATCAGCATACATATGACTTAGCTTTACTTTGAAGGATACCTTTGCTAGATGGATAACATCATAAACATGATGTTAACTAAGAGTTGTTGTCATTATAAAATCATCATAGAAAGGATCATGACTTAACAGATGATAATAGAGCAAAGAAACAGAAAAAATAAAACATTTATTTCAGGTGGCCGGAAAAGATGTTAGGATGCCGGAAGTTCGCCGGGGAAGATGACCAAAGATAAAATGACTAGCTAAGGGTTAAGTAGGTCACCTGATACATTAATCAGCAGTTTTTACGAATTCAATACATTTAATAGAGACCCGTAAAAAACGATATACACAATAGTTTTTGTATCAAAGTTTGATGCATTTTTAGACATTAAGTCCAATAGTTTATATGGCGACATGGGGTCATCAACAGTTCATGTTACCATCATTTCCTTGCTATTATTCTTCCTGGTGCACTTTTCACGCATACTATTGGTTCGTGCATGTTTTAGATGGACCCAGCTTGTCTCTCCACTTGATCACCTTAGTTTTCACATTTCAATTCTTAGGGGGACTATATAGAATTGTTGATTTAGATTGATGGCCCTTTCCTCCAATATTAAGCTTTTGAAACGGTTAAAAGGTCAACATGATATCAATATTGTTGGTACTGTGAGAATGTCAAAGCTGTGAAAAAAAGAACATATACGTAATTAGAAACAAAAGACTTGACATTCTTGATTGTGGCGAATCGAACAGGTTTTCTTTGATTGCCACAGGTATAAGATGGTGTAGTCCAAGTGACGTTTACCAAAACGAAAATATATTGCATGGAATTTCATCATCAAAGGAGAGAACATAAGAAATTTGTGCGGGACACTCTAGGTTGTCGTTATTTACTCTTGCACTAAGGCCATAAAAGAAGATGACAACTAAAATCAAGTTAATTGAATTTTGACTTGAAGTCCAACTTATTTTAGTTGAACAGTACGTGAGATGGAAATCATCTATATATATGTTCTTTCTTTGTTTAGTGTTTTTGCTATATTTAACTTGGAACGGATGTATATCTAATTGTTTTATCATCATAACAAGAGTCACGTATTGCTAACGACATCTAAATTGTTTTCAAATTTTAGCATTTTGTAGAAGTTTAATATATATTTTAGGTCATTTAGATTTTATATATAGGGGTTAAGTTTAATATATATTTTAGGTCATTCAAATCTGGTGAGTTTTAACAGGTTGAGTACATTAAATACACTACCCGTAAGTTGGATACATACTACGCATTTTCGACTAAAGTTAAGTGCATTCTTACGCACTTACCCCTTATATATATTAGCCAAAAGTAAGTGTGAAAGCAAAAATGAAGTGCAAATCTATGCAAGGATAATGATACTTTAAGGGTCATCATCGATTTTACATTCTTATCATAGGTTCCTAGAATCATGTAAACTACATCATAAAATGAGAATTTGTTTAATTGCACCCCTTATGTGTGTGTACGAGAAGTGTGCATGAGAGAAGGAGGGAATGTTTGTCTTATCACCCTAAAATAAACATGTGATGTGATGTTGACACAATGCGCCCGCTGTTTCTTGTTTAACAAATAGTAATGCACTATAACGAATACTCAATAGTTTGTGGAATGCACTTCAAATTTTACTTTATATGGCATATTTATGATCTCGCTATGCTAAATTTTCTCAACAAGCTCAAAAACATCTAATCGGACAGCCTCAGTGTCATCGTGATTAGGTGGTAGCTATGATTAATCAAAACCCAAATAAAAATATATGAAAAATATATGAAAGTACACAAGTAAAAATCGGGAAATTCTTTTTACACGCCAAAAAGTATTATTTACACGCCGATGCGACACTCCCTCAATCAATCAAGATAGATAGTTTATTATTATTTAACATATAATATGTTTTTATTTAATTTAGGTATTATTTTGTTTTCTTTGATAACTTTTTATGTACAATGTTTTAAATAATTCTAAATATATATTTTTGACCAGTGTAATTTTATCCGACATAACTTTTATTGTCATATGATATTTATTTACAAATATATTTTTTAGTCTCGGAATCAACCTTTTTTATCAAAATATCGATAAAAATAAACTGATCATGATGGTATATTTAGATTGAAACTAAAAAACATTTAAGAAAAATTATTCATAAAAATTACAAGAATTAAATAATAACTTAAACACAAACAAATTAAAACTCATCTAAGAAATGGTAACAAATATTATAAAAAGTTTTTTACGAAAAGCAAAATAAAGAATTAACTACAAATGGTTATTGTTATATCTAGTATATCACATAGGACTTGCCAAACGGAAAAAAGTTTTATTGATATATTTAAATATATACTTTATGATGATTCAAGTTATCGTAAGAATAGTTTTTATAATTTATTTTGATGAATAAAAGGTATTTATTAAACCTTTTGTAATGTGATTGTGAAATTTTATTATATGACAAAGAAAATACATGTTCAAAATTATTTATTACAATAATATATATAAAATTATTAATATAAAATACATTCATAGTTACAATTACGTATTATTAGGTGATATGATTATAGTTGATTGACGGGACATGCGAGGGAGCTGCATTCATGTAAATAGAAGAACCCGTAAAAATCGAGTTGATTACAATAAGTAGTTTCTTACAGTGAAACTTGTTCATATTAATGTTTAGATTGTTCCCTGATAAAAGACATAAGTAAGATATCAATGATTCCTTCAACTTATCTTAGTGTCCAAACTAAATTTCAATTGTTTGAGTGTTTATTGAAATCTAATGTCCCAAACATATACCAAATAGTGGAATTTATATTTCCATCTAGTTATTATGGAGAATTTTACCAAAATCTAAACAACTTCTGTATGGCAGTAATAATTGCATGTAATTTTCTTATGCAATCCTCATTATATCTATCTTTTATCTTTCTTTATTACTACTAAAACAAAACTTAAATTATGTCATTGAATGAATATGAACCCTTAGATGTGATTCAACTATTACTAATCAACGGTTGATTTCAATTTAGTCAACTTAATTACTTCATCACTCTCTCTCTCTCTCCTCCTTTACACTCATTAAAATAACTAACATATTCTTATCTTAAACACTAATTTCATAATTATCTAATTAATTTCAAAACACATCCTCATAAAATCCATCTGATCTTTACAACTACTTACTAAATTATTACAATTTATTAGTTACACGTTATATATCTTTAATTCAAAATTGGAGAACGAATAAAAAAAATTCAATTATTTTAAACATTAATTCTGGGAATTCTTTTTCTTTTCAAAATCGCAGTTTATATAATCTTGGAATCAATTTCATGTAAATCCTCATGTCGGAGGTAATATCTGTTCAATTCAATATATATTAGTTTTGACCGTATTCCATTCTTCATTCGAAAGTCAAAAAATTTACTGAAAAATTTCAAGAATTTCATACAGTTAATTGTTTAATTGCGATTAGGGCTTAAATTTATGTCCTTAAGTATTATCATCATCATCTAACTCTTTTTTGTCGCACTTTAGTTTAAAATATTAATTTGCGTTAAGATTTGGAGGTTTTGATTTGCATTATTTGATTGATTTGGTTTACTTTATTGTTTCTGATTTTGTTACATATTCTCGGATTTCATGCCCAATTTTGATGGGTTTTGCGATGATATATAAATTTTATTAAAGTCTTATTTTTTTATGGATTTAGTGATGATAACAAATTAATGTGAATGGTAGGTTTGAAGCATTTGCTACTCATCCTTAAATTGGGCAAAAAATATGCACCCAAAGCTGCTCATAAAACAAGTACCAATGTAGGATATTTATTGTAGATTTTTTATTCTTTTTAACTGGGCAAAATGTAGTAAAAAGATTATATAGTTATAGTTATATTATTCATAGGATTAATACATTATAGGATTAATACATTGATAGTGTAACAAATTTTGCTCAAATGTTCACTTACATGAATCATTTTTTTATGTATTCGATTGAATGAACGTAGTATACGGGTTGTTCATTTAAATAACCAATCTAATAAAACATATTCATTTATTTACATGAATTTGGTGACCGGTGACTGGATATAGAACCTACTATTTGTCCATATAAGTGCCATGTATCCTCCAACTCATCAATTACTTTCCACGTAATTTGGAGGTTTATAAAAAGCATTAAACTTTGCGAAAATGTTCAATTTTGGTAACTATCTTTTTTTATTGATAATTAGGTAACTAAACTTTGCGAAAATGTTCAGTTTACAAATTTTATTGACAAATGCCGGTTCCCCGGGTAAAATTACAAACATTTTTTTTATTACTTCAAAAAATGACATGTTTATGCTTCATATCGTTTACTATAAACAAAGTAAAGAACAATAATTTCGTCTACATAAAAGAATCCCAAACTACAAATACAAAATTTATTCATATCATTTATTATAATCCACAACCAAATCTCGGGTTTTCAGTTGGGTACCACCACCACCACTGCAAATCACTAACATTAGGGGTGTGCAATATTCAGTGTGAAACTGTTTAATCCGAATACCGAACCGAATAAAAATAAATAAAAAACGAACCAAATTCGAATTCGGTTTTTGGTTTGATTTCGGTTTACAAAAGTGAAATTGAATTGTTGTTGTGATGATTTTGTAGATGGTGTTCTTGTTGTTAGTTGTTGAAAAGGGTATTCATTTGTTGTTGATCTTTTAAATTTAGTATTTGTTCAAAATACTAAATTGTCTAAGTGAGAATAAAAAAGTTTATAGTAAATTTCTTGAAGCATAAACGAGTCATTTTTTGAAGTAACAGTGAGGGTTTGTACGTTCACCGGTGGAACCGGCATCAGTTAAAAAATTTCGCTAACCGAACATTTTCTCAAAGTTCAGTTACCTAAATGTCAATAAAAAAATATAGTTACCTAAACTGAACATTTTCACAAAGTTTAGTTACCTATTTGTCAGAAATAAATGCCACGCGTACAATTTACTGGTGGGACCGGCATCAGTCAAAAATTTTAAAGGTTCGAGAAGTACGTTCATGCAATCGAACACAAAAAAAGATAGTTTATATATGTGAACATTTGAGCAAATTTTGTTACACTTTAAGTGCGTTAACCCTAATTCATACGAATGGAAAGCTTTCATTAACTGCTGTTATTGATATATTTATTCTCAATCTGCTGACAGATTTATATTTTTGGGTATTTGAACACTCATAACAAGTGTTTGGATAAGATAATTAATATTTAGTTAACAGAGTGAACTAATATATTTGATTTGATCTTTTCAAACGATAGTATCTTTGGACACAGAGGTTTAACTAATATTTAGGTAAATGAGTGAACTAATATATTTGATTTGTCTTTTAGGAATGCAAAGATCGGAAAAAGTTTCATAAACAACTTATAGCAGCGATCGAGAAATTATGTGAAATGCAGCTAGGGAGTCTACTATGTGATCAGATTGTAGGTATCAAATCCTAATGGCTTCAAGTAGCATTACTAAGTATAGATACACCCTCTTATTTACCGGCAATCAACCAATCAGATAACTTTGGTCCTTGTGTAAATGGTTTTGTTTGTATGGGTGGAAATTAATTTAAAGAATATGCAAAGGATTGTTGGTTCAAATCATAAGAGTCATGTCCTATTGTCATCTTCAAGGTGCAGGTCAGACTGATTGGGTAATGTGTTAAAATGGGTCATATTTATATATGAGTTGAAATCAGTCAAGTTAGGACATAAATTTAAATGCAAAAACTAATTTTACAATATTTATGAATAGTTTGTGTGTCAACTATGGTGACAATAGCTATATTATTTTGAAAATAGTTTCATTCTTTACATAAAGTCACAATTGCTACCACTAGCCCCACTTCAACTTTTATCAAAAGATAGATCTAGACTCCAATATTGTTGCAAGTTATTAAAAATTTGGAGCTTTGAAAGCAATGGAAAGTATTGATGCTGAAAATTGTGCACCACATTGCCTATCGCTTAACTCGCACTTTTATCAGTTACTGAAGCAAAACGGGCATATAATGATTTTTTGTAAGGTAGTTTTGGTGCAGGCCAAAATGGGTCAGGTAGGATTGGATTGGCCTCAATCACTTTTGGTCCGGATTTTTTAAAATTTTTTATAATAAAAAGTGTGTCAAACAGATACATCATTATAATAATCTATCTTTTTGAACAAAGTTATTTAGGAGATATATATTAGAAATACACTTCGATAACTTTCGACCTCTTTGACCATTTTTCTTAGAAGCAAACTCCATATCTTATAAGCTGGATCCTTGAGAAATTGAATTAACCCATTCATAACTAAATTGGTCAAACTTGTCATCTCTATTTTTATTGACTTCTTACATGAAGTTGGTGGGCAGTAGTCTTCTTGAAATTCACTAAACTGACGTGAGAGTGGTTTAGTTCTTAATTTATTGTGAAAAGTTCAAATATTAGAAGATGGCTAACAAAGTGTTCCCTTAAGCTCTATCAGTAGATGGCTACTATACGTCTTTTTTTCAAATTACCATAAAAGACATGATGTAACTTTTTCTTTCAGGCTTAAAAGAGTTTTGTTAGAGAGATAACAATCGTTCGTGCTTTTGGACTAATGACATTCACAGCTGTGAGAATGAAACATTCCACTAATGAAAGGCATCATATTGTTTAAAGCGGGATAACACACGACATTGATGAAGTTTAAGAGTATGCATTTTATCAATAATGAATTTCTTGATGCTTCTTCAAACACATCTTTTATTAGTTCTTCGTGTGCAGGTAAAGTTTTTGCATGCAATTCTACTTCAATACACATGAATTTATTGGTGACAAAATGAGAGAGTCTGATAATATGCTTTATATCGTACGGTCGGATTGATGTAGCATTTTACTCAATTATTTTTAAATGCATATAAATGTGTAGTGTGCCAAACATTTTAAAAAAAAATTGTGACTTTATGCATTGAAAGTACACTTTGGATAACTTTTAAGCTTCATTACCCATTTGACGTGCATTTTATTTATAGCTAATGTTTTTTATAACTAAAAGAGATAAAACCTAACCTGAAACACCCATTTATAAGTCTGCACTTGAAATCAAAATCATTCCAAAGTTATTACCCCTTTGGGGTGGTAATCATATTCACTCAACATCGTGGTGATATACATTGCAGGATTAGATGTTGTAACCGTTGCTAAGGGCTGCTCCAAAACTAACCTTCAGTCTTCCCAAATGAATGAACCTCAACAAACGTTGAAGGTTTTTGTGTGTGAATGGCTTTTGTTCCTTATGCGGGTAATGTATCATAGGTAACAATTGCGTTATATATAAGTATCCATGTTTTGTATTGTTTAACAGGGCTATATATGTTAGGATGCATATACACTAAGTAACTTTTGATACAAGATTGGGGTTATGATAACTTTGTATATTACTATGTTGGTTTAGTATTATAATGTTTGATTATTAATCGACTTATCTTTTACCACGTCGCAACTCGCGGGATGAAAAATCCTTGTATAGATACATGGTATGATTTATGTTACGCTTATTATCATTTTGAGATTCCTAATATTGCGATTGAATATTTTTTCTAACATGTTTGTATTTTTATAGAAATAGTTTTTTTGTTTTCATTTTAGCTTTGATAATGCTCAATCCGATGAAGAAGTGTGAACTAAATTGAAGTTGATTAAAAAGAAAATCAATATTGTATAATATACTTGAAGAGCAGCAAGCTAAGACGTTATCTGTGTTTTCGTACTTGTTTCGTACTTGAAATTATATGATAACAAAAGAAGAAATGTATTAGAGCATGAGATTGGCGGGTCAAGTGGTTATTGATGGTGATGAAATTATTTATTTTCATTGTTAAATCGAACTATATATCTGGTACAAATGTTGCTAATCAAACTACGTATCTGGTACAAGTTTTCTCAGTCAAGTAGAGCTATCATTGGTTCGTTACATCATTCGACTGTAGTTGGTTGTGAATAACGACTAAATATTTGGAGACCTGAAAAGTCACACTATTGACGTGGAATTTTTAGACGTTTTCAGAGTCAGCAATTGTAGAGTCCTATGTTCAATATGCGTTACCTCCGGTAATAATTTTTTTATTATTTTGCATGTAGGAAATTACCCATGACCAGACATTACCACCTTATTGGTGGACCACAAAGTCACTAAATGTCGAGTAAAATGTAGTCATTTGTTATATAGAACTTTGAAGAGACCTTTTACTATTTATACCCAAAACAAATCATCAATTAAATTACTTGCAGATTGTAAAACTTGATAATTAATGGAAAAGTTACCTGATAAAGAATTATTTCTTCTTCATAAGCCATAAGTGGTCAACTGAAATCGGTTCAGTCATTATCACGAGTGTAAGCCATCGACCACACCTTACCAGCTCCAAGTTAAAAAGAATTCCACTTTCTTAAAGGTTGAAAAATAATATCCAACATTAGTATTCAAAAAAATCAGAGGCAAACAAATGAATAAATAATCCTGAAAATTCCTTCGAAATAAAGAGGCATAAATTCGGTTAGTGACACACACCACTTAGATGACCATAGTATGCATACCATTTGCTTTATCTATGTTCTTCGGCAACTACCAGGTTCGGGTATGAACGATAAACTTAATAAACCTCTTTTGTTTAGTGAACTCCACTATGATTTCTTATTTCTCAATAATTTTTGTCAGTTTATTGCAGCTAGTACTGAGTTCCTCTTATGGACTGTCATAGCTGACTGAGAGTTGCTCAAATGCCTATCTTAAGATCCTCTCCAATATCGTGATCTTCTTTTTCCAACATTCAACTTTATAAATGATCACACACTACTAGTAGTGATGTAAATGTTCATGTCTTTTATCATGTCTTTTAACATATTTGAACCAAAGTATTTGCTAACATGAGACAGTTAAATACTTTAACTAGTACTCCCAAAATGACAAAAGTCAAGTCCAACTAGAATCATTTTTATGTAGGTGACCATGTGTGGGTCAATGTAGGTAATGTGGTACCCCTACTGAATCAAGAACTGTATGAAATGCTCTGTAATCTCTAATCTATTTCTGCACAAAATGGATGGTGAGGTTCGTGCTTAATTTCATGTAGTTCCATGGCAGGTTGTAACTTTCCATTGATCATGAACTTGAAATTGGGGCAAACGCAAGCACTAGCTATATGCCATTTCTTTCTTAGATTCCCACTTCATGGAGTAATACTCATCAAATTCTCCATTCTAATACAATGCGCGAATGTATACATCTTTTTCCATTTTCGCAGTAGATAAATACATTGTATGCAAATGAATTTATGACATTTGGACCTAAAACTGCAAGTAGTAAATTGTTCTTCAAATTTATCTGAAAGTGTGCGCATATGATCGATGTCTTAATCTGCCACAATAAAGAAAAGTAAGTGATACTTTTTCAAACAATAAGACCAAGGCAAATTTTTGTACATAATTGTTCTATATTAAACGCCAATATAAATGGATTTGGTAGAGCATAGTTTAATTCTATAATAATTTGAATATAAATTATAGTAGATATGGAACGTCAAATTTATACTTGGTTCTTTAATTTCATCATCCTTGACTCGGGGTGCACAAAACCGGTTTGGGCTCCAAACTGGACCGGTTTTAAAACCAGATCGGTTTGGGTCAACCGAAGTCAAAATCAGTTTGGACCAAGCCGGTTCGAACAGGGGAAATTTTGAACCGGTTCGAGACCGGTTTCATCCAAACTTGTTAATCGGTTCCAAACCGGTTTTTAGAGTACCCGGCGGGTAGTCATGGTACCCGACGGTTAGTGGGTTGTACTTAGCGGGGTACCTCTTCTTCTCAACATTAAAACCTGTTTTATTTTCGAGTTTTCACCCGATTCATCTCGTATCCACATGTTTTTGGAGCAATTTTCTTGTTTATTCTCATTTAAACTAATATTGGGAATAAATAATACATCTTCAAACATAAAAACATAAATCAAAGTCTTCGAGTCGGCGCCGTTTATTTAGTCTTCTTCATAAGCCATGTTGCGTAAGTCTTCTTCATAAGCAACCTCTTGCGTTGTAAGTGGTACCGACAATCCCATTTTTACATTTTCCTCATATATTTCTTGCTCAACCCTTAGCATTTCCCCTTCGAGTGATGAAATGTTTTGTATCCGTTCAACGTTGTCTAGATAGTCTTTCAAACAAATACATAGTTCCACCGACAAAGGGGTAAGTTTGGTTCTTCTTGGTGAAATAACCCGACCACTAACCGAAAAAGCAGACTCCGAAGCTAGTGTAGAAGCTTTGACGGTTAATAGATCACGGGTCATAGCGGCTATAATCAGAAATTGATATTCATGTTATTTCCACCAAGCCAAAATATCCAAATTATGAAACTCTTCAATAGTGATGTATACCAAAAAGTAAGAACCAATATACCTTCCTAGTTCGCTACTAGGAGTGTTTAATCGAGCTCTTTTGGTATTCTCATTTCTCAAAGTATTATAAAATCGCATCCTTTCGTTATTAGCGTGCAAGCTTGATCCGGATGCCCCCTCATTTTGAGTAACGCCATGAAGGGATGTGGAAGTACCATACTTTGACAAGTAATCATTTAACAACTTGCGAAAACTTTGTTAAATTTGGAAAAAAAAATTGTCGCAAAATCTGGGTCTTCCTCTAACAAAACTAAATCGTAAGAAATGTTTTGAAGTAAAGTTTCAACCCCACCAACATTTAAAATCGAGTTCAAAGCGGCAGAAAGAAGTTATAACGGGAGGCATATTTTTAAGATATTCTATAAATTTGGTTCCATTAGTTGTACCATTTGTTCAAAAATGTCGTCCCTCATTTCAAACTCATTTATTTTAGAACACACTAAAAATATTTGGTTTAACACTAAAAACCTAGCCAGATAATAAACACCAGACAAAAAAATAATTGTTTGTTTAAAAACAACAAGCATTTCAGTAAATAGTTAGATAGTATGCAACTCGACTCTAGAAAAAGTGTAACCTGATTACGTTCCGCAAGAAGGTCATGAACCATTTTTAAAATTAATTTTTGTCTTTGTAAGTTCCCTGAGTTCGGATCTACGAGGTAATCTTGTTTATTCGAGTGCGGAATCCTCAAATATACACGACGATAATAAACGAGTAATAACAAATATGTAAAGATCACTTTTATTATTGAACGTAAACAAGTATTACATTCAAACTAAGACTTACAAACACAAAGTATTCGAACTAGTCTCCTGGAAACTCAGTTCCTCAACCCTTGAAATCCTATTTTCGAACTTGTGTATATATAGGCACCTAAGTTCGTACGAACTTAGCAACATCTAAGTTCGTGGTAAGTTCGTACCTACTACTAATTTCTTACGAACTTCTAAGTTCGTACGAACCTACCAAATACACATACAAAACTAAGGTTAATAATTGCAATGATTAACAAAATGACTTCTAAAACTAACTATTACAAACTAGAAGTTGTTGTCATACAATATGCACCAACAGTCTTAAAGCACTTTCAAACATGTTATGTCGAATTCCATCTAGTAGGTATGCCCCAATTTGGACCTAACCAAAGGGAATTCGAATCGACAAAAAACTTCATATATTTATGGTATCTTGCGTTACTTAAACTAAAAATATCACGTAACATTGTTTAAAATTTTATTTTATGTCTCCAATACAACTAAGTCCATCTTGCACAACCAAGTTAATGATATGTGCAACACATCCATTATGAAAAAATACACCATCTCAAACCAGTTTATATTTTAGTTTATATTGTCCGGCAGTTGCGGTGTTATTAGATGCATTCTCAAAAGATATAGAAAATATTTTTTCTTCTATTTTAAAACTTTTTTATCACATAATCTAAGACTTGATATAAATTTTCTTCGGTATGCGAATATCCAAATAATTCAAACGCAATCGTACGCTTTATCATTTGCCACATATTGGGATTAACCCAATGAGCGTTAAAGCAAATGTACGAATGCAGTAAACCATTTGGAGCCGTCCAAACATCATAAGTTATATTTATACCGGTTTGTATACTTTGAAACCTAAAATTATTTCATTTCTAGCAATTTTCCACATTTTAATAACATCTCGTCTAAGAGTTAAACGACTTACATGTGTATTTTGAGGTTGGAGCACTTCATGGATGAGTTTCGTGAACAGCGGATTGTCGAAGTGGTCAAAAGACAAACTTTCTTGAATCACGAACTTCCTCATCCTTTATCGCCCCGACCCAAATTTCACTACTTTACAATAGAGATTTGAATGATTTTTCAAAGTAGTATTCTCGGTTTCCTTAAAACATGCCCACATTTCTTGCATCAAGTTTTTCTAGGACCACTCGACATTTCACACAAGTCGTAATTGTACCAAATTTGCGGGTTACTTTTCGTTGCTATGACGGAAACAACCGTAACATTACTAGAGGATTCCTTAACACCAACGAAAGATTGTGATTGCCCACATGATGATGTCATTGCGTTTGAGAGTTGAGAGTATATATTTCGTGTTTTTGCGGTTTGAGTGTTTTTAGACTTTTAACAACGTTTTTTAGTATAGTAACTAAACCTCAACATCTAACACTTATATATACTATCAAAATAGACACAGGCTCCCAAAAAACACTAAAAAAGGCCAAAAACCAACTCTAACGGCTATATAGCCGTTTTATAATGGCTAGTAGTAACCATCAAAGAGAGAGAACCCGACGGGTAGGGGTAGGGTACGTCCCCCGACGGGTACGGTATGTACCCGACAGGTTTCACCCCGAACCGGTTTGAAACAGGTTTAACCCCGAAGAGGTTTCGAACCGGTTTCAACGACTAGAAACTCAAACCGATTCGAACCAGTCAAACAAGTTTGAGTCTAACCAATTTCCGATTTATAAACCGATTTCGATTCATGAACCGATATTTTTGGCCACCCCTATCCTTGACTTTTTGTCGTTAAAAGTTGCTTCAAGTACTCCAATTACCAGAGTACTATGAAGGTGTTAGATAGCCTTATTTGACTCATCCAATATATAAAGCTTTCACTTTTATACACGCCGGTGGTTTTTCGCTTCTTCAAACTTTGTTGAATCATCACGATCACAGACTCTATTATTAGGAAGGAATTGTAAATTCTATACCTTATATTTATCTTTAGGTATAACTTTATCCGTTATGACTTTGCTTGTTTAAACTTTGACACAAACACCACTCAACATTATCTTTTTACATCTCTCTTTCACTTTATTCCTATTCTTGTAGTGTTTAACCATAATAGCTTAAAGGCGTGCACTTATTTATTATTGACTTATCGTTTTCAAAGACGTAAAGGTACAATATATAAATGTTGAATATAAATATATGCAATATTTCTGCGAAACAAATCCTTACACAAATACAGACTCGAGTATTAGTGTATCATCTTCGAACTAAACCAAGACAAGACTTTTTTTAAAAGTCTATCTGTGAATCTCTGATTATATATATTAGCCTCTTAGAGTACAGAGTGACCTTAAATGTTGCTTTTCTTGAGCTACCAAAGACCCCTTTTCAAAGTTAGTTAGGAGCTATGTGGAGTTAGTTAAGTTTGTTACAGTTTATCTGTGTTATACCCAAAGGTGGTTTGTTCAGACATTGGGCTTCAGGCATTGGGCGTTACTGGGCCAGTTATTGGAAATAAGACTATTGGCCTGTTTTTGTGGCTTTATAGACTTCTAAAATCCAAAGTATATTTCGTACTATTGGGTGGTATCCTACTTAAACAAACTTTGCTAGAACAACCGAAGGATTGTACAAGAACGGACATACTAACATTTTAATTTCTATAAGTGATTAATAGGTAAGGCTGTACATAGACCCACCCCGCTCCCCTCTATATTAGTCAACCCCTCTCCCTCTGTTAGGGGGGTACGGGTATTGTTTCCCGTATGTAAACAAGGGTGCTTGATGTAAGAAAAGATTAACCCACTACTATATACTTGCTATAAGTAGTTATAACGTTCCGGTATGTTGTTCATTGTTGTGAGCTCAAGTATTTCGATCTAGACTGTATAAAATGATGGTTATCGGTATTCTAAATAATTGTTAATTAAATATGGTCATAAGAAGTGTTCAAATTGTCAAAAATGTAAGCTAAATATGAAATACAAACAAACAAGAATATTGGCATCTAGTAGTATATATGATGGGAGCTGGGCAAGCAAAGTTTAGATGATACATATGTCTATGTGTACATGTCTTCAAATGTGTGCCGTGCATATATCTTGACCATTTAACCTCATTCTTATAATATAGCCCACAACAAAACTCTAGAAAGCGTGCCTTCCAACTCAAAAGTATTTAATTAACTCTATTGGTAGTTTAACAAACTTCTTGTAGTTAGTCAAATATATAAACCTATCCATTAATAATGAAGCAACAAATCAATCACGTAGAATAGAATCAATTGTGTGAAATAGAAAAAAAATGAAAACAAATTAAAAGTTAGTGCAACAATGCGATTTTATTTTAAAGATCTCTTAGAAACAATGAAGCTTTCGTTATACGGGTTTACATACTAAAAAGGTATGCATGGTAAAACTGTGCATTTAACTTGTTATGAAAAACAAAATATGAAACGTTATAAGATATTCGTTGTTAACAGTAAGGGGTGTTTAAAATAATTTGAAATTAAAAAATCATTAGGACTGTACGAAATTTAATAGATTAATTGAACCAAAATAATTTTGTTTTTGGTTTGGTTAACCATTTTTCGGTTACAGTCACGGTTTACGATTTTGAGATCAACAGTTAACCGAAAAACTGATAAATTTAAATTACTACTTTTAATATGTGTACATTTAGAGAGATTTAAATAAATAATATTAACTATCTTCAACTTTAAGATAAAATTACGATATTTTAGTACTTATGTTAGTCCAGATAGTCATATGTTAGCACTTTCAGTAGTTGAAATTTTAATTTTGTGACTAACTTAGTTTGGTGTTTATGAATTTGTGTTTTATACCTAACGAAGATGCTTATTGTTTGTAGTTGAAATGACAAACTTGTTTAAATTTAACATATATTTATCAATAAATGTGTATTTGTATATCAATATTTAATTTTAAATAGCTAGTAAAATATGAAATAATTAATCGATTACCGATTAATCAGACATTTCACTTTTGGTTTATGTTCAAGAAAACGATGAATTAATAATTTGGTTAACCGGTTTTGTTATCTGAATTTCCGATTAATCTTTTATGAACACCCTTAGTTAACAACACAAAAATTATATAATTTTTATTGATATTATATAAGTATTTAGAATTTACATTTTTAAGGTCACTCCCGATCGTTCGTTTTGTTCACCATCTTCGGTGCCACCTCACCTCCGTCTTCCCATAGGCACGGCCCGGTCTAGGGGACCATCCTGAGGTCTTGCGTTCGGGGCAGAACAGAACGAGAACAAAGTCTGTGTGTGTCCAGCTGGAAAAAAAAATATCTTTTAAACAATCTCAAACACTTTATATATAATACATACAATTATCATTCTTTTTCACACGCAATTTTTACCATTTCTACCTATTTTACACAAAAAATATATAAAACAATTACCACTCTTTTTTGACACAATTCTTACCAACTCTACTTACATTTTACTCACAAATTATATCAAACACCTTCACTTAAAAATGCCTAACAACACCACAACAATTCACAATCACAATAAAATAATTTTTTCAATAACTTACTTAACAATAAAATTGCGGGTACGAATTATTCACCCACGGGTTCGTCTTCCGCACCTCAATCGAGCTCAATTTAAATAGGTTTTTCTCCATACATACCTTTCGTTAATCCGTCTTCAACACCAACTAACAACCCATTATTCCAATCTCATTTAAATATGTATCATCAATAACAACAACAACAACAATACTTACAATTCGGCCAACACTCATCATTCAGCCAATACCCACAAACACTACTATCTCAAAATAAATTCCAAAACGTCTACACACCACCCAAAGACGAAGCCAAATAACTCGAATTGGCCAAAAGGAAAACGAAATGAAAAGGTAAAAGAAAGTGGTTGAACCAAGTGAACGACTAAAAGTAAAGAGTGTCGTGGACCGACGAAGATAACAAGATTTTGACGAAATGGTGGGTCGACACTTCTCAAAATGGAACGATTGGGAATTCACAAAAGGGTGACTCTTTTTGGAGAGTCATACAAGAAAATTACAACCGTCGTGTTGATACAAAACGTAATATTGACCAAATAAGGTCAACTTCAACGAGACGTCAAGGTTTTCAAAGCGTCTACCAAAAATATAAAGATGGGTGGCAAAGTAGTATGAGCGGCGTATACATTATGTTGGCCCGTGAAGGATTCAAAGATCGAACAAAAAGGAACTTTCTATACGAGTCAGATGGCGTGTTTTAAAAGATATCCCAAATTTTTTTCTTTCCGAAAGGTGTTATGAACAACAGACGACCCATGCAAAACGAAGACAATGATTCGATCAATCTTGACAACAAAGACAACGATCCAATCCAAGTGAACAAGCTTAACCTGAACTTTGACCATTTATTCTCCGACGACCCGATCCGTTATTCACCCGGTCGGGCACAAAGTGGAAAAAGCCAAAAAAGTTCAGGTTTGTCAGATGCTACTTCCTCACGTTGTTCGGCCAACGAGGTTTGCGCCCAACTTTTGAGAACCGCACAAGCTCAACAATTAAAAACAATGGAAACATTAGCCGAGGCGTCTAAGAAAATTAATTTTCAAGGCGTTCAAGGTTCTCAACAACCCGATCAATCCAAGATTGCCATCCGAGGAACGAGTATTTCACTACAACATTCGGAAATAAGTGTATCGTCTACCAAACTAACAAATGAAGACACCAACAAGGAATAATTGTATCATTTGTTTATTATTATTAGTGTAACGTATTTTTTTAAATTAATGTAATTTTTATTATTTTATTAGTGTAATTACTTTTTTTAATTATTGTAATTTTTATTATTAATGATGTGGCGCTGACGTGACATTGAAAAGGTAAGTTCTCCAATCGTTATAGGTAGAGTTCAGTTATGGATCAGTTCTTCGGTTCTCGTACTGATGTGACGTTAATCTAATATCCAATTCTCACTTTTGAAATGTCATGATAGAGGGTGGTTTAACCTTCTAGTTTCTTACACAATTAATCCCTTTAAATATTTACTTCTTTATTTTATTTTGTCCTAAAATGAATATTCATTTTAAACTTTTAATTAACTAAAATATTTTTTAAAATTAAAATAAAAGTTTTAATTCGATGATACTTACTTTTTTAAAATTACTTGTAAAGTGAAAGTAAACATTTTATTTAGTACGGAGGCACATAAAAAGTTATAACGAAAGTGTGAGGAAAGAAAAAGCAATCATGTACAGATGCCCAATTCATAAAAGCCACAAAACCATAACCAAAAACCCAATAAAATACAAGTGAAGACAATCACAAAAACTCAACACACAACAAGAATGGAGAAACAGAAATATTATTGGGGAAACTCACCTGATGAAGAAGAATATTACAAACTTCACAACATTACTTCATCTTCATCTTTCTTCGATTCACCAAGAGGTTTATCTTTATTCACCAGATCATGGCATCCAATCACTCCTCAACCTCCACGTGGCATCATCTGTATGGTCCACGGCTACGGCAACGACATCAGTTGGACCTTTCAATCGACCGCCATTTTCCTCGCATCTAACGGTTTCTCTTGTTTCGCACTCGATATGGAATCACATGGCCGTTCTCAAGGTCTCAAAGCATTTGTTCCTGATGTTAACGCCGTTGTTGATGATTACGTTTCGTATTTCACTTCTATTATCGGTTCAACTGATTCAAGTTATGGAGATTTACCTAGGTTTTTATTCGGTGAATCGATGGGAGGTGCGATATGTTTATTGATTCAATTTATTAAACCTAATTTTTTCAACGGAGCGATACTGATCGCTCCGATGTGTAAGATTTCGGATAAAGTGAGACCCAATTGGCCGATTCCGGAGATTTTGATGTTCGTATCGCGATTTGCACCAACATTAGCGATTGTACCGACAGCTGATTTGGTCGAAAAATCGGTTAAAGTAGTTGAGAAGAGGAGAATTGGGGGAATGAATCCGATGAGGTATACAGGGAAACCTAGATTGGGGACGGTTGTTGAGCTGTTACGAGTGACCGATTATCTGAGTAGTAAATTGAATGAAGTCGAAATACCGTTTATCGTGTTACACGGAAATGCAGATGTTGTTACTGATCCTGAAGTGAGTAAGGAGTTGTATGAGAAAGCGAAAAGTAATGACAAGTTCATGAAGATTTATGACGGGATGATGCATTCGTTGTTGTTTGGAGAGACAGATGAGAATGTTGAGATTGTTCGTGGCGATATCTTATCTTGGTTAAATGATCGATGTTCGCAGTTTGATTGTTGTTCTTGATTGAAGCTGTTTGTTAGTAAATGTGTAATGTGTATTGAAGGTGTTTGTTTGTTCACCAACTGTTTCATAAAATTGTTCACTGAAATTATGTTTGTTGTTTGACTTTTGATCATCGATGTTTCAGCCACTGTTCAATGTTTACATCATTAACAAAGATCAAAAGGATCTTCTTTTTATTGAATCTGGGAACAGATCCCAGATTATGGCTCAAGCTTGTAGCAATTACACTTGGATTTTAAACTGCAAACACATGAAACAACCCCATATGCGACAATAACGAAGTGATAAAAAAAACTTGCAGCCCCTGCAAATTACATCTGATGGATGCCTGACTGTATAAAAAGAATGCACGAAATTGATAGAAAAATAAAAATTAAATAAGAAAAACATTATAGTGCCCGAAACAGGGGATCACAAGTTCATGCCAAAACCTCTATATCTTTACCTGATGTACGCCATTTGACTTAAAATATTCCTATACAATGAGTTCAAACTCGGAAAACACTTTCGAAATGTATTCAATCTTTCTATAAACCTTCTAATGAACAACTACCAGGAAAAAAATCTATAGACTGTAAAAGATTATGCTTTTGTTAATAGTGTCATCGTTGAGAGACAATCCTGTGGCACCGTTAAAAATATTGAATACAACTGTTATATCATATCATCATTAAATCTGATACTTGTATCACCTTTGTATGATGACATGATAAAGTCGATATAAGCAATATTAACTCGATATACCAAGGGGAACCAAATAAGAACCTCAATTAAGCTTGGAATAGGTATCTCAAATCGTCAACAGTAAGACGAGTCTGACTGCTACCAGTCTCATCCTCCCCGAATGCCGATGAGACCATCTCTCTCTTCTTTTGCTGCAAAACCAAAAGAAACCCGTAATTTAAGTAACTTTAACACAGACCCAGGCATTATCAATGCTTAAAACTGCAATAACATATAGGGGTCTCATGAACATTCAAGCTAAAACAACTTGTTTGTGCATTACCAATACATATTTATAAAAGACTTTTGGTCCAATTGAATACTCTTTCTTGTTCAGATAAGAGTGTTTCAGACATCTGACGAATAAAGATACTACAACAATACGTCTAGCACTGGTTATTGCCATCCTCGTAAATCATATAAAAAGTTACCATGTCTTGCTCAAATGGTGAAAGATGAAGATAGCACAAACATCCTTAAAAGAAAGGGTGAGAGGGTAGGGTATTTGACATTAAGAAAAACTAGAAACAAATGGGTCGATGTGGTCACGATCCAACTATTTAGATTAGTTGGGCCATGGGTCAAATCATGATTCATGTCAGCTAGCGGGTCAGATCACAATCCATTTAGTTGGATCATATCATTAGTCTATCTTATACAAACCAAGTACGCGGTTTATCCTCTCAAGTTGTAGAAAGGCATGACCTGTCATGTTATTCATTTTGTGAGGGGGTGAATAGATGCATTCTTAACTGTGGGTCAGTTATGCATGTTGCTCAAAATTTCCCGTCACACAAAACACAACATAACCTATCATGTTAAATGATAACATGAGAGGACCCTAATCCCTTTTTAACACATGCTCTTTTGTCTAGACCTACCCTAGATTCTACAATTTTCATTTCGACAGTGCCATCCTCATTTTTCCTCACTGAATGTCTTTTCACACCATTATATATGAGACCCACAAATTGGAAGTAAAGAATGGCTAAAATGAACAGGCAAAATCGTCTGCGATGATCAAAGTATTGCCCAGTATTGCGGGAAAGACAATGCAGCCACGGTCATAAAATGAAGACTTCAATTTAATGCATATGTCATTTTCCCATCATAGTGATGAACCAGTGACTATAGTAACAGAATCAGATTAGTTGCTAGATGTAGATTAAGAAAGTCAAAATCAACTACTTGTGCGCACAGGCAGGTAACATAGAAGAAATGCCATTAGACCAACTTGTTACTAGATATGTCCATATCAAATTAATATATAGCTACATTACAAAAAGACTTATGATGTTGTAAACAAGTAATGTTCATCCTTCAAGATCTTTAGGATAGTTGAACTTGACATTATCTTAAAACTTATTCTATCATGAAACTAAAAAGTCTCAAATCTCACTCTTCATTATTGACCTAAAAACAATAATTGACACAAAAGATAGAAACAAAAAAAGCTGGACATTGGGGAATATATTATCACATAATTGAATTTTCCTAGATAATTGGTTACTAATATTACAGCAAGCCAGATGAATCCTAATGGGGTCACTAACATTTATAAGAAGGGGGGATAAATCACAGTAATTTTTTTATTGAGCTCCACAATAACTAACAAAGAAAAGCAGGGGTCACAGCACATAATAATACCTGAAGAGCCAATATACGATCTTCAACAGTATCTTTAACAGTCAACCGCAAAACTGAGACTGGGCGAGTCTGCCCAATTCTATGAGCTCTATCGATTGCTTGATCTTCGGTTGTAGGGTTCCACCATAGATCCAGAAGAAGCACATGACAAGCAGAAACCATGTTCAATCCAAGACTAGCTGCTTTCAAAGACATGATCATAACACTTACCTACAAGAGAGGCAGATTGTTTGAAGCAAGTTACAAAACAAAAACAAAAACTTGATATATGCATATATAGATAACAGGCAGAGTCAGATGGGTTGGGTAGTTGACTTGTTGGTACACGAAGAAATGGATCCAGTCGATCCGATTTATGTCCAAAGTTTGAAGTTTATAAACATAATTAGTGTACAAAAACTATATTTTTAAAAATAAAATGATATAAAAGGTTTTATGCGTAATATAAAACACTCTGAGAGACTTTCGACCTGTGATTTAGCTGATTTTTGGACTTTACACATCTGACCCGACGATACAACATTACCAGAATCGACCATTCATAAATCATAAGTAGATAAAGAAGATAAAATAAATAAAATGTTCATAGATATACATTAATAAAAAGGACAAGATTCCCAACAAACCTCTGGAAGAGTGTTAAAATCCTTCACTGCTTTATCCCGAGCAATAATAGACATTGTTCCATCAAGTCTTCGGTATCCAATGCCAGAATTTTTTAGGCAGGCTTCAAGCAAATCCAGCATTTTCGTCCACTGTGAGAAGACAATTGCTTTCTCTCGCACAACTATGTTTCCTTTCACATTACCATCCTTGTCATCCGATGCTATTTCCTGCGGTTTGGCAATAGACTGTAGGACCTCAAGAGCAGCCTTGATTTTTGAGGAATCAAGTGCCTCAGCTGCCTCAATATTTGAAGAACTAACAGATCCACTGGATGAACAAGGCTCAAGAACCTCAGATTTTATTGGACTAGAACTATAAAGAGCATTTTGAAGGGCCTGAGTACTTTGCTCACAAAGGGATATCCTAAGTGTGGATTTTGAAAATACTGATGATGCACTCAGGATAACTTTGCATTTTGAAGATGGACACTGACTTTCTTCACTAGAAAGATGTTCAAGGATGCACTGATTGCAGAAGACATGCTCACAAGTTGTCACAACGGCATCTTCAGGTGGATCCTGTGGAATACATGGTAACAATGAATATCATAACAATAACAATATACTAACTAGTTAATAATGAAATATTCAATGGAAAGATGTTCTACATACACTGCATATGCTGCATATATCTAAAGAAGCTTCTAAACAATTTAGGAGACGAGTTCGTTTTTCAGGAGGAAGCGTTTTCGCCTTCTCAACAGATGATTTCCACTCAGAGTTTGAGCTACATCCTTTCACTAGTAGAGGGTGATCACAAGCTTGTCTGAGACGTAAAAGCATCAACAGTATGTTAACATAATTTTGTTTGACTGTTCCAGCAGCTGCATATTCCTGACACAATGACATTTAAAATTAACCTCACGTATTGTAAATTATCATGAAATACATCTGACAAATGAAGGATCGTAAAACAAACTATTTAGTAGCTCAAAAAACTTACCTCAAACTGAGCACGAGAATCAGTCTCCAGCCTTGAGTAAAAATCACGCTCCTCGGCTGTGAAATCAACTTTCTTCAGATTAATGGTTTTGGGTGGCAGATTGATAATCGGTTCCCCATCGAGTAGTGTAGCTGGAGAAACATATAACAATAAACATACAAATTTCCAACAATATGCTAACAATCTTTAACAGTTGCACTCACAGTAGATTACTTAAGGGTTCGTTTCGGTTTTGTTTTATCTTTAAAGGATAAAACCTGCCCAAAGTGTATTGATGCATACAACCTCCTAAATGAAATACATAGATATACAAAAAACCTAGTTTAAAATTATAATAATATTGTTTTGGTGTCATATTTAACACCAAGTTATGCATAACTCATTTACAAATATTTTGCACAAAAGGTGTTTCATTTAACCCAACCCACCCAAACTGCCATTGTTGCCACATCTACTTCTTGTATATCTCTCACCTTTGGTACGCCGAAGCATGATAGTCTTCAAGACAGCCTGTAACTTCTTATACCCAGTAGCAGGACTCCTTTGAATTGGGGCCTTTATGGTAGAGCAGAATGATTTATATACAGCATAAGGATCATATCTCAAGAATCTGAAATAACTATAAAGATCATCAATGGCATTCTGGACAGGAGTCCCAGACAAGCACCACCTACGTTTAGCTTTGAGACCCCAACAAGCCCTAGCTACTTGTGTTCTGTGATTCTTAATACTCTGTGCCTCATCCAGCACAACCCTAAACCATCTCACTTTAGCAAGAGGGCGGGCAAGTGATTCAAATAACTCACTGTCAATTCCCTTTTTGCCCTTCTTCAAACCCTTACTAGAGCTAGGAGGATATTTTCTTTTTTTCCCAGGTGAGAGCCCAACAGGATGAAACTCATTGCGCCTTTTTGTTTCATCTTCATCTTCATCAACAAGTGGCTGTTTTGGAACCTCCATGCTCACGATTGCATATGTGGTCAGGACGACATCATACTTGGCTAGCTCACATGGGTCCTTGGTTCGGTTTGCACCATGATACACTAAAACAGATAGACTAGCATTTTTGCTTACTTTGCTATGCAACTCATCATTCCATTGACGAAGAACACTTGTAGGGCATACAACAAGGGTCCCGGCAGCTGGTCTACTTTTTGTATGCACAGAACTGTTCTTAAGATCGATACTTCCCTTAGTTTCCAACACACAAGAATTCTCTATTTGCTCATCATCATCATCATCATCCAAATTGAAAGTCTCAGTCTCTATCTTTTTCACTTCAGTACTAAGAACACTAGATGATGGAGATCTTTCTTTCAGTATAAGAGCAATTGTCGATATTGTTTTACCAAGTCCCTGCAAAAGAGTAACCATCGTCATGATCCATATATGTTATACCTACCACATAGTAATTCCAAAGCTCAATATGATTATTTAAAAAAAAGAAGGCCAGGTCACCTGGTCATCAGCAAGGATTCCTCCAAAGCAGTGCATGCTTTTAGTCTCTTTCTGTACCATCCATGACAAAGCAATTCGCTGTCACAGATATCAAAATAATTTTAGGAACCCAAAAAAAAAGTTGATAAATAAACATTCACTCAAAAGTTTGTGCACAAGTCTAAACCTGGTGTTTCAAGAGTGGGACCTCCAATGTACCATCAGGTGCAGATGACTCTGACTTTGGTTGGGAAAGATCCTGCAGTGGAACAACATTAAATTCATCAAAATCCGAATATTGGTTCTCAAAAAACTTTTTAGCTGGCATGATCCTGAAATATTAGACTCACCTGCAATGCAACTCGGTAAACAATCCGTTCATCATTTTCCTTGACCCTTGCATTATTGAATCCCATGTGAACTGGAGGAGCACCCAGTGAAGACCTTTGTGCAACAATAATAGGTGATTTCCCATCTAAAGAAGAGTGTTTTCTGGGTGCAGGTTCACTCATATCTTCAAGAATACATATATCAGGGTCATCAACATCGATGTATGTAACATTTTTCCCAGCTGCTTGCTGGCCAATAGAACCCATATTGGTAAATGGAGAAAATTTAGCCTCTCTTTCTTCATTTAGAGATGCCTGCTGATTATTGATGGTAATATCATGATGGAATGATCGGGCTGGAGTAACGGGACTATTGAAGATATTGATAAAATGGCGAGATCGCTTGGTATCCTGTTCTCCCTTTACAGCATGACCCTTTCCTGAAAAAGAATTGAGAACCCGAGAAATGGATTCAGTAAAAAGTCGATCAGCAACACCACAAGATCTTTCGCTACCCACATCACCTGTCCCCTCCATTATAGGAACAATTTGTCCTCTGTTCGGTAACACGGATGGAAAATGACTTCCACTTGTAGACCTATTAGCAATTGTATCAGTAGAGCTTTCACTGCTCAGTAAGCTGCCTTTAGTACTGAAATATGGTTCGGTATGCTGCTCTAATGCAATCTTATCATTAAATAACATTCCATTACTGTAAATCGAATGAGGATCAGGACAACAGGGTTCATTTCTGTTCATGGCATATGGCATAGAAGATTTATCATCACGGTTGTACAAACCATCAGAATATCCACTAACATCAAAAAACGTGGATTCTGGTGTTCCATCATATATTCTATCAGTTATCCCACCAGATTTAACCATCATTTGGTGATCAACATTACCATCACTAATACCATAAGGGACACCTCCAGTGGCAGTCTCAAAGTTAGTTTCCCTAGTGTCATAGTGATTAGATGATGAAAAATCTCCCCTGGAATCATAATGGCTAGATGATCCAATATTAGTTGCTGAGGGAGAAGTGCCATCACCTGGTGGAACAGGCACTGACCAATCACTAGGGGCCAAAGAGTTGAAGTGTGTTGATGAGACATCTGGCAAAGGCCCCATCTCTGTCAACCCATGATTTCCTGTCTGCCTCTCACAGTCAGGTGAACCACTTGAACAAACAGTTCTAGAAGCTGAACCTTCCGAGTGATCTGAAGGAGAAAATGTAAGTAAAGATATATAAGTGATAACCCACAATCTACGATCATTAATCTAGAGCATTTTACATAACCCGTAAAACGAAAAAAAAACAAATGTTACCTTCAAGGGTTTGGGAGTACTCGTTAGCACCAACATGTATAGCTGACTCATTATAGGGTGCAGTACTTAAGGAAGGACATGCTAATCCACTCTGAAAGATGTGTAACATAGTAAGTCATTATAGATTGCTAATCCATGCTTGTAGAAGGGTATAAGACAAAAGGCACATTATTAGTTGGCTAAAAATGATATAAGGCACCCTACAGCAACATTAAGGCACCATGCTTGTTCTTGTGCAAGTCATTTATTCATTATTCATTTGAGACAATATCAAACAGCATCCCACTAATAATAATTTCTAATATGCCTGAGCATCATTCTTACTTTCAAGATTCAACATGTAAAGTTGCATACCCTCTAAGAAGTCGGAATTGTTATAATGACTTATGCGCTAAGAGAGATGACAATATATAAGATAAACATGGGAATCTGATTAGACCCACACTTGGCTTTTACACTACCTCATGCCATAGAGAATACCTAATTCATCCCTCTTACTGGTGATTTTGTGGTATTATACATAAACTACACAATCTACTTAAAAATAGGAATTGATACAAGTATACAACTATCAACTGTAAGGGATAACCATGCCATGTAAATACACTACGATTTCCATGTTCTCTGTTCTCCATTTTGTCATCATTCTAATTGTGATTCTCATCCTTAATCAATAAGACTTTGTTCCTTAAGGGTTCCACAGGGCTCCTATTGGTCATCACGAACTGTAAAATAATGTCACGCAACAGTGATCTATTTACACCAGAATCAAACCACTAGTGTTAGTAATTCAGTGGACCAAGGCACCAGGATCTCGAACTTATGATCTTAAACAAGGTACAACTAACCGATGTTAACACATGAAAAGCGTAAATATTCCTCTTCACCAATTCGCATCCCATAGTACTATCTAAACACATAATCAACTAAATTCAACCGAAATTTACATAAATCATAACCATACACGTATAACCTAAAGCAATTTTGCTACATCTATGATCAGATAATAAAAAATATGATCAGATAATAAAATCATCGCATATATATGCAATTCTAGATACACAATTTAAACAAACCTGAGAAGAATCATGAGGACGGTTTTCATCGAGAATACTTAAAAACGAGTCAATATCCATACTCATGGAACCATCATCAACATCATCATCCGCAACAAAATCATCATCGCCATCAAAATTCCAATTATAAGCACCGTTTGTCATCATCATCACAAACTAAAATTCATGCAATCGTTAATGAAAAAAAAAACCCTAAATTTTATTTCACGCTCAGCGGTTGTTAAGTAATGATAATTATACTAAATGTATAACTATTATCATCACTTGCGCATTAATTTTGTGAAAATAAACTCAATTTTGCCCTAATTGTATAGAGATAGATAGATAGAAGGGGGGATTTTTTGTGAAATTTGGAAGAAAGTTGTGTGTAGTTTCGGGTGATGTGTTGTATAATATGACTTTTTCTTTTTTCATTGGTTCAAGGGTTAAGATTTGGAATAATACGCGTGACTTTTGCGGTTTTTTTCTTTACTTTTGCTTTTTATTTTTGAATTGAATTGAATTGTTTAATCATTAGTTGGTAAATTTTGAATAAAAATATAAAATTATATAATATAATATAATATTAAATAAAGAAAAAATAAATTTGGTCAAAGGGGGTAGGAACCACGAAGTCACAAAGGTGTATGCAAAGGATAAGAACATCATAAATTTAACATTGTTGTTTTTCACATTTAACGGATGGAGTAATTATTTGAATAGTGTGATGTTGTAATTAGATATTTTGGTTGAAAGAAAATATATTTGAAGTAGAAATGCTAATAAAGATTCATTGTCTCTCTTGTCTTTTGGTTTTCTTTTCTTCCACGAAGTTGTGGTGGTATGTGGTAGAACTAACAACAATAACAACGTCATCGCTTTCTTCGTCATCATTCTCTAATACAACTTAAGACTTCTTAATAGTTATAACGTATGACCATAACTATATGAGATATGGTGACCCTCCACCGTTTATACAATTCAATTTTAAGAAATTATCAACACGTTAAACCAGAATTCGATGTTGCTGCCTAAACAATGTTGGAACCATAACCACCACTACGAACCGTAGTCGAGTATTAGAGAGTATCACATTGTATTAATGTCTATAAATTTTGATGAATCAATGTTATAATCACTAGTCGTAAATTTTTCTTTTGTTAGCATTTGGTCGGATACATTTATTATTATTGAAAAAGTTGATAGGATACAACTTTGAGTTATATAGTTAGAATTAATTATTTCGTTATGTATTGAACTTTAGACTTTAGACTTTTTATTATTGTATGTAACCACCTTTCAAAAGTATTATTGTATAATCATCATTTGTTAAATATAATCAAAAAAATATAAATTACAATGTGAGTAGTTTTTAGCGATGAAAATATATTGATAGTCATGTATGCTTTTAAGTATTGATTTACTTAGAATATATTATTTTAACAATGGCTTAAATAAGTAGATTTATTATAATATAAACACGGGTTATATTAAGTAAATAAATATCTAACTATTATACTTAAGCATATATAATACAGTACAGTATAATAAACATACCATTTAATTTTTTAATGATGTAATATCTTTATTGATTTTAATCAAAAAATTACAAGGTACAAGTGCGGAATAAGATTAAACACAAACTAACCTAACTTATACCTATTAAAATGAAAAATTAGTTCTTTACTTAAAACTCTCCAAACACTAACCAAAGTTAAGTGTTTGTGTATGAACACAAAGCTCGCTGAGATGTGTGCTTGTAGCGTTCAACGAGAGTTAATGCACTAATAAATGTAAACCAGTATATACAAGTGAGTAAAGATACATTTACTTCGGACGAACATTCCCTTTATATAGCTGGAGAATGTTGTAAAGTGTTCATCGTACTTTGACGTCGTATGCTAATTTGTGAAGTACATACTTCATTAAATGCTATGCATATGACTTTACTCTAAAGCTCAGAAGTATTAATAATATTGACAACTTTTCATACCTTTTGCAATGTCATGTAGTAAAGTACAAGTTTCTGTAAAATGGACATACAAAAGGTATGAACAGTTAACAATATTATTCATACTTTCGTCCTTTTAACGTATAAAAAAAGGCTTACCATTTAATGAAGCTTGTAATTCACTAACAGATACTTAACACACCGAAGCATCGTCCTAAGTAAAAGTTGTCTTTTCTTCTCTCTTCTCAAACATTTTATGTTTGTTGTCACATAAAGATTTAACTGTTGTAAACAATAATGATCGATCAACAAGTCTGGTGCTTACTAGAAAGCTCTCTGTCTTAGGTAAGAGCTTAATTATCACAGTTGCAGAAAAGATCGAATTTGTTATATCGATAGGTATAATTAGATTAACCTGAGTTTAATCTATTCCGCACTATACCTTGTAATTCTTTCATTCAAATCAATAAATATATTACACCATTGAAAAGTTAAATTGTTTTGTTAATTCTTACTTAAATGTATTTCGTCTATAGCATACAAAGTATCAATTGTGTTCAAAGCCTGAAATATTATAAGTAATTAATACTTAGCAATATACAAAGTATCAATTGTATTTCGTTGGTCCACCCAGCGAAGTCAAAATGTATCTTCAAATTCATTTTCAACTTCGTTAAAGTATTACATTTTTGCATATCTAGTGTAAGAGATTATTACTCGCTCGTTAAGATTGTTTACTATTGACTAGAGAGTAAATACTCAAGGATGAAACATTTCTTCATCCTTCTGACTCGATGTGATAATACAATTTATACATACGACGAGTTTATACTTATATGATTATAACCAAATTATACATTAATGAATCTGAGCGCAACACCATATATAATGCATATATATAAATATATATATATATATATGTGTGTTAAATCTTAATTCTTTAAGCTAAAATTACAAATATACCATCAATGTTACATTGACTATATATTTATATCCTAATCAACGTTAGAAAATCATAATGATTTATTTCTAAAAGTAAGATTGAATTTGCTCGATATATAATTATTGATTTTCTATTTTTAATATTTAAATATTTATATGCATGTTTTTAAAAGTCACTATATTTTTATACATAAACCATCAATGTAATTTATGAATATTTACTCTGAAAAATAATCGAGACATATAAACATGATTGTGATTAACGCGGATGAAAACATACACTTAAATTGAATTTAAAAATCTAAACATTTGTAACTACATATCGATAATGTACTACTAGCGATGCATTATAATTGTCATTACTTATTTACAAAAGGCAATTACTTGTTGGTCCCAACTAACAATAGAAGTTGCAGAGGTGGGGGATGAATACAATCTTTTGATTTTAAACTTTGAGATATATATATATAATTAAACTTGTAGGTTATAATGAGAACATATAGTAATTTCCAATATAATTCTTTTATGTGAATAAATCAAAGAATTACAAGTTAGTTGCGGAATGACTAACTTAATTGAATACAAATTAATACTTCTAATCAGCTAAGAACAAACTTAAAGCTCATTACAAAGGAATGTTATTTCTGCTTAATACTATGCTCTCCTAATTCACTATGAATTCATACACACTTGACTTCATTGTTGAAGTCCAATATTTATAGGTGAACATACATTTTCCTTGTAATCTCTTCAACCAATCAGAATCTTCCAGATGTCTTCATTTTTATTGAAAATTTCTAGACATGCCAATTTGTGTGTTCTGACATGTATTGCACTACCATATATGTTGTCTGCACAGATGTTAGAAAGTACATTGCATAGCTTTGTTTTATTGGTTGATCTTGATAAAGAAACATCCTATGCTCAAACGACCATGTTTAACATGTGTGTACATTTCTACAACCTCAGAAGATGTCAGTTGGGTAGGGATCAAGATTTCAAAGTGTTGATGAACCATCAACTTGAATATGCAACTAGTATGATGATCTATCTTCTTTGTGTTGGCTTCAAGTATACTTCATTCCCACTGTTGGGTCTTCAATCTTCACTTACAACTCTATCTTGACTTGGTTGAATATGTTGAAGCATAAATAGCACATGAAATAGCTTTTAAGTGGATGAAATATAAAAACTGTCCAAGGGTTAAGTTCTCTATGCTGGCTTCACATCACAAATCTTTGTGTTGGGTGAACATACACCAAAAATCTTTAGACCCAACTCACAAAACACACTTGTGAGTTGTCTGCACTAAACTTTAAGATCTCAATTTTGGTTGTTCATAAGATTACTTTACTATTAGAAATAAGTTATTGTCATTATAAATCAATGTAGAAAGATCATGCTTCAACATTACGTATATCAAAAAATTAACAATATATAAAATTGAAAATCAAATATAGCAGATTGACCGAAATCTATATCTAAAACATATAATTATACACTCATTTCTCTTTGGTACATCCAAATATGTTAATAGAATTTAAGACAAAAAAGATGTAAAATGGGCAAAGACACGCTTAAAAGGGCAAAGTTTAGACAAGAAAGGATTATCACATAAATCAAAATGAAAAAAACATTGAGATGCAATTAATAATAGTTTGATGGGCAAAAACAAGCTTAATGGTACACCTTTTCTCAACTACTAAATATTTCTATCGCTCCACATTAAAATGAGCTTGGTACTATTTTTTTGATTTCTTGGTCTATCTATATAAATTGAAAGGAGAAATAAATAAATAAATAAGCGAAACTTTACAAACCAAAACTTTCATTGATAATTGAAAATGTTACTTGATTTACTTGTTGCGATTGTTTAAGCACAAGTTGATTTGCATGCAACAAAAATGACTTAGGTCTTGGGCTAATAAACGATCAAATAAGACCATTCTAATTTGTTATCTATCACTTTAATACTTCAACCCAATAAAATCCTATTTAGAAATAGACTAGCCCAGATTTACCTTGTAGAAAAATGTAATGGCCCAGATATAAACTTCTAGGTCTATTTTAAAAGGAAAAAAAAAACAGAAGAAGCATGGAGTAAAACATGATGATTGCCTGGTATTAGGCTTAAATAAAAGTTCAATTATGTAGATATGTTTTATTGTTGTATTGATCTTGACGGGATGATTTCATTATCATAAAAGGGGAAAGGGCTCGGCTATCTCGTATAGCCAAGCTTCTAGTTAAAAATTGCAAGATGTAAAATATCAAATTTTATTTGTTTCTTTATTAATCAATCACACCTCACAAAAATCAACTATACTTTTAACAGCATATCGCATATCCAAACTTCTACTAAAAACTTATATATATTTTTACTACTAAGCCTGATAAGATGGGAAGCCATGACCCTCTCTTCTAACACTCTAGATCCGCCCTATCCCCTAAGTACTTTTTTTTCCAAGTGTAAATAATAAATAACATACGAACTGATTATATGTCTCACATTTTTGTCACTAATTTGAAGTTATGGAAGAATGTTTAACGTATATCGCATTGGACTTAAGTGATAGAGATTGAATCTCGTAATCTAATGTTTGTAGATTTGCGAGAGACTAATATGCTCAATTAATTAATTCAGAAATAGACAATGATGATGATATATATACACGATACTTCTTCAAATTATAATCAACTAACAAAGAATGATAATATTTTAAAGTGACGTCATAATATAATATTTCTATTTTATAAGCTTTTATCTATATTTTATTTTGACAAGAAAATAAAATAAATAGAAAAGTCGCTTTCAAATCTAACAAGACAACGGTATTTGATATGAAGTCTTAAGAACACAAAGTACTCTTCGATTTTGACTAGGAACTACATCCAAGTAGATTTTTGGATGTTTTCACCAAGTAACTACCAACTTTTGGAATTATAGTTCAACAAAAGACTCACAAAAAGCAATTGAACGAGTCATGAAGATTATAACAAAGAAAACATAGTTTTCATCATCAAAAATTATTGTAATCTCCACCAAACATTTCCAAAATTTTCCAATTTCACGTTGTTAAATTGAAACTTTGACAACCATAATCAAAGCCTAAACATCAATAGTTAATCTTCAGATTTTAAATTGTTGCTTCAATGAGTTCACTCACTTCACCCTCCTCGCCCACCTCTCCTAGGACGGAAAACTTTCCTCGAACATCATCTGCCTCTATCCAAATTCCGTCTGAAAAATCTGAACCCCGTTACGGAATATACGCTATATTTTCTTACAAAGAGAATGTAAACGACACTAACGTTTCTTGTGTGATGGGATGTTATGACCCATTGATTAACACATGGAGTCATGAGTGTTTCGTGCCTAATTTGGGCGAAAACCAGATTTTAAAAGGGTTCGCAATGGTTTCGGTTGGAACATCGATTTACATTGTTGGTGGTAGTGTCTACAAAAAAGTAAAAGTTAACGAAAATAATGTTAAACTTATAGAACGTGGTGTTAGAGTACAATCACAAGTGTTACGTTACAATGTTATAACTAAAGAATGGTTTAATTGTGCATCACTTTTTACACCAAGGTACGATTTTGCTTGTTCGGTTTGTGACAATAAGATATATGTTGCGGGGGGTCAATCCACGCTGGATGGGGCAATGAGTGTACTCTCATCGGCCGAGGTGTATGACGTGTCACTAAATGAGTGGACATCATTACCAAATATGAGTACCGAAAGATATAAGTGTGTGGGTGTAACGTATCAAAAGAAATTCCACGTCATCGGTGGATTCACATATAGCGGTAACAAAATGCCTTTTATGGATCGTTGTTCCGCCGAAGTTTATGACGTGGAAAAGAGAAGGTGGGACCATGTAAGGGGCATGTGGCAATTAGACATACCGCCTAATCAAATCGTCGTGATAGACGACGAGTTGATTAGTTCTGGTGATTGTCTTAACGTGTGGAAAGGTCAAATTGAGACATATGATCGTGACTTACACTTGTGGTACCCCATTGAAGGTTCGAGGAAGAAAAATTTATTATCAATTTCATGCCCGTCAAATGGGAATGGGAATGAAGGTGGGAGTTCAGAGTCGTTTGAACGAATTTGCGTCACAATGGCGCCGATTGGATCGTATCTTTACTTTATGGCCGGTTATCGATTACCTGGTGACCAATCATCGTGTTGTACGATGTCGATGGTTCATAGATTCGATACTTCCGCAACGAACAACCCATGGGAGACTTTTCAACCGATGCAAGTAGAAGGGGAAAGAGAGCTTTGTAGTCATGCTTGTGTTGTTCAACATCCATAAAAGGTTTTTATGTTTCTTTCATTTGATATAATGTTAGCAAAACTTACATTATTAATATGGTCTATATATAAAAGGATGATATCATACAAAATAAATTCTACTACAATGTAGGAAAAATTAATCAGAGTGATATGTCTTGTTAGCACTTCCTCTCATTCGTTGTATTTCACAATATTTATTTTCAATTACTGAAAGCAGTAACAGAGTTGTTATACTAATTGAAGGTGTTAATCTCTATCTTGGTTTACTGTATTTTTGTTTATCATTTGAAAGAGTTACGATTATAACTTTCTGATTAATTTGACGATAGCAAAGTTATTTGATAAATTAAAATACATATATTGTATTAATCGTTCTTTTGAAAAGACACCACTCGTAACAACATTCTTTTAATCAAATGCAAGTGTTTTAGTAACAATTGTATTAATTTTAGTAGCAATACCAATTACATGAACAAGCAGAAGCAAGATGACAGCGGTAGCCAGGATGAAACCGATAGCACTAGGCGACACGTAAACATAGGGACGTTGCGGGCAACAGATGCATCTGCGTTTGTCACGAATATTCTAACAAACCTCAACCGATCTAGTCCACCACGGCTGCTGCTACACCACCACCGTTAATTTCAAGATTTAAGTTTAGGGTTTAACGTTGGAAGAATTTGTTAGATTCGATTTGTTAGGACTTGTTTGTGTGTTCATGGAGTTTGTTCATGAATTGTTTGCCGAAATCGCCGCCTTGGGTTGTCTGTGATGGTAAAAGGTTTCAGAATGGGGAAGGAAATGATGTTATTGGGTATAATATTTAGTGTACAATACTAGTGAGCTTGGGCTTTAGCATATAATGAATGTTTTGAGCAATATGTTCTTGGGCCAAAAGTTCTGTGGTGGACTTGTCTAAAGAATTCCCTGGCTTGAGCATGTAATAAGTAATAACACAAAACCGGTTGGACCGGTCGGTTTAACCGGTTCGACTGAAACTGGAAATTCTATCGGTCCGACTCAAAAATCGGATTTTAAAACATTGATAAAAACTCAGCTCACATATTATATTAGTTAATTATGATTACGGTTATCATTTATGATCAAATTAACTAAATTATAATTCGGGGCTTCACGAAATTTTGCATACTTTAGTTGCAGTTTGATAAAAAGTAATTACGTGATCTAGGCTATGTTTCTTTTATGTATGTTGTTTTTCGTGTACAATATTTTAATTATGTATCGATTTTAGATTTGTATATTAAAAATAAATGTGTATTTGGTTGGGGAAGTTAGTACCATAAATGAAGAAGTTAGTACTAAAATTAAAGTGTAGATGTAGGTTTCCTTATTTTATGAAGTATTTTGTGTATCGGAAAAATATAGCGTGTGTTTAGTTATGGAAATTTTTTCATAATTTTGGTGTCAATTGGTCGTTACATCACAAACTCAGTCCGCAAAAACCATCGGTATAAATCATCATTGATTGTAAGGCAAGGTACACGCCTGAGATTTGGTAAGACTATAAGAGCACATGCAATCAATCTACCCTTCATGATCCATTTTTCTTAAATTTGTAATTTTTTAACTTGCGGTATTAGCCATTAAGAATCCTGCAAAAAACATAAAGATGAAACTTAAGAAAGAAAAACCATTTTACAACTGGTCATTGCCGTAGATTATGCCACTCTATATACTATTTCGATGGAAAGTTGCATAGTTATGCTTTTTGTTGCCTCCTACATATGATGATCAAGTTTCTTACAAATGACTATATGATCGTTTCATAATACCTATCACTCAAATATCAACAATATTTATATACCGCCATCAGACATCCTAATTCATTTTTATACGATAAACCATACTAAATATATATATTAACAATAAAATATACCTAACCAAAATAAAAGGACCTATAGAACTTTCCAATTTACACTAAACTATTATTTCAATGTACTCAAACAATTGAACGACTTATCTAAACATTTTATGCTCAAATTTCGTATACTATCAAGTTATTATGACAATGACATCGAAAGGAATATATCAAAACAAATCACGCTACAATAGTATTCCCTTTATAAACAATCACATTATACATTAATTTGCAAGGGCTTGGTCCACATACAATAATTCTTATTGTAAAACAAATAAAATAACATTTTAGTCAAATGGTGAATTAGTAATTTTATTTACATATTATGACCATTTAATTAAAATTAAAACTTCTCCACTTTTTTAGCTAATAACCCCTCTTCCTCTCCTCTCCTCTCCCCATCACCCTAATCTCCATAACTATGAACACAGTCAGCAAAACAACATTTTGACTGTCCACTATCAAAAAATTTACTATGCACCACTTAAATTCTGACTATGCACCACCGGAATTCTGATGTGCATTATCATATTTTATATTCTTCGTGCATCAAATATGTGAAGCTTGCAATTTTCAAATGGTATGAAATTTGTATCACCGGGAACATTTAGTGTGCACCACCGGAATTCTGACCGTGCACCACCCGAACTTTAAAGTCTGACTGTGCACCACCAGAACTTTAAATGACCATTTTGCCCTTCAGAAATATTTAATGAGTCTTTGACTATTTTGAAAATTAATTTCATCAAATCTCATCCGGCGGTTGATATGTTGTCTTATTTATTTTACGTTAAGGTTTGTTTTACGATAATCAACCCCTAATTTGCAATACAAATAAAAACATCAATCTCTATTAAATATAAACAACAAACATTCTTAAATAAATAAAAATAACTCATGTAGTTTCTTAAATGTATTACTCCATTACAACAAATTTTCATACATATTATTGTGAATTTGCGATCTTGAACTAGCATGATCTAACCATCCATCCATTTAATACTGCAAATTTTCATGCATAGTACCGCACATTTTCAGGCAAACTTGCACGATCTAACCATTCATCTATTTAATGACATATTTATTTTGTGTGTCCTCGATAAATTACAACTATGCATGTTGCATCGTAGTGGTTATAAATTCTTTTATCATATCGTACTTTTATATGAAGTTATCATTTAAATTTCATTAGCCTTAGTGATAAAAGAATTTTGTTTCTTATATCCATTTTAATATAAATTTTTTTTTTTCACTCATTAAAACATACAGTTAATAACTATGATACAATGTGATATAGAATATTAAGCATCGTTTATGTTGCTTTAACTATCTAGGTAGTTTTTTTATTGTAACACACATAACCAAACAAATTTATAAAGAATGAATTTTTTTTTCTAATATATGCAGAATTTAAAAAACAAAGGAAATAATTACACAAGAAAATTGTGAAATTCACTAATAACTGAGTTAGGTAATAATTGAGTTAAGGTGCCCAATCTACAAGGTAAAAGCTTGAACATTCTTTTGGTCACAAAGTTCTTTGACTTACTAACGCAATCACTAAATACATTCCGCACACATAAACTCATATCATTCGAATTATATCTTACATTTTGCTTCATATGCTAAAAAGATGTTACTAATTGATGATTAATTACGTTGAAAACATAACTTAGGACGTAAAAAAGGTTTCATGGACAATTTTACGAATTTCGTAGATCCTAAACTAGTAACCTATCAGACCTAGTGATGGGCTTGTGCGGGAAGCCCGACCACACAGGGCCCCACCTTCTTTAGGCCCCAACTTTCAGTCCAGTGGGTACATGTTAATATTAAGGCCCAATATTATGTACAAAGAAAATCTGCAGGTCCACTTTTATCATTTTAAGTCTATTACTTTATAAAAGGCCCAACATGTCATCCATAGTTTTGACGCATTTCTTGCATTGGGCCTTTGTCACGGGGTTTGCATGTTTTTTTTTTTTGCTGCTTTAACATCAGGTAGTATCCTTTTAACTTCAAAACTTTTACATTTAGACTATGATTTTAAATTTTCTTTTTCAAGGGTTTATATTTGAGTTTAAAAAACATACTTGAATATCCAATAATGTTTATGAAGTTATTTGGATATGTTTTAGATTTTTCTTTTTAGTTATTAAATAATGAATACAAAATATTAAAGTTTGACGTCGTACAATTCCGAAATATACAAAACAAATATATAACTTTCAATTTTAAGTTGTGGTCTACTTTTTATTGTTGCACCGGGCCACCAAAATTCGGGAGCCCGGCCTGTAACCTATTAAACACCTCAATAGAAATTAATGTCTGCAAGTTTTTTTGTTTCATTGACGGATTAACATAATATTTGATCCAACCTGCTTATGTTACTATTAGCAAAATCAATTGGTCTTATGTTCGATTCCATGACAATTAACAATCTCAACTATACGACATTTAGTAACCAAGAAAATCATTATTAACCTATCGATCGAGTTTATATATATGTAATGTAACTAAGGATTTCTCTTGGAATCAAACGAACTTCAATAAAACATCACATTCATCTCGTTCTTCAAGGTCACTTTAAATGGGGTTTTATTCAACTTTGTTTTAGGACCATTTGAAATGGTTTTATTATGCTACAAGACAAGATGGTTGTATTAGATGGTCTTTTTATAAACCGTAAGGGTATTTTTGGAATCAAAATATTTAATAATTTAAACTCATGAATCCTTAATTGAATAAATAATTTCCTTAAGGAATCTCATCTCATTATATTACACTTTCCTTTTAATTCCTTTATAAAATCAATTTAATTGAGGGTCATTTCCTAAATAATAATATAACCAAATAAAGCCCGTTTGTGCTTCACATCTCCCTTTTTTTAAATGTATAATAACTCTTTCTGTAAATTAATTGTTTCAAATATATTGTGGAAATAAGAAAAGCAACATGAAAGTGCCCACCAAAACAACCACGGGCCTTTTAAATAATAAAAAACCCATAAACACAGTATTTGGGCTAAATATAGCCTTAATTGAAGTCCAAATATCTCAACGTCAAAATCCCTAAAAAGAAGAGAAAGGGAAGTCTTTGTCACGTGACCCACCAAGGGAATAGGCACGTGAGTCCTAGGACCACCACCTGACGCGTACAGTAATCGTTCAAACTTTTAGAACCTAATTTTTGACTTGATTTTAATGTACACCAACAGTGAGTTTACAAGTGTAGCAGCAGTAGATTAGGGATGATTTACAAAATAATTGTTTGGTCTTAAAGAAGGCATGCAACTATAAAAGATGTTGCATTTAACATAAAAGAAAGGACTTACATATGAAGTAAGGAAATAATGATTATGGATCATTGGATTATAAGGAAAATCAATTAATATCTATATCTTGTAAGGTTAATGTTTTATAGATAAATAAAATTCACTTGCAGTTAAAAAAAATGGTAGATCACATATTTGATACTTCTCTTTCTGTTTCTCTTTGTTTTCACCGACAATGATCGATTTAGACTCCCTCGTCACCGTCATCGCCATCACCTCCACTGCATGATACTTGCACATTGTCTCTATTTCACCTCAACCGTTACTAAAAACGTTCTCTTCGAAATTATAAACAATATTAATTCAGGTAAATTTAATAAGGCACATAAGTTGTTTTAATAATATATCAAATACTATTTTTATGTAAAATATACTTCAATGTAGTAATATTATAAGTATGATTCATCGTATGTTTTTCTTCTTTAGAGCATCCATTGTAGAATTGGTCTTACCTTCAATGCTTGATGTACAAGGATATAGCATGATGTAGAAGTTTTTAGAACGAAATTAAAAGTTGTTGGTAATGAGGTAAAAGTGATGAAAGGTGATCTGAAGAAAAATTTGATGTGGCGGCAATGGTTGATAGTGTGTTCGAACAACGGATGCTCTTACAGATACATCAACATGAATCTGTAAATGTTACAAATCTTTCATACTTTGAATTACTATTTTCATAATTGGCATGGTGAAACTGTTATGTATACTTACGATGTAGTAAAAATAATATGATGAGAGTGTAAATCATTGCATAATACGAGACCTATGCTATTTTTACATCAAATTTGAGATAGACATACTTGTATTATTAACATTATGAAACAACTTTAACTTTTAGTCTCTTGCTAGTTGCTTTTTTTTATTTTTATATATTTATTTATTAGCAGTTTAAAAAATTATATATATTCGTCTTAGAAATAATTAACATCTATTCGAAACCTAAGTATATGAAACAACTTTGACCTTACATAGAAGACTTGTCGGCTATTTATTGTGAGTGAAATTAATCTTACTCCTTGCGCTCCATAACACCAACAAGCTAAACGAATAACAATATCCAAATAAGACGTTTGTTTGATGTTCTTAGTCACTAAATACGCATCTGAAGATATATCTTGAGATTTTGCCAATGCCTCCGCTCCAAATAAACGTTTTTATATTTACGGTAAGTTATTTATTTTATTGGGTTAATAGACATATTCGTTAGTGTACTTTATAGAAATATTCATATAGATTACTATATTTTAAAATATTCAATTGAACTATTGTACTTTGCAAAAGTGTTTATATGACTTATTATACTTAAAAATGTGAATCGGATTATTGTACTTGGCAAAAATGTTCATATGTGTTACTGTATATCTAATTAGGGGTGAGCATGGGTCGGTTCGGTTCAGTTTTTGGCTAAAGCCGAAAACCAAACCGAAATTTCGATTTTTGGATTTTTAAAAACCAAACCGTTCGGTTATTTCGGTTTCGGTTTCATTCGGTTCTTTTGGTTTTTTGGTATTTTCGGTTCAGCTTTTCGGTTTTTCCAATTAAGCTTATTTGTCAAATACTTTTATAAATTTACATTTTATATGCATATATTTGTATATATTATCCACATATATTCTATATATATTATAAATGAGTATAACATTTTACTTTAAATAGTTAAATATACATACATACATATACATAATTGTATATATGTATTTATATATATGATATTTTAAAAGTTCGGTTTGGTTCGGTTTTTTTGGTCGGTTTTTAGACCGAAAACCATAACCAAACCGAATGGTTCGGCTTTTAGAAATTTGAAAACCAAACCGTTCGGTTTTTGAATTGGTTCGGTTTTTTCGGTTTGGATTTTTCGGTTTTTGGTTTGGTTTTTGCTCACCCCTACATCTAATTAACACATATATTTGAAAATTTCAAAATAAATTCACTTTATAAATATAGTTAAGGTCCCTCTAAAAACTAATACCAAGATGGAAACAAAGTGATAATACAATAAGACATTTTTTCCTTGATAGTTTTTATATTAATAACCACACGAAGTATATGTGAAACCGAAAATGTGACAAGACTTCGTGTGGTTATTAGTCTAAAACCTATCAAGGAAAAAATGTTTTGTTGTACTATCACTTTATTTTCCTCTTAGTATTAGTTTGTTAGGGGATATAAACTATATTTATAAAGTGAATTTATTTTGAAATTCTCAAACATATATGTTAATTAGATGTATAGCAACTCATTTGAATATTTTTGCAAAGTACATTAATCAATTATACATTTTTAAAGTATCATAACTCATATGAATATTTTTACAAAATAGAGTAATCCAACTGCACATTTTTAAAGTACTCATATGAACAATTTTACATAATAGAGTAACAAATTTCTCTATCGACCATTTATTATATATAAAATGTTTAAAATTAACAAGTGAATATAACTGAACATTAACGAATTATTATATAACGTTCACAACTATAATTGAAAAAACAAAACCATATTTTTTACTCTTTTTTTAATGAACTACAATTATTGTATTATTTATTCGTAACTAAACAAACAAAAGATAATAAAGTTTGTTTACAAACTCTAATAGTAAACGTTTACCTGCAAAATTTTAAAAGCAATCGATCACTAGAAAAATTAAATGGTACTCGAGGTTGTACAATGAATACAGTGGGGACCCACTAGAAAAATAATTTCATGCTTCTCGAGGTTGTACTATTCTGTTGACGTCCACCCGTTCCCAATCCAATTCATTACTTATCCACGCATTTCTGTGCCTATTCCGACACTCACACTTTTTTCATCTTTCCAACTTTTCATTTACATTTATTATTAGTAACTATATTACCAAAAAATAATATACTTTACTTCAACATAATCAAATTGCAACAAAATGGTTAGACAATTTATCTTTTATGACTTATATATTTAAAATAAATAATTAATAATAATATGGGAATTCATATGTTCATCCTAGGATTAGGAGTATGTAGGGTTCATACTAGTAACACGGATTAGAATGCTTTCATGTTGAACGAGAGTGTTTTCTCGTAATAATAATAAATGAGTCCCATTGTTTAGACCTAAAGTGAGTTCAATTTATCTAGTTTTAGTTTTGTGAGATAATATAACCTCTTATGTTGAACTCAATATGAAAGGATTTTAATCCTAGTGACTCTCTCAAAAGTCGAGTGCTATCAGTTATTCTTTTTTCGTTTCAAAGCACGACCCTTGTTTTTGGTCAAATCGATCTTCTCAACTCGCATGCCTAAACACAGGCGCCTTCTCTATTAATCCTTCCTACATCTTGTTGAACTACCACCTGTAGTTTTCTTTGGTCTCGGGTACATCGGCACTCAGCCTCGACTCTCGTGTTTACTCTGGTAAGTGTCCTCTTGTTCAGTTGGTTCGTTTCTTCTACTTTGACTTCATAAGATCCTGCTAACATGTTTTGTCCTTGATTTTCAGCCTCTTGAATTTTTTCGACGATTTTGGTTTTCTTGAGTTTTCGGTTTCGACAAGTTGTTTCAATGTTTTCGTGTTGGGTGTTAGCCTAACTTAGTGGTGTAAGTATTCGACGGGTTCAGTAATTGGAGTTTGTGGCTTCACAATTGTTTTGGGCAAGTTGATTATTCTTTTTCATCATTTTGTTTCTTATTTAATGTCTCAAATGCAAGCCGGCTTTCAAGTTTTTTTGATGAAGTTTTTTGTTAGGTTTTGTTGAATATGGGGATTTTATTGTGTAGTCCGAATTTAAAAGTTGTGTTGTTAGTTTTATTTTAATATGGTTAGGGTTTCATTTCACAATGATATAATTGTGTCGGCATCTTGCAACCATCACATGTAACTCAAATAAATCTTTTTGTCTAATCAATTTACATTTTGTTTTTCGTCAAAAAAATATATTAAAAATTGTTAGTATAACCAACTACTTTGAAAATACTAAATCTTTTTAGACCAATGAATATTGATTTAACGTGTATAGTTAAAGTAGACATGATTACTATGGTATTAATGGTGGAAAAGAATATTTTTATTTTTAATTTTAATATTAACTAATATTTTTGATAAAAAGGTTATATCAAAATATCATAATTTTATGCTTTTTAACATGAGATTATAAAGATATTTGATACATAACTAATATTTGAGATACACATTATTACATTTTTAGTTTTTAAGATTTTCTTTGTGTAATTGTGTGTTTATATTGTTACATAGTTGTGTATTGATACGAATACACCTGAAAAATTATAGTGTGTATCACAAATTTAATTTGTGTATCTTATGATTTTTAAAATTAATCTCATATTAAAGAGAATAAAATTCTTATAGTTTTGGTATTATTGTTTTGCCAAAATATATACATATGTTGAGATTAAAAAAGAAAAAGATCATTTATATGATTAATATCGTAAGTGGAATCCGAAGTCCGAGATCAGTTATGGCGTAGTTAGACCGGTTCAACTCGGTTTAATTATATCGTTTGATAACGGTTTAATATGAGTGTAATGTTATGCACATCATTAGTGAGTAATCGTATTCGTATTCTAAATTTGGAAAAATGCGAGAAAATACAACATTTTTACATAAATACCCTTAATTTGATAAAGGAAATTGTATATTATTAAGAATATTATGATATTCCGTTTTATTACGCCAGTGTTGCGATTAGATACATTCAAAAAGTTGTTAGAGATCCACGAGAAGCCTAGAAGTTTACCTAATATGTTGAATTTCTTAAGATCAACAATATTTGGAACATGGATAGATCTTCGGTGTACATAAGGGATCCGCGTTTGATATATTTAATACTTTCGACTTAGGTTCCATGTCATGATGAGAACCAAGAGTTTTGATTGAAGAATCAATGTAAAAGGTTAAGGTTTAGTCTTTGACACTTATTAAAGGATTTTAATGTGGTGCAGAGCCGCATGTAAAGGGTGAGTTTGGTGGTACATTTACGATATGTTTCCTAGTTTTGAGAAGAAATAAATTAAAAATGGAAATGCGGACACTTATTTTGGAAAGGAGGGAGTTGAAGATAAAAAAAGTACATAAAAGATAAATTTACTTTTATATACGAGGGATATAAAAGAAGAAAGATGAGAGAAGGTTAAGTAATCATATTCTGGTTAATTAACCGGAAATGAGGAGAGAGAAATACAACATATTTACATATATATCTTTAATTTTATACATTTTCTCCGTCACAAAAAGAATGTATAACACCCCTAAAATTACCTCAGGGTTAAAATAGTAATTTGACTCGGAAGCGATGGATAAAAGATAATATTATAACTTATCTTACAAAATGACCATAGATTTTTTTTCGCGAGTTTACAATATTAAAATGTTGCTGAAACAAAACATATAATTGTTATACAAATCCCCATACATGTTAATTAACAAAACATTCATAAATATATCAGAGTTATGGCACGTATCAAACATTCTTCAAAACCACCTTCCTGCCCAACCCACATAAGACATGCATAACCTGCAGGAAGGGAAATGGTGGGATTAGCACAAAGCTAAGTGAATGAATGTACAACTAACAATTCAACTTAGCTTAATAATCTGTTTACACTAAGCACAATAAACACATAAACTCAAGAGGATCGGCGGTTACTGAGGAACCCTACAGCCGCGGTGGCCCTCAGTAACACTTACCCACAATCTGTAAAGGCCCATACAGAATAGGCCGATAACTTGGCACTACAACACAACAACACAGTTTCCAGCGACAACACATGTATCTGGAACCTGTGTTGAACACAGTAGTAACCAAGTCCAATCGCAATTGACCTCTGAATAACACAGATGCCCGAAGGCCACATATGCACAACAAGTAGGTATACAAAATCATAACTCAGACTAAACAGTCAATCAAGGTTTACGTTACTTGTTGTAATCACACCATTACAACTAACTCAAATTATGAGTTGCAGATCCACTCACCTGTCTGCAACAGTCCACACTCAGAGATCTTATGTTACTGAGTCTTCTGCTGATGATTAAATGTAAGAACAATCTGATGATGATAGCAAGTAATACAAGGATTCACAGCTTATACAATAACACACTCAATTTATGTTTAAGTTGGTGATTTTTTTTTTTTTTTTTTTTGGAAAGAAACTTGAAAGAGAAATGAAGGAAATGAGTTGGTGAAATGAGATGAAAATTGGTGAGTTAGGTGATTTATATCACCAACCAACTCAAAGACTTGCTAATTTTAATCCCGTGTTTGGCTTATTGTCTGGAACCTGAAAACCGTTTTGCGAGACAAGTTATTTTATTTTACCGACAACTATTTTAATTTACAACTATTACTAATTTACCTGACACAATTAACTATTCGACATTTATCTAACTTTCCTATCTAATAAACACATTAATATAATATATATATATATATATATATATCAAAAAAAATTGGGAAATTACATGATTACCCCTAAGCCACAAGAGTGGGTGTTACAGAATGTCTGTCAACAAATTTTTTTTTTCCATTTAAAATAGTTTATTTTAAGGTTACTTCTTTTTTCTTTGAACGACCGGAAGATTTTATATCAAAGAAGCTAGCGGGCGACTAGCAAAACAATTACAAAGAGTGAAGGATCATTGAGTTATGTAACCACAAAGTCCAAGTAATTCAACTCTTACCAAACTGATTGGAAAACCAATCAAAAGAACTAATAACAATGTTCTCAAAAATGTCGCTTTTTTCATGCTCGAAAGTTGAAAAAGTATGCTGTTCCAATACCTCCAAACCATCCAAATTGTCGAGTACACTATGACTTCCAAAGATTTTCGATTGACTACTCCCACATTAACCGAATCTACCTACTCCAATATTGAAGGCAAATCATAAAAGAGCGGAAAAGGAAGATCTAACCATTTCATCACCTTGTTCCATACTTGGTCCGTCACCATGCATCGAACGAAGACATGATCTCTATATTCAACCTGCGCATTCCATGAAGGCAAAGCACTACCACAACGTCGACACCTCTCTCCAATATGTTTATTCTTGTAGGAATTCTATCCAAAATAACTCTCCACATTAAAACATTTATTTTAATTGGCACATTTTTACACCATCTAGTCCCCGTTTGACCCTCTTCGAGAAGCAGAGAATCAATGTGCGATCGGGCACTTGCCACTGAGAACACTCTTTCACTATCCAACTCCCACACCCATCTATCTTCTCTATTCGACAATTAAACATTTTGTATCAACTCTAGCAAAGCCGAGAGCTGATGAAAAGTTCTCCCACCCGATCGAACATCTCGAGTCTAATTCCACACCCACCCGTCATCTACCTTCCTCTCCGCAATCAAACACTCTTTATCTACTTCCATATCAAACACTCGCGGGAATCTATCCATAAGCCTAGAACTCCCAATCCAAACGTCTCTCCGAAAGCGAGTATCCCTACCATTCCTGATCGTTTATACATGAAACCATGAGGGATGATTTGCTAACTTTGCGTTTTATAAAATAGCTTAACCAATGAAGCCCACACCCCACTACCTTTCAGCCTTATGTTTGGGTGCCCAAGACCATCATCCGACCCATGAATACTACGAATAACCCTTGCCCATATGGATTGTTTATTTGTCAAAAATCGCCACCTCCATTTGTATAGCAAAGCTATATTTTATGCTTTTAAGCTACCTATACCCAATCCACCTTTTTCTTTTGTATTCAATACTACATCCCATTTCACCCATGCAATCTTTCTTTCGTTGTCTGCTCCGCCCCACAAGAACTTAGCACGTAATTTTTCAAGATCCTTAAGCACCAATTCGGGCACATTGAATATAGAAATATAGTAAATGGTCAAACTACCCAATACGGAACGAAGCAACGTTAAGTTACCCCCGATAGATAGAAGCTTAATTTTCCAAGTAGCAAGTCGCTTTTTAAACCTTTGCATCATGTCATACCAATTATTTACTTGCCCCATATTCCGCCCAACAAGTAATCCGAGATACGCAAACAGAATTGGGGCCGCCGAACACCCCGTGACAATTGCCAATGTTTCTACCTCATGCATGGTGACTCCCACGCTATATAATTTTGATTTAAGAAGGTTTATTCTTAAGCCCGAGACCAGATAAAAGGAAATTAATACCATAATGAGGTTACATATGTTCCTTTCATCCCATTCTCCAATAAACAATGCATCGTCCGCAAGAAAAAGGTAAGACAAAGTGATCTCATCCTTTCCCATGCTAACACCTCGAAACATGCAATGAGCAATGGAGTCTTCCATAGCAACATGTGCAACCCCTCCATTACAATAATAAATAGAAATGGAGATAGTAGATCACCTTGCCGAATGCCTCTTTCCATAGCGAACTCAGGAGTTGGGCTTCCATTAACAAGTATAGATGCACGAGAAGAGACCGAGCATGCCTTGATCAAACCAATCCACTTTTCATGAAACCCCATGAACCCCATCATTTGTAATAAATAATCCCAACTAACCGAATCGTATGCTATCAATCCCTTATTCTTTTTCCGCTTATACCATTCAATGACCTCATTTACCACAAAGGGGTCATCCAAAATCTGTCTGCCTTTGATAAATTCAGATTGTTCCGAGCTCACCACACTATCAATTACTTATGCCTTTATATTTAAAGTATGTTTGACTTCTACTATTTAAAAAATGAGTTATTAAAAGTAATAAATGAGGTAAGATATTAAAATGAGAAGTTTAATGATTTTAATAGTTATTTCAGAATAAATAAAAATAGTAATGTCGAAAATTCTTTTAACATGAAGGAAGGAAGTAGGCAAATTTTGTTATGGATATTTTAGTAATTTATTCACGTTTAGTTATTTGCCTTCTAAGTTTTCTCTTTCGGAAAAAATGTTTATGAAAGAAAATTTATTACGGAGTAAATTATCTATCCGCTTTATTTATTTCATTTTCTTAAAAAAGAAACTCGAAATACAAAACCATTTTGATTTCTTTTTGCTTCTTTCAACTTCCATTTCTTTCTCCTCAAAATTAAACTTGAGAGCATAAATGAAAAAACCACCTACGTAAGAGTAAAGATTTTAAATTGGTGTTTGAGGCACACCCACATGAGGTAAGATTTATAGGTAAGGATGCAAATTCAACACATATGATGCAATTTTGTAATTGGTGAGAATGGTGACACGTTGAACAAATATTCATGGGTCTGGTATCTATGATGAAGCCCCATATTTCGAAAGCTTTGTATCTCGTTGAACCATCGTAATGGTTGGCCTACCCCGGAACACTTGGAACGTTCAGTAATATATTATATCACAGATAACACGTACATTTTGCAAAGCATTAATAACTAAGTTTTTAAAAAACATTACCACGTCAGTTGTCACCTTACACGGTGCTAGGTGATACTACCAAGGATTCAAACTACGACGGCATAGAAAAGTTCATGTCCATGACATAAATGCACGTTTTTCATCACATTAGTAATCTTTTCATCACATTAGTAATCTTTAAACAATATATGTATGCTATGTTAACTCAGGTGTCAATAAATTAAATAAAGTTCTTGTGGATCCGAAAGAAATTTTGACAAATTGAATAATTTCACAAAGTTTTATGACATTTTGTTTAAACTTAAAATCAATAATAATAATAAAAAAAAGATTTACCATGTCTAGGTGGACATGGAAAAATTGCTAAATACATTAGTAACCCCCAAATAATCCACCTTCACCTATAACTCCCAATAAACACCCACAGTACACACAAACACTCACAGTACAACAAACACACTCACTCACTCACCCAAATCCCAAATCTTTTCTTTTTCAACCTTCACCTGTAAAGTTCCACACTTTCACATGCTCGCCATCTTCATCCTTGTGAATCTTTATATGGAGGCTGCACACCACCTTTTTTAACCCTAACATGCTTTAATAATGCCATTCAAAACCAACCCATTTCAATCTTTCACCAAAAATCCTAACTTTTTCAAAACCCAAGAACAACTGTGTGTATTTTTAGTGTAATTGGTGTTATTATTATTATTATTTTTTTTTTGATGGGTCATGATGATAATGTTCATCAATGGGGTTTCTTGCCACCAACTCAAGCTCCATCATGGTACACACAAGATCAAAGAGATGACCATTGGAGACATTTTGATAAATCTGTTAATGCAATTTCTTTTGGGTTTGTAGCCACTGCTATTTTGATTTCTATGTTTCTTGTTATGGCAATTTTTGAGAGGTTTCTTAGAACAACTTCGCCGGTGTTGTCACCAGACGGCGGTGGAGGTGGCCGGAATCCTGCCGGAGTTGTTAGTTCTCAGATGGGTTTCAATTCAAAATTAGATCATTCTTCACTTAAGGTCAGTTCTTCAAGCTTTCTAATTTTTTGAGAAAATAAATAAATAGATTCGCAAAAATGTGATTTTTTAATGTATTTATTGAATTTGTGAATGAACTTGATTGTGGTTTTTGTCTGGTTATATGAAACATGATTGGTGAAATTTAATATTTTTAGTTATTTTATTTGTTGTGTACATTTGCTAAATTTCATTTCTTAATTAACATAAGAAATTAACCATAATATTCTTTTAACCGACTAAAGAAAGTTCCCTTTTTAACTATCAAGTTTTTATTATGACGCTATACTAATTGGTTTTTTAAAAATGCTCACTATTTATCACGCCTGTAAATAATTTTAATTTAGGGGATATTTTGGGAAAAAAAAGGCAATTTTAATAGGTCATTTTAGCATAGAAATTAGCTTGGTTAGCTTAGAGAGTAAATTAGGGAGTAATGTTCAAATAAAAAAATGTCATGAGTTAAAAGGCTTTTGCTGTCTCCATATTTAGAGATAGACAAAATGGAATAGAGATATTGAAGGAAAAATATATTCTAATAGTTTTTATATTTATAGAAGAAAGTCAAATTATCTCTCTCTCTATATATATATATATAGAGGAATAGTGTTTATTCTATTAAACATTTAATTAATAGAAGTACATTTCAGTGTTATAATTAATATTAGTTAAATTTTAATTGTTAAATTCTTAATGATAAAAATTCTTGCTTATTAATTATTATTAGTAGATAAATAAAGTAAAAAAAAATAAATATATCCAAAAATAAATCACTATAATGATCACGAATAAATAAAGTTGGATAACTAAACAAATTCAAACTTAAAATACTTTTAAAATATCGTGTAAAGACGAATTAAATATGGATAACTAGATATAAAGTTGTACTTTTAGAGTAGATGGTTTGAAGAGAGTATTTTTAAAGGAAAAATATGTTGAAAAATTCTATATTTCATCTATATTTAAAGATATAGATGATTTGAGATGACCTTATGTGCTTTATTTTGGTAATAGACCCTAGATTATAGTTACTAATGAATATTTGGGAAATGTCTAAAATAGGTACTCTAGATCGAAATTGATTTGTTTAGTTCACAAATTTCATTCATTTTGTGGGGTTTTGGAGCTTTTTAGAAAAGTTTATGTTGTTCTTTTAAATTTACTTCTTTAAGGCGACAACAAAATTTTCTTTTATAAAATTGTGATATGAAAAAGAAAAGAGTTTGCTTGATTGAGAACATGTCATGGCCCTCTTTGTCAAGACAAGGCCATGCTTGTGCATGCCTTTTTTGTCTCTCTTGTTTTTCTCAATTCTCAAGTTATGGGCCCTTTAAATTGTTTGAAACTTCTTATCTATTCTCTCTATATTTATGACAAAATATTGCAACTTGACTCATTTGTTTCATCATTTTTGTGTCTATATGTTAGTACGTGTCATCATGCCATTTTCAAGAAAGCTAGCTAGAAGGAAATATGGTTGAGATCATTTTAGCAATCTGGTTGCAAAAGTTTCTTTAATCACTCTTGTCACCTGGAAATCATTTCACAACCTTAAAATACAACGTTCAGTTGTAGCATTACATCTTTATACGTCTCAAGACACAATGTTTAATAAACGTTTTTTTTTTTAATGATATATATGCCTGATTAGTAGATTGGTCTAGTTATTGCTAGAATGTGATAACATAATCTTTGAAAATGGTTCGTTTTAAAACATTTTTATTGATTAACATGTGACATTAAACAAAAGGTAGATCAATTGATCAAGCTCAAATATCATTTGTCTATTTTTGGGTATAACACTACATCTTTCATGTGTCTAATGATCTTGTTGAATCTATAGCCACTTTGGTAACCCTCTTAAAAGGCGTGTCTTTATTGATTTGAAAATTTTAGAATTCTAAACTTTTTCTATGCTTTTTGAAATATGAAAAATAATTATCGTTATACTTGTTAAGGAATATCCCATTTTATATGATATCTTGAGTTCCACTTGGTTGGTGGATTGTCTAAAATGTTTAGAATATGGTTTAATGGTGGTAGGGATGTAGTTTTTCTACTATATATGCCTATAAGACATAAGAAACAAGAAGGATGAGGGTGATGCTTATTTTTTTACAAGGCATATGTGTATCTATTATTTCAAGATCATGTGGATACTACCTCATGTAGTATGTTTTTGATTATGATAGTTGCATTGTATAATGGCCCCATATAAATAGCTAGCTGGTTTCTTGTCTAATTCTCTTTTGGCTACATGAAGTTGTGCTATTTTTGGTTGGCAAGATTACAATAGTAATAACATGATATCATGGTTTGAGTTTTTTATATTACCCGTACAACTAATTATATTATATACTAGGTTGACAAGATAATATTACCTTAAAAATTGTGATACTCCATTAACAGTTAGTTTTAGTTTATTGGAAGTGGAAGTACCAACCATACTATGGCCACAATCTATATGGTTTAAGGACAATCACGCAAGATTAACCGACTTCAACTTGGTTTTAACTTTTAACAACAAAGATGTTAAAAATAAATAATAAATAAAAACAACATTTAAAACTCTTTATTTGTACCGAGTACTATATAATATTGGAGTAATTAACTGTTACACTTACACCCCTATTTCAATAGAAAAACACTAGGGGTGCCTTGAGGAATAGGATAAAGTTTGTCGTAATTGTACTGTATATATATTTAAATATTCAATTTGTAGACAGATTCCTAAGCACTTATGTACGATTTATTATATTTTATTATATAAAGAAATTAATACATTTGTCTTATTGAAACTATAGATACAAATTAATCGGATAAATATGTATATTAATTTATTTTTCTTCATTCAGATTAATATATATTTATTGGATATAATTAATTTTTATTTTTTTTTTCTAAAAATATATAAACATTTTAGTAATCGTAAGATAGATTGTTACAATATAAATAATATAGTTTTTATAAAAACTCTATCTTTAGTTTCTTGTGAACTAAACATATAAATATTTTAGACACGTTTTGATCAATAATTCTTACAAATAAGTAATTAACATTATATAGTAAGAAGCAAAATTTAGCTAAGTAGTGTGTTTTTCTTACTATATATAAGAATGTAGGAAATTTAGTTTCAAGAAATATATAATGACAAATAGAGAAAATAAAATATTTAATAGGAACTTAATACAAAGAAACTTTATGACCAAATGAAATATTTAGAACTTTTAACATTTCTTTAACTTTAAACAAATATGTAGTTTAATATTTAAAATTATATACGTATGTATCTATTCGGGTGGTAATAAATGAATTTTATGGATGACAATTTTTATTTCACTTTCGTATCTATTATACATTCATTTAAATTATCGATATTCACACTGATAGATCAAATCAATCGAATATCATTTTGCATTGAGACATATAATACTATTATTATTATTATTATTATTATTATTATTATTATTAATTTGTCGGGATCGGATTAAAGCAACATATGCCCGTATTTTAAGGAGTCGAATGAATCAAGGCATGATTTTGTGATACATTTTTTGTATTTATCCTCGTAAAATATGTTTTTGATTCTCGATCTTAGTGACTACCAAATTGTTTGTCGTTTTTACCTTATTATATGCTAAAATAAACAGTTTATTATTATTATTACTACATTATTATTCATCGAAAGTAGAATTTGTATATCGAAAACTTCAAAGATTGACTCATCATCTTAAAATATTGCTTGTTTTTTATATTGGGCTATTGGCCGGGTTTGGTTGCCAGGAAAAGGTGATCCATCCATTTGTTTAGCATTTTTAGTGTTTAATTTTTTAACATTTCATTTACAAATTTTAACCAAGTGTGTTTGTCTATGTGTGTATTTTAAATAAGTGAAACATGTACAAGATTAAAATAAATTATGTGTATGCATTTATGAAAGGCCAAATTTGATATATCGATCAAGTAACAAATAAGTTTGAAATAGAGAATTTTGTGTAAAATACTGACATTTTTGTGAAGTACTCCATATAATTATGAACTATCTACGTATTGTAAGCTAATATACGTTTATATGGTTCATTTTGCCTATCAAATGCAATTATCCTACTTAGTTACATTATAAATAGCGTCACGCAAGTCTTTTTAATACGCCTAACAAAAACCCTCAACATTTATCGTTTGGTTGTTTTAGATATCGGAAAATGCTAGAGAAGTTTCGGTATTGATGCCAGGAGAAGATGTTCCAACGTTCATTGCTCAACCAGCTCCGGTACCATGTCCATCAGAGCGTATTCCATGGTCCCCGGACCCACGGATCTTGTATCCAAAGCTTACATCAAACTCGAATTCTCAATCAAACTAATCCATTGTATGTCCTTGATCAAAGTCAAACCTTGTTTTAGATCCATTTTCTTTTTAAGACCCATTGCTAGAATTTGAGAAAGTTCATGGTTTGATTCTCCATGGCTCGCGGATTTGTAGAGTAAACCCTTATATTAATGGGTTTGATTTTGTATATATTGTTAGTTGTGAAATTAAGAAAATGTCCTTAGACTAGCTAATCTTCCGTTTTAACTTCCACTTGCTTTGATATTTGATGGTATGTAAATCTACTTTAAACATTTTCATTTCGTATTTTGTTGTTTTATCTTTTAATAATAATGCTATGGTCTCTAAAATCAATCATAAACTTGATTAGCCATTACTTAAGTGTTGATGTAATTTAGTTTGATATGAGACCTATCATAATATTAGATACAACTGTAAAAAAATAAAAGTTATAATATTAATTATGATTATAATTGTGATTACATAAGTAGAATTGTATGTCTATTTATAATAGAACATAACTAATGGGGATAAGAAACATAAACTTTATATCTAATAGACCATAAATCCATAATCGAGTTTGGGCAAACCTAATCATCTAATACTATATCCCAGTTTGAGCGGGAGACTTCTGAACAAACAAACTGGAACGAATGTTGTTAGCTTAGATAACCTTCTTCTTTTGGAATGTTGAAAGTCACTTTTGGTGGTGGTTTGAACCTAAAGCTCTGATACCATGTAACACCACCATACTTAGCCTCATGAAGAAGATTTCGCAACCAACAAGTCTCTACCACAACATTGGAAACACCACGATACTCAATATCTGCACCAGAACGAGAGACAATATATTTTTGCTTAGATGACCACGACAATAAATTGTTTCCAACAAAAACACAATAGCCCGAAGTGGAGCGGCGAGTGGTTGGGCAACTAGCCTTGTCAGCATCTGAATAAGAAACTAAGGAAGAAGTCGAAGATGAATATAGTTGTAAGGCATAGCCCAAAGTACCTTTCACATACTGTAAGATTTGCTTAAGAGCCGCAAGATATGACTCACGATGATCATGCATATAGAGACATATTTGTTGAATTGAATAAGGAAGGTATGGCCGAGTAAACATGAGGTACTGAAGAGCACCAACAAGGCTTCGATAAAGCGTCAGATCAGATACCTGAGTACCATCGGTACTTAATTCAATCTCGTTATTAACAAGAGTATGACAAGGCTAATAGTAGAGCCTGCCTGGATGCTTAAGAATTACCATTACGTACTTTTCTTCTGGGAAAGAAATATCCCAGTGTTAATACGAGTAACCGAGATGCCCAAAAAATAAGATTACAATAGAGGAATATCCGAGCCCTATGGAAAAATAAATAAAGAATAGTCACATATACTATGATAAAAGCCAAGATGAGTAGCATAACTCGCAAATAGCTGAAACCAGGCCCGAGGAGTCTGTTTAAGGCCGTACAGAGATTTCTGTAAAAGAAATACATTATCAGGACGCTACGGATCTTGAAAACCAGGCGGCTGATACATATACATAGTATCAGACAAAGAACCTTGCAAAAAGATATTCTTGACATCAAGTTGATGGACAGGCCAATGTCGAGAAACCGCAAGACTGAGAATTGTGCGAATGGTAGTCGGCTTAACAACCGGGCTAAACGTCTCATCATAGTAAACGCCGACCTGCTGACTGCATCCATTAGCAACAAGGCGAGCCTTGCACCTGTTAAGAGATTCTTCTGGAAAGTACTTGTGCTTAAACAACCACATGGAACTAAAAATGTTTGCGTCAGGCGATCGGGGCACAAAAATTCAAGTATTTTTTTGAAATAAACACATTATATTTATCAAGCATAACACCTTGCCATTTGGGGTCATTTAAAGCATGAATATAGCTTTTGGGCGTAAGTGAATAGTAGACACATTAAGATTATGATGGGATAAGGGTTTGTTTTTACCTGGTTGGAAGCGAGTAACCATATGGTCAGTCGATGTTAGATTGAGCAATGATTGAGTGGGGGAGGTGGAGGCATGTTGCGCTTTGGATGGGTGGGGGGCTAGCATAGCAGTTGGAGTATGGGCCGTGGGGATTGAGTGGCAAGTTGGGCCTCCTTTTGAGTTTGGGTTGTGTAATGTCCCGTAAGGCCGAAAGCAATAGACTACTCAGGTATCCTCCAGGTTCAACTAAAAACAATGGTGGAAGGATAATAGTAGCACACTATCTTAAGCTTATAAGGGACTCAAATTTCTTATCTAATACCAATGTGGGACGGGTTGTTACAAACTCCCCCAGTTAAACTCCTGACGTCCTCGTCAGGCCGAAACATAACGAATAACCAGGATCCATACCCTAGGAGATGCACAAGCCGCGTGCCCATCACACCCCGAGAGGCTATGGCTTTGATATCATATGTAATGTCCCCCAAAGCCGAAAGAAATGGATTACTCGGGTATCCTTCAAGTTCAACTAAAAACCATGGTGGAAGGACATTAGTAGCCCACTACCTTAAGCTTATAAGGGACTCAAATTTCTCATCTCATACCAATGTGGGACGGGTTGTTACACGTCGAGTGTGAAGAGGATTGAGTTTGGGACGGTGGAGTGGGGTGAGGCACATAAGAGTTGGTAAGTAATTGACGTGCTATAATATTTGGTTAATTATTAAGAAATATATAAGAGGGGGCATGGTTAGGTGTGACGAAACCATATGGGAAGATAGTCATGTCAATGTGACATTGAGGGAAATTATAAACTTTGTTGGTAAAAAGATCTAGGCAACGATACCCACGGTGATTGGATGGGTAGCCAAGAAAGATGCAACGGGTCAAGCTTGGGGCAAGTTTGTGGGGGATATCAAGGTGGGGATAGTAGAGACAACCAAATACGCGTAAATTCGAGTAGTTGGGTTGGTTTCGTATAGGGGAAAGTGTGGAGTTTCTTTATTAATTGCGGAGGAATTTAAAATCTTTTGGAGATAGGTGTCCATGTAAAGCGCCTCAACCCAATAATTAGTGGGTAAGTGTTCTTGGAACAAGGGAGGTCCAGACGAGATTGTTAATAGTGTGAATCATTCATTCATATTTGTCATTTTGTTGTGATGTACGGGGACATGAAAAATGTATACGAAGTCCTTGTTTGGTGAAAAGTTGGTTAATTGTGGTGTTGTCAAACTCACCACCACGGTCACATTGAAATGTTGTAATTTCTTTATTAGATTGAGTATTTACAAAAGAGTGAAATCCGAATGGTCCAAAAAATGATATAATTTAATACCAATATTACTCGTGTAATGTCCCCCAAAGCCGAAAGCAATGGACTACTCGGGTAACTTCAAGTTCAACTAAAAACCATGGTGGAAGGTTACTAGTAGCTCTCTACTTTAGGCTTATAAGGGACTCAAATTTCTTATCTCATTCCAATGTAGGACGGGTTGTTACAACCTCCCCCACCTAAACTCCTAACGTCCTCGTCAGACCGAAATATACCGAATAACCAGGATCAATACCTCAGGAGATGCACGAGCCACGTGCCCGTCACACCCCGAGAGGCTATGGCTCTGATACCATGTGTTTGTCCCCCAAAGCCAAAAAGCAATGGACTACTCGGGTATCCTTTAGGTTCAACTAAAAACCATGATGGAAGGATACTAGTAGCCTACTAGGTTGAGCTTATAAAGGACTCAAATTTCTTATCTCATTCCAATGTGGGATGGGATGTTACAACTCGGAAGTGGAGAAGTTCACAAATCCAAATGAACATGATCAAATAACTAATCAACAATAGTGTTTTGGTACGACCTTTTGGTACGTTCACCACAATACGACGTGGTGGTGCAAGAGCAAACATATTTTGTCTTGAATATACGAATAATCTTGTTTCACCAAATTCCGGTTGTGTCGGTTTCGAAACTTTTGTTGGCTTTTGAGATCTTGAAATCAACCTTTTGGTATGTTCAAAGAATGCGGAATCACAACGATCAACCTTTTGATAGTCGAATATTCTGGTTGATTGTGATTTCTCAGAATACTTCTTATTCTTTTGCATAGATTAATTAGTAAACTATGAAATCTTTTTCGCACAAATCATTTTTGAACATGATTTGGAAGATTTATCCGGGGAAATCTTCTTAGGAACCTTGACTTGTGGTTCAGTAGTTGAGTGAGAGACTTGAGTAATTTTCTCACGAAGATCTAGAATAGTTTTTAATGAAATATTATGATCTTCTTGAAGTTTATTTATCGCTGTTTGTTGACACTCAAGGTCTAAAATTCGGCTTTTCAGTCCGACAATTTTTGAACGCATTTCTTCACGTTCAGTCTCCAGGTTAACTATTTGTAATTTGAAGGATCTAATATCTTCTTCCTTCTTTATCAACATTTCACTATTCCCTTCGTCTGGACTTTTGTTCAATATATCATCTCTTCCAAATCTTTCTTCAATTGCTGCCCAAAGTTCGAAAGTTGTTTGCTTCTTATTGAAAAGCATCAACATATCCCTTGATAAGCACATTATGATTGCAGCATACGCTTTACGTTCTTTTTCATAATTCCGCTTCTTTTCAAAGGTCATTAAATCAACAGGCTTATTGTAATTACCACCCCTATATGTTTCAGCCATCGGTTGATTAACATATTTCTTTGTTAGATAAACAAGCAATTCCGAATTATTTAGTGGCATCATAAATTTTAAATTGATAACGTCAATTTGCGTAATCTAAATGACTTGGTTTAACAAATCTAGGTGGTTCGGTAATCTTATTGTCAAACTTCGAGAAAGTCATGTTCACTAAAATTTTCCCTCCAAAATTGTCAAAAAATTTCCGAGTAAAATTTAAATTTTTCTCTAACCAAAATTAGTCAATGGAAAGCTTAAATTCAAATTTTGATAATTAACAAATTTTCCCTCCAATTTTTTCTTTGTTAGCTTGAAAGAAGAACTGTCGCAACTATCTTCTATGCAACAATATAGAATTGTCGCACGACAAACAGTAGTAGCAGATAGTTTCTATAGAAAATTCAAAATCTAAAATTCACCGCTAAAAACTTTTGCAATCGATCACAAATACCTCGTAATCATTAATATGATCCATTACGCATCCATTCTTTTTCATACATGTTGTTTTCAACTCTTAATTCAGATTAAATTGATATTTTGAATACAAAACCCAAAATCAAATCAAACACTTTTATGAGAATCGCATACACAAATTTGAATCTCCTTTTGGCTCTGATACCACATGTAGGTCCACGTACCTACGAATTTGATTTGAATTGAACAATTAATCGTGGGGAATCCGAATCAATTGTTTAAATGACTTCTTTTATTGATATTCAATAACAATTACAGAAGTATTTTTACAAATTCGCTCAACTCTCTCTCAACTCAAAAACTCCGAAATCAGTTGTGAAAAAAAAACTTTTCTAAAAACTGAAACTATGTTTTATACATACTGTTACTACAACAACCTGCGACAGTCTATACGACAATTAGGAAATGTCGCATTTAACAAGTGTGCAACAATTATGAAATGTCGCATTTAGCAAGTGTCGCACTACAACTGTCGAAAATCATACAAAACATGTCGTTCATTCAAGCTGATATTTCTACAGGCTGCTTGTCATACAAATATGCACCAACTGGATTTTCCCAATGATTATCCTAATAATTATGATCATTATGGTGAAGAAAATATCAAGAAAGTTAATAATATTGATCATCCGAGTGTTAGTGATGTTGTTAAGGATGATAATGAAGAGGATGAGGTTCCGGATCCCAAAGACACATATGACAAACCAATACCGATAAAACCAAAAAATGATATATTCTGGAATATGCCTCCCGTGTTATGCGAAAATGATCGAGAAGAAATAACACGACCAGTTACCATGTATAAACCCGCTTACTGGGTTCAACTTGGACAAACATTTGAAACTTAAAGAGGAGTTACTCTTACAATTGCATACCAAATATGTCGAAGACGGTTTTCAAATTTAGCTAAAGAAATCAGACAAGACTCGGTACATATTGTACTGTTTGTTACTTAATTGCAACTGGATGATAAGTGCAACACGTATCAAAGATAGTAACAACTTCCAAGTCAGGAAGTTTGTTGACGTTCACACGTGTTATCGGACTCAAATTCTAAACAATAACAAACATGTAAGCATGAAAGTGCTCGGTCACATTTTGAAGGAGTTGATGACTTTCGAATGACGTGTTTATAGATGCAAAGAGATTAAACTTGATATGTCTATCCGTTTTAAAATCAGTCTTTAATACATGCAAGTTTGGAGGGCAATATGTTATGCACTAGTGTTATTGAGAGGTATCGATGAAGAATCATTTTGGGTGTTACCCTTTACCTACACAACTTAAAGTTGAAAAATGAAGGTAGCACAACGAATGCTATCATAGATGAGAAAGATAGATTTTTAATGTGTTACATGTCCGATTGCAAATCTCATATCTGGGTCGCAATGAAGGACGCTTGCGACTCGTGAACTAGGTTGCGTCTCTACCATGGTGATAAGGAATGCTGATAGCAAATTTCTAGTGGGCTTCTACCGGATAGAATAAATTAGTATAGCTTTTTTCTAAACCAAAATTTTTAAAATTTTTCTTTTTTTTGCAAAATTTTCAATTTCCCTGTAATCAAACAGTAATACTTGATTCAATTGGCAACATTCGGACCATCAAATCGGCATATATCATTGATTCAAAGACAAATTTATTCTAAATCAGCTAGTTGTTAGTAAAACTTTTCGTGCTCTAAAATCTAGGAGATTTCAGTTTCTCTTATGTGATTGTATACATTAAACATATAGCATCACGTTAATTAATATTAATAATATGAGATAATTTACATGCCCCTAATTTTTGAAGTCCATGTATCCATCTCGTCCACCCTTCAGAACGTCCCCGTCTATATTACAAGTATTAACCCAGCTACAGTTGAAGTTGGACTAGTTACTCCGTATGATTTAACACCTCTTCTAACTTAATGGACCAATCCTGTAAACGTATATTATGGGCTTGATGTATTTTGGACCTAAATAACTTAGTACGAGCTTAAAGCCCAATAATGTACTGTTCGGTAAAAGCTTAATGGGCTTTGGGTAATTACATAATCTTTCCGTTTCTTTCTTTTATCATCACATTTTTAACATGCATGTATTTTGGAGAAATTTATGTCCTAGTTTTATTACAAGTTAACCTAATATGTAATATCATTAAATCAAAGTTAGTAATTGGTATATATTAACATTTTCTTCACCCTATATAAAAATAGATTTTCTAATGAGTGCCCTAAAGGCATTGGTTAAGCATGCCATATATAAATTTGAGCATTAATTAATCACTAACATTTCCATATTTATATAGCACTATAGCATCACCTTCCATATATAACTTAAGTTTGTTCATTTACACTGGCCAAGTTGTTGGCAAAAAATTTAATGAAAAAATAGATAGTATGTGAATATCACCCAAATATTTTACTTTATTTTCTTTATAGAGAGTGATTTATATTAAAGCATAAATCGAAATGTGAAAAACGAACAAAAAAAATAGTAATTTGATTTGGTTTGGTTCAGTTTGGTATTTTACATTGTTTGGACGGTTCGGTTTCAACATTTTGAAACCAAAAACCAATTGATTTTACTTGTTTGGTTTGGTTTAAACCGAATGAACACCTCTAATTTTAGACTTGTACAATAAAGATTATTGTTTTTCACATTAATTAAATAAAAAATTTACCCTTTTAGACATATAAATATTTACACGAGTCAAGTGATACATTTTCGTGTGAAGGGTAAGAATATGATGCAATGGGAAAAAATTAAAAAAGAAAAAGTAGGAGTAGTATGTTATTCAAAATATAAACATTTATTTAAATTAAATTAAATAGATCTTCAACTCTCTTGTTTTTCAATCAAGTTTTGTTGGATTGTGGGATGTCAACAACCCTTTTTCCTAGCGTCATTTATTTTCTTGTTTTTGTACCACTAAAGTAATCTTTTAACAAAAGTATAGCTTAATGACGTCAGCAAAAATCTCTATTAAAATGTTCTTACCAAATCATTTTTCCTTATAATGACCTATTACCATATATTTATTTAGTATAGTTTATTCCATCAAATATATAAAATGTGCGTGTTTAGCCAATATAATATATAATTTCATTGGTAGCGGTGTAGTAGGAACATCAAAAAGAAGACTAAATTGTTCAACAACTCCTCAAATTCAATTCAAACAAGTAATAAAATCATGTAAATAGTGTTGAAATCACGTGAAAATCCTTTTTGGTTTTGAGGAAGTGTCTTCTTCATACAAACTATTGCACCCTTGTGTTATCTCAATCAATATTAATATTAATATAAATATTTTATCAATGCTTCAAAAAAATAAAAATAAAAAATAAAAAATAAAATAAAGTTCATTTATTAATTCGTTAAAATGTAATTAAATATAAAAAAGAAAAGAAAAGTTTCTTTGATATCGTGTGGGCCCACCTTCTCCAAAGGTATTATCGTACGTCACAAATATTGACTCAAACCAACCAACCCAATCAAGGCCGGACCAAACGCTTATATCACAAGTTTCCTCAATTCACCTCTCAAACCTACACTAGCTATTACGGAGTACCTTTTACTCATAAATCATCTGCACCTTTTAATAATTTTCATCCTATTAATTGTATGACACATAGATAATGTGAATGCTCAACTTTTCTGATGTCATTTATTTCATTTTAGAAAACAACTTAATCACATTTAGAACCTTTTTTAGAGCATCTCCAGTTAAACTTTATCCAGAGTATCTCCAGGAAAATGTATATAATGTATCCTCATAGGCCTACAACAACTTTAAGAGTTTAGGGAGCGATAATACTATTTTTTAGTATTTTGAAAGAAAACTATTGTTAAAAAAATAGAGTAATGAAAATAATGTTTTGAATATGTTCTAATAAATAAACTTATTAAACGAAATAAATTTATTAAAAATAAATAAAAGTATTATAAATCCTAAAAAAACAAATTTATAAAAATAAAAGAATACAATCAAGCATCTGCCGAACCCGAATCCAATCCAAGTTCACTACTCTTATAAATCTTCCCCCTTTCCATTTCAATTATAACTTTGTCTCATCCCGACAAGTGATCCGTCAACATAGATGAAATTTGGCGTTGTGTTCTATTATAGTGAATAATAGAACTTTTGAGTTTTTGTGTTTTTGAAGTATGTTTGAAAATGAAAATGAGTGCTTTGATGTGTTTAAAATTATGTTTGAAGTGTAAAAAATAAGGTTTAAGAAAATAAAAAAATAGCTATTTGATTATTTTTTATTTCAAATGGTAGTATAACCGTTTGAAAATAAATAGGACGAAGCAGAGTCCACTTCCAGACGCCATTCCGGAGTGGCGGAACGCCGTCGGACAATGTTTCTGACAGAAAACGCTAGCGAGTCCTCTCTCACTCCGCGTGCTCTAGTAAATCTTTTTTCTATTGCTTAAGGAAAAACTTTTCTTAACAAAAGTTTGATATTTATCAAGTTTTTGGGGTAAAGTTATTTTTGAATATTTGTGAGTAAAGTTTTAATAGAGTAAAGTTTTGGAGAAACTTTCTCTCGTTGGAGTTAAAAAAATTTTGAAATTTTTTTCTTTTAAAAAGTTATGTGACGTTTTAAAAAAGCTTTAACAAGCTTTTGTTGTTGTGGATGCTCTTAAGAGCTCTCAATGTCAAAACAATTACTTCCGTCTTGACATTCATCCACCTCCATATTGATAGGGAGCGATGCATCTTGCGTCGTCTTTAACGATTTTTGTCTCAAACAAACGCTCGCTTTGGAGGTGAGGGCGAGTCCGGGTGCATATCTTTTACTTTTTTTATGATGTGTAACGTGTATAAATCGTGGGATCCATAAATGCTGAGTCATCCATTTCTTAATTGGCAGTGAAAAAATCTTCGCATGTACTTATAATGTGATGTTGATGTAGCATCCTTCTTTTATGTGTTGATAGTGCGTACTCTAATAGCGACAACCTTAATATAAATACACTAATGAGATCATTCACGAGCTGATATCTAATAAGAGTATGAGTTTGGTTTTTGCCTATTTAATCAACGTTTTTTAAAATTTGATCACGAATATAAATTAGATAGAAAGAAGAAAAAAGGTCTTAAAATGTTCAATGTTTATTGCAACTCCAAATTGAGTGAATAAATAATTTAACTATTATGAAACCGCCAACTTACATTGTCAACTACTATGAAAACGTCAAATAATATGTAGTTAAATACTAAATTTTATTTGGTTTTTAACCATCATTTACTAAATATCAATAATTTTATGGTTGTTGTCCATAGAGCTATGTACAACAAGATATATTACAAAACTAATTATATTTTCGTTTCAATATAAATGTTTATATCTTTATTTTCATTTATTTCTAAGTAGATGTTCATTTTATATTTTAACCAATCAAACAAGATACTTTAACCAATCAAAAATATAATTAGTAGATATTTTTAGAACTGTATGTATTATTAAAGTGGACACTTTAATTAAGACAAAACTAATTATTTTTGTTAAAACTCCTACTCCTTTCATCTCAATTAATTGTCTACTAGACAATACACATTTTAAGTAAAGTACGATAATTAAACTCTTAACCAATCTAATTTTATTTTCACTCACTTAAATGATTTTTGTTTGGTTAAGTTAATAATCTAAAAATTGAAATATAGACTAGTAGGAAATACGATTTTTATATGGTTGTAGTATCATGAGGCATGTGACCCAAGTCTATATGTCTGCATTTGGAGCATGTTCATGCTACTATGTTTTTCGACTTAGATTTTAAGTGTTAAGGCACAGCTTCATAATGTTGGCTATAAAGATCATAAACTCGTAAAATAAAACCACATGCCCACATACTTTTATAACATAAATTACCGTTCAAACTTAAAGTTACCACATTAATGGTTAAACTCTTTTAATTATCCTTCTAAAAATCAGTTAGAATGATATTTGACACTACTAAATAATCATATCATGTCATGTCATCCTATTATAAAAGGATTTTGGAAAAGATAATTATTTATACTAAACACTTTTTACAGAAAAATAAAACATTCCAGCGATACAAGCGGGTTATCAAGTGATTCGTCGTCGTTTCGATCAATCGGACTTGGGTCCCAAACACTCTCTTCTCCATCGTAACCCGAATTGAAATCAGGTTTCATAACCTTCTCCGGTAATTTAGATCCGACCCGACCCGAATAGTTTTCTCTCCTTTTCGCTGACGGACTTCTTCCCATTCCATTTCTAGCCCCACCTCCACCTCCACCTCCACCTCTAGCCACCATACGATTCGCCGGAGATCTCGATCGACCCACCGGTCTATTCCCTGGAACGGGCCTCTGCCGGCCGGTGGACCCAAACCCGGGCCCCCAGTTGTTCAATTCGTATCCGGGTCCAGGTCCAGGTCCAGGTCCGGATCTGACTCGACCCGGAGATTGTTGTTTGCCTTTCACCGGAGAGTTTCTTAGCATACGAAGCTCGCCGGAAACCGGCTGCCGGTTTCTTAACTTGGCCGGTGATCTATCGGTGACCCTCCTTCGAAGAACTTCAACGTCTTCTTCAACTGTAGTGGTTGAGATAGTCTCGCTCATGTTAGTACAGATCTCGGAGACTTCGCCGGAAACATTAATTTCATCAAGATTGTAATTCTGTTGATTTTGGATCTTGGTTAGGCTAGTTCTTGGTGTAACTTTTCTGGGTTGGTTTTCGATTTTTGTGAAATGGTTTGGGTTGGAGGTTTCGGAAAGTACTTCTTTCACCGTTTCTTCATCCAACGGTGGCGGAGCTCGGCTTGATTTTGATGAATGCCGGTGATATTGAGGAGATGGGGGTGGTTTATTTGTGCTAGCACAACAACCCATTATGTCAAAAATGAAAAAGATTGGAACTTCAATAAATTTGTAGCTTGAAATAATGGGTGGTGATGGTGGTGGCGTTAGGTGGTTTAAAGTTTTAGGGGTGTTGGGTGGGTTTACAAGTGATAATACAACGACCGATTATGTGAAACTTGAAACAGATTGGAACATTTGTAAGTGTGATGCAATGGGTTGTGGTGGTGGTGCTACGGTGGTTTTAGGGCTATTGGGGAGGTTTAGGAGTGAAGGTTGAATAAGATTGATAGTTTGAGATGATCAAGAATTGAGTGGAATCCATTTGGTGTAAAGAGTCGTTAAAGGGGAGTGGAAAGAAAGTGAAGTGGAGGGTGTGAAATGGGAAGTTTGTAGTCAAAGGTTAATAGTGTTGAATTTATTGGTATTTCCATGTATTCCAAAATAGGAGGCAAAGTTCTTCAAATTCTTGAATAATTTTATGGTATTAAATGATGGTGAAAAATGAAATGAATAGTGAAAAGTGTAAAAGAAAAGGGTAAAAAGGGTAGTAATTAAATTAACTGAACAGTAGTAGTAATGGTTTCGTGAAAATTGAATAAGTATGTGTATAGACTACAGTGAATCCCATTATTGCATTACTAAGATTCCCTTAACAAATCGTTTCTTATTATGGAGTCTGATATAATGGTACTGTAATTTCGAATATGTTTGAGTATTGATAGAGCAATTTTACAGTTTCTTTTTATATAAAATAATAATAATAATAATAATATAATATAATATAAACAGAGATTTAGAGTACACATCACCTTGTCCTTTAATCAATTTGATACCAAAACCTTTTTTGGATCTAATTATATTCTAAAGTATTACTCAACTCTTACACTGACAATCTAGAAGTCCTAACTTTACAAGTATCATGGCTTTTCTCTTATAGTTCTTTTTTTATTATTATTTTTTATTTTTAACAACTCATAATATTAAAACTTGTAAAGAGAGAGAAAACCCAGAATTACAAACGAATGATCTCAAGAAAAACTCAAAAACAAACATAAATATAAATAAATCAATAAGAAAGAAGACTAAAAGCTAAAATACCAAACCGATACAACTCGAACAAATAGGTTCTGAAATCTGAGCTTTTCACAAATATCGTTTTAAACTTATTCAAGTTCACGTCTAACCCAAATTGTATGATAACACCTCAATTAAACTCTAACCATTAACGTACAACCCTACTAACCAACATCTTTGTACGCAAAACCGCTTACGCACAAATTTAGTAATTGACAAATAAATTCTGTTATGTAAATGGTAGAATGATATGAACCTATCTCAAACTAGGCCCATATCAAATCATAAGCCCAAGTGTAGAATTCACTCTCAAAAGCTAGCTTGTAAGAGGAGGGGACACCTAGACTTATAAATTACCAACCAATCCCATACTTGGCCGATGTGAGATCGTAACATAGAATAATTAATCAAGTATGTTAGATCAGTTGGAGTCGAGGGGACATGAACTCATCGTGTTGCTCATCACGAGTACAACTGGCTCGTGCTCGTTTCGTCAGATTGTCAATTTCATCACGAGGCCAGATGGTGCGGGGTGGTGAGTCACACATCCTTTTTTTAATAATTTGTTACCCAGGGACGAAAGCACATCTAAGAGGGACAATGGGTTTCACAGGGATGATCGATTAAAGGATAAAATAGTTGGTGTTTGTATTGGCTTTTAAAAAATTTAATGGCATCACATTGAGCTTGTAAAAATTAAGAACTTTTAGATACGTATCAATATTATTACTTATATCGTAAAAAATTCAATGTTTCCCTCTTAATATTGATTGACCCTAAATATTGGTTTAAGGTACAATAATATATTTCGTTAACAAAATCCTTTACAATTTCGAAGATGTTACGTTTAGCCAACAATATAGTACCTGGTTAATGATTGAGCAGTAAAATGTTGTGTGTTTTTACAAGTAAACTAATGAAAAATAAAAAATATATTATATTGGATAAATGTTATATGTATTATTATAAAAAATGTAAATTAAAAATGAAAATAAAGGTGTGACCCAATTAAAGTAGTTGTGATCAGTCACGATTAGAGATTGTTGTGGTGGTAAATAGTGAGTCGGTCATACTAATATGACACGTAGTGTTGCACGAGCACGAACCCTAGTCACAGTAAAAATGCTCTTGTATGTAGTTTATATTATTGTGGGTCGACAGTATATTACTATTACTAGTTTATACATTTAGCTTTTATTTATATGTCATGTTATCAACACGACATCATTTCATAACTTCAATTCATAATTTCAATTCACAATTCAACAGGTTCATTTAGATGTTGGTTGTTAAGATCGTTAACGAGTACAACAATAAACGAGATACTCAATTTAAAAAATATTTGAGTTCAAGTTCAGCTTAAAGTATAGTCACAGTTGGATCAGTTTCACTAGCCAAGTTTAAAGTAAGATTCAATTCGGCCATTCAATTTTGAGTAAAACGAGATAATCGAGTTTAATAAGTCAGAAAAGTCTACTTTACATAAAAATTTAGTGTAATAGATGATAGAGACACAAGACCTTAAGTAAACGCGCTTACAAGTTACAACATATGAGCTAATATAAGCTCGAGCTTAATGTATGAGACGAGTTTATCAAGCTCCAATTCATAAACAAACAATTTGAGTTTGAAATTTAGCTCATTCCAATAAAATATTCAATACCTAAATCTGCATTGAATTTGAACTAGTAGGTGTCCTCTATGTAATAGATGTTTGAGGCAGTATGACATTGTGGCAGTTTAGGAAGTGAAGATAGGAAATTACCCCTGTTTTGAAAATGGAAAAATAAGAATGCAATAATAATGTTAAGCACATAATAAAATGTTCTAAAAATGAAGCTTTCATATTGAAATGCTTCTAATAATAGATTTAATATTTTGGTATTAACACATTTATTATTTTATTTAATTATTGGTTGCCTCACATGATACCCGAATTCACATGTGACCTTGCCTATTTCTTTTGATCCTTAGCTCCATATATTTATTGCATTTTACCTAAGTAATTTATACTTGATAAAATCTCAAGAAAACAAAACACGTATTATCAGAAAATGTTTATATTATAATAATAATAATAATAATAATAATAATAATAATAATAATAATAATATAATAATAATAATAATGATAAGTGTATAATAATGGACAACAACGTATTTAGCGGCAACAATTAAATCGTGAACGTTGGCTATAGTATTAATAAGGTTCTTCATTGTTTGTTTATTATTTTGTTATAATAGTACAAGTAAAAGTGATATAAAATAAAACTTGGCATCCGTTTTCGCATTGGATTCTTGAAAATGGGGTATGGGGTGTCTAATAAAATCTATGATAACTAACATGGCTTTTGTCCAATGTTTATGCTGGTTTTTTAATTATTATATGGTTTTTCTTCGGGTTTTTAGTCGTATAAACAGTCAAAGCTACGAAAGCATATGATTAGTTTATGAGAATCTATTATAACGAATAACTAATAATACATATTGCATGTTACGATATGCCAAAATGAAAATCTAAGAACTTGCAATGTTCTGTTTCATTATTAGCTCAAAACCAACTTACATATGATTGGATAAGAGGTGAATGATAATACTTAATATATTTGTGATGATCAACTAAATATTATAGAAAAAGATATGGGGTTCATGCAAGATTACAAGCTATTGATATATGAAGTTTGTGTTGTGAACATACAAAACACTTATTATAGGCTTACAAATATATGTTATATATGGATCAAAGCTAATGTCATTGACAAATCTTAGATCAAATTCTTCATCTCTTCCCACAAAAGTCTTTCCACTGCGTCTCTATTTTGAAATACCTTAAGTCATACATAGTTGATAGTTGGCTAGTATTTAATGTATTCAAGTGGATCTTATAAATAGTGAGGATAGCGTTGAGCATAGCTTTTGTGCAATTAACAACATAAATTTTATATTTTGTTAAAGAGTTTTTGTAAAAAATAATAATAATTTATGCATTTCAAGTTTTATTAATATTCACAAAAATGGTCTTTCGTTTTACCTTCGTCACATGCAAATTGCAACACATGTATAATTTGCAACACATATGAGTTTCCCATAAATAGTAGTAATACGTTATACGTGAAATACCAAATACCGTACAAAGAAAATAAAGATAAAATGAGTTTATCATGTTTTAAAGTATATATCTCTGACATTAACAGTAACATGAATCGTGAATGTAATAATTGTTCCATGGGATAGAAAAGAAAACGTACTACTTTACTACCAAAAAATAGGTTGCTTGTAATCGTGTTCATATTTGGGTTCGTTTAATTAAAGAAAAAACTAATTTTTAAATTTTTTTTTTTTAAATAGAAAATTAAAATATGCATTCAAAATAATTTTTTAGTGAATTCTTCTAAAAAAATAGAAAGTTTATTTTTCAGGTTATAATTAGAATGTGGAAAAAATGAATTTCTACTTTTCCACTTTTTTCCTTCATAACACCCCTCTACTTTTCTAAAAAATTTCAAAACCCTTTAAGCTTAACTAGTTTTTCAAAATGGAAAATGCAATAACATTTGAACACATTTTTTAAATTTTCGTCACTTTTCTAGGGACTGAAAACTCTTCTCATTTTTAGATAATTAGAGATGAAAATTTGTGGAAATTTTTTCATAACTAAACACACCCTTAGAGCGAGTAAAATAGTGGGCATAGTACAAATTGCTTTTTAGTAAGAGTAAACTACATTCGTAATTCATGTGGTATGTCATTCGTTTCAAGAGATTGAACCTGTAAAAAAAATCGACTCATAAACATATAGTGAAATAAGTGACATACCACAAGGACTTGAAATGTACAGTTTATAGTGTATTGATTGAAATGTGCCACTAGTAATTACTCTTTTAGTATTTACAAAGTACAGTTTAAGTGTATTGATTGAAATTTGCTACTAGTGTGTTTGTACATTTTAAATTTAAAACTTAATTATGCGGTTAGTCCTTGTGGTTATATTGGAATTACTGGTTTCGTCCTTTAAACTTTTTAATTACGTCGATAATCCTTTATTTTGAAATTTGTTACACCGATGTTCCTTTAGACTAACTTCCGTTAAGTTTGTCCGTTAAATTTGAAATCGCAAGACATGTAAGGGTAATTCAATCATTTTATTTTGTTGTCTACATATTTTAAAAATTATTTTTTTTAATTCTCTTCCCTCTCCCCTTATCTCTTTCATGTAAATCCCGAATAAACAAAATCAGAACCCAAATCCCCTATCTTTCTCCATCTCTCTCCTTTTCCTACAAACCCTTAAATCTTAATATCAAAAGAGTCACACAGACAAAATTATTTAAATTTAAGTTAGTAAGTATTTACTATGCCTAATAAGACCGCAACTTCAATATCATTTGTGTATTCATTTGCTTCCATTTTAACTCACTCTACATGAAAAAATTCAAAATACACCGCCTCAATGGAAGTAGAAATCGTCGGAAGATATCGTTGGACTCATCCTCACTCGTCAAAGCTGTCTCCTGAATCTCCCCAAACGAAGGTCTAAAAGGATGAAATTGCGGGAATACGATGGCGGTGATGGTTGTGACCAAATTGAAGTAGCAGTTTTCTAGATTATAAGTTTAATTCTCGATTGATTTTTGATTTGAAGGAGTGATGATGATAATTTAAAGGTGATGATGACTATATATAATTTTGTTTGTGATTTTTTTTTCTATTTTCCTTTTTATGTAAAATCATGATGATGATCGAGTATCACTCTTATTTTGTTTTGACTGAATTGATTATGACATATATATATATATATATATGATTAATTTGGTGTTGTTAATGATAAAAAAGTATATCACAAAGAGGGTGGTTTGTTTTACAAATATAATAGACAGATGATCGTGTAGAGAAGAATATAGAACAATTCATCGTAATGACTAATTCGGATCGGAGAATTTGGTCTGAAAATACTTTGTACATAGTCTTTTCTTTTCCATTTTAGTTTTATTATTTATTTTCTAAATAAATAAATGTAAAATGAAAGAGACATATATAAATACCATTTTACTCTTCACATGCCTTGCATATGCCAAAGTTAACAGACATTAGTCTAAAGGATCATTTGTGTAACAAATTTTAAAATAAAGGACTATCGACGTAATTAAAAATTTTTAAAAGATGAAACCAGTAACTTTAGTATAACAGCAAGGACCAACTACGTAATTAGCTCTAAATTTTAAAGTAAGAATTTTACTAATATAAAATAACTAAGCATTACCGGATAACCTTTTGAAAATGCTGACTAGGTTGCCACGTATGATGCCGCATCGAATTTTTTGACCACGTCGTCTGCCACGTCAGTTGCATACATATAACAAATTGTGGCAGTACGTTGCATTTCGCGAATAATGTGTAGAAGTTCAATATCACCTCAAAATGACATATCCAATCATGTTTGCACATAATTTATTGACAATATCACCTCAAAATGACATAAATTTTAGCTAAAGCTCAAATTCTGGTAATTATTTAGTCACCTATTGTTAGAATCAAATTATCCGACGAGATTATGCGGAGAAACAAAAGACAAGGGAAGGGATTGCGTTTGAGAAAGATGATATGGATGTTTTGATATATTATATTTTAATTCAATTCAATAATTTAATAATCGTAGAAAATAAAAGTTATTTATCATTTCTTATTTTTATGTATTTCAACAAAAATATCATGTTTTTTATCATTTGTAAAAAACAGTTTAATAAAAATGGTAGCTTGCATACATGGAACAAATTTTATAGTACGTTGCTAATCCAGACAGTTTATTCAATTAATATTAACCATGTCACATTTAAAAAGAAAAACAAAAATACTTACGAAATCCAGTTTACCGGGACAACCGGTAACTGGTTACCATATTGCGTAGCTAGACAAAGTTTCTTCCGGTTTGTTGCATATTTAGACAATAAAAAGGTTAGCTTGCATATATAAAACAATGAGTGGCAGTACGTTGCGTATCTGTTGCATTTACACTAATTTTATTGATTATTTTGTTTGGAGTTTTACCTCTTATAATTACAATATCGTGCTTATAGTTTTACCCTTTGATCTTAGGCTCAAACCTTGTAAGTTTGTACAGGGACATGTATTCTTTTTCGTAGTTAGTCTGTGTTATAATATTTTAGGGATATTAAAAAAATACTCTTTACTTCTTAAACATAATTTTTTTTCCAAAAAAAGAAAATAACATTTTTGTCTTGTTTGGTCGCAAAATGCAATTGCGACTCGCGGTATTTGCATTTTGCGGCTTGCGTTACCCCGATTTGCGAGCGAGTCTCGTATTTTGCGACTGGGTCAATTGATTTGCGGTTGGGTCTAAACCCGGTTATATATATATATATATATTCATTTTCATTTCAAATTTTGAAAGTGGTTGGGGCGATTGCGAGCGCTCTTTTTGACTTTCTTTGAGTACGCATTTGAAACTTGTTCAACTACCACCACCACGACCACCACAACGGTAACCACCCCCAAAAGCTTGGTCTCCATCGCTTGCAAAAATCAAAATGCAAGCTCGGTCTCCATAGCTCGCAGAAAGCAAACAGCAAGCTCGCAAAAAGCGAAACGCAGTTCGAACCTTGATCCATGTTTTTTACTCGAAATTAAAGCTTAACAATGGCTAATTATAAGGTACAAACACATTTAAACTTCGAATTCTAGTTATAATTTTGAAATTTGGATGCGTCATTTTATTAAAGACTTGGTGTGCATGTTGATTTTTTGTATTTTTGGCATTAAATGGTGTAGTATTTATGTTAGTAATCGTTCTATACGTTATGTTGAGGTTAGTTTGTTGTTGGAAATAGATTTAAAACGAGTGTGCCGGATTTTCAATTCGTTACCGAGATTGTTCTCGGTCACGAACTGCAAATCTCGGTCATGACCGAGGTTTGCAGTTGGTGACCGAGAATGATCTCGGTCATGACCCGCAGATCTCAGCTATGACCGAGATTTTTGAGTCGTGACCGAGAACAATTTCAATCACGACTTATTTGACCTACTTTGACCATTTTGACTCGTGCTTAACCTATTTTGACCAAGTTCACTTGGATTGACTTTGTTTCACTTTTGCATAGTTCTTATGTAGTTGGAATTTTTGGTACCGTATTTTCCTTTCGCTTTTTATAATAAGTAGCGGTCAGGCACCACTTGTTTCTGACTATGAAATTCTTCTTTATTTTGAGGCCATTAGACAAAGCTTTTTTAGATTGTAACCTTGTATGATTGATTGGTTGATAGCTCGTTTTCCAGTTTGTTTGTCAGTTATATTTTGGGCCATTAGACAAAGCTTTTTTAAGGTGTTCATGGTAAAATTATATTAGATATTTTTCTTCTTTGCAAATGCAATGTTCTTCTTGCTTGATCGGATTCTTTTTCTTTCCTGTCATATCTTCCAAGCAAATATCTCTTTGTGTTCTATTTATGTGTGTAATATTGTATCGTGATCAGTTTAGTGGTATATGTCTGAGGTTTAGTTTTTAAGTTGGCATATTTGAGACCAAAACAGGTGCGGTCATTGGTTTCTATCTCTATGATTTGGTTCTTTGTTGTCTATATGATATGTTAGCCAAAAGTTTTGGGAGATAGCTTTTTGTGCGATCACATCGGATGACCAAGTAAAGGGTCATGGCTCTAGACTGATGAATCATTTGAAGCAACATGCACGAGATGTGGATGGGCTTACTCATTTTCTGACATATGCAGACAACAATGCTGTTTGTTATTTTAATAAATAAACAGGTTAGACAATGAACTATTTTGACTAAAATACAGGCATTGTTTGTATAGTTAATATGTTTCCTCTCTCGCCTTTTACTTTCTTCCAGCAGAAATATATTGCATTAAATTGTTTGTTTAAGACATGAACAAGTGTCACAAAATGTTCTTTTTCCTTCCAGTAGGAGCCACAATATCAGGGAACTATTTAAACTTTACTATGAACACTGTAGTACTATTAGCTCGGAATTTTTATGCTGTGTGTCACCTGCATCCTAGTCTACTAATATCATTTTAGTGAACTAATTAGACGTCTGTTTATTCTTTTGTAGGGCTTCACAAAAGATATTTTCTTGGAGAAAGAACGGTGGCATGGGTATGTATATGTGAATTGTAGGGCTATAGTTTAATTCATATGTTGTCTCTTTTTATCTAGTCCTTTTTTTTTTATATTTTCAGATACACAAATGACAGAGAATTTTTTTTTCCATCAGTTTATTATCGCCTGTGACAGTTCGTAATACATTCTATGTGTGTGTATACCAAACTTTTTTTTTACTTCATGATGTTGGTAACCATCTTGTATAATAGGTACATAAAAGATTATGATGGACGGATCCTCATGGAATGTAAAATTGATCCAAAATTCCCATACACGGATTTATCAACCATGATTCACGGTCAGAGGCAGCTAAAAGTTATTGCATGTGAATCACACTGCGATTACCTTTTATATCATACATCAGATGGTGGGGTATGATTTTACTATGGTTGGCAAAATGTGCGGGATGGGTAATGAGTTGAAATCCGTAAATTCTGGTTCGAGTTCGTGTAACTAGTTTAGGAGTTTGTGTCTACTGGGAATACACTTTAGGCGATTTCCAACCCATCTACCCATGCACAGCCCATTTCCCTTTTAGCCATTTTTACTAATAACTATCGATTGGATCCAATGTCATAACCTGAATTGACTCTTTTATAAGTTAATGGATCAGATTTTCCACATCTAGTTTCTTCCAGATTAACACTTACAACTTCCTGGGTGTCTTTCTAGATTCTGGGTTTAGCTCAAATTTTGTTGCTATATTTAAATATGTCTTTAATTAAGATGGCAAATGAAGATTGTCAAAGTAACAGAAGACTGCATATAACTGTTTTAAGGAGTTTGCTGATACGTACAAGTATCTTGATGAAACTTTTGTTCTTATTTTGTCTTTCAGGCAATTGATGGGAAAATAAGAGAGCTCTCAAACTGTCAAATTGTCTACTCTGGTATTGATTTCCAAAAGCTACGCTCATGATCACTTGTCACTTCACCATTTGGAAGCCACATTTATTTCTAGAAAGGGGTCGTATCCTTCTTATTTGTGTATATGCATGTGTGTACCTAATTGATATTATGCATTCTTTTGATGTTACTACTCACCTGGTCTGCGGGTCATATAATTGATCTCATTTTCTCTTTTTGTGCACTTCTATTTTTAATTATCTTGACAAAAGTTAAATGCAATATCCTTCACCATTATCAAGTGATGGAAGGGTTTCCAGAGATCAAATGTGATTATTGGGGGGTTCTTAATTGATATCATGTTGTGTGTCTTAAGATCAGTACTAAATCACACTGCATTCTCACCAGTGACGCAAATGAATCCATAGTATCTAGTTACTTGAGTGTGTACAAATCCAATGTATACTATGGTCATGCTTTTTCATGGTGGCCCTGCCTAATATTGCAACTTGTTTTAGAGAAAGGATCTGGAATTCCAAAAAGGATCTGTAAACTTGAAGATATTCCTGGTTTGAGTAAGTCCTTTGACCTCTTCCCTAAGAATTTGCTAAATATGTGTCATAACGTTTTGTTAGTCATCAGTGAAATCTCAGAATGTTTTCTTCTCTTCTTCATTTATTTATATTATATGTCAACTCGTCTTGCCTTTAGGAAAGGGTTATAATTGATCAATAGAATGGGAATATGAAATGTCAAATAGCAATCTAGGTGCATCTGTGACCGTAGTTCCAACATCGACAATCACCAACTGATGAGTTATGTTTATTATTAAAGGATGTCCTTTTGGGATAAAAGCACTGTATACCTATGAGTTTGCAGATTGTACTTCTTGCAGCCACTAATGCAGTAGTAATTGTACTTGGTAACTTAAGTTCTAAATCTTACCATTTTCATTTTTTGCTAAGTACTAATTGGTGCTAAACTGCAGGGGAAGCTGGGTGGGCTCCAGATCAATGGGGACGTTCTCGTTTTAAGTTTGTAAATGCTTCACCAGATGGTACCTTGAATCCAAAGTTGACTAATTTCATGCGATCGGTTCTAAAGGTAAGTTTTAAATTCAAAAGCGAAAGTTTCTTTCCCTTTGTGAACTGAAAGCCATTTCCAAAGTTGTTACCGGGAAAAGATCTCTTAATCAAATGATATCATTTCCTTCTAAATGTTATAGCCACGAGTATCCTTAGTCTGTCGTGGTGGTGCAAGATTGATCCTTAATATCCTGGAATATTGCCTTCTTGATGTGTTTCAATTAGATGGGGCAATTTCTACCAGTTATATGAAAATGGCCTAACTTAAATTGCCAACAACATGTAAAATTGAAAAAATCAGTTGAAAAGGGAAATACAAGTTGAACGGTATAATAGTAGCCCATAACATATGCAAGTGTTTATAACCTCAAGAATGTCTTCAATATAAATAAATGGATCATTAATTTTTATATCATGTTTTGTAATCCTAATTGATATATTAATTATTTATGAAAAGAGTTTGTTCTGAGCAGGCAATGCACGACCATATTGATGCTTGGCCTTTTAAGGAACAGGTCGATGTCCGTGATGTTCCAGACTATTATGACATCATTAGAGCTCCCATGGGTAACTACTATTCTATCCAATATCTACATTTCAACCACACGTTTTATTGCATATTTTGTTTTCCAGACGATAAATGTATATCTTTAGTAAACATTCCGCTTGCTTTCTTTTCGACACCGATTACATCCTTTAATTATTACTCCAGAACTCCATGGAAAGTACTATAGTTTTCTTTGTAGGATGATCTATGAAAATCGTACCTTAAAACAGATCTTATTGGTCGAATATCATCATTAGAGATACATATTTATGTGGGCCGACACGATTCCACATTTCCACTACTCATTGAACGGTATATTAGATATATATTTTGATACTAACGAATGCTTAGCTGATCTTAGATCTTAAGACCATGTCAAGACGGGTGGAGTCAGAACAGTATTATGTAACACTTGAGATGTTCCTTGCTGATGCCAGGAGGATGTTTGCCAATGCTCGAACCTATAATTCTCCAGAAACAATTTATTTCAAATGTTCCACCAGGTTACATTTAAAACTTGTTTTATTGTTGTCTGTGTTGCACACACAAATGGATAATATAAAAAATAGCTAAATACATCACATATCAAATGGGTCCTACAGGTTAAACAGGTCGAAAAGTCGCCCACGGTGTATATTTGATGCATAGAACCTCCCAAGTATTATTTTCATCTTTGTATTGTGATAAAAATTTAGGTCAGAAAGTGTTTCATGGCACCTGCGGGTCACGGGTTCAAATTTGCCAAAAGTGCCAAACCCACAACCCGCGCAGATTTTTTCGACCTGTAAACCCGTGAGTATTTATTAACTGTATATTGTTACACCCGTTCCCGTGACCCGCAGATACCCATGGGTATGGGTAAACCCGCAGGTTTCATACAATACATATATTTTTAGGAAATAGTCAAAAGATTTTATTATAAAAATATCTCAATAAATAATTTTTATCTTAAAAGGTCTTTTAAAACTGTTCAAAACAACGCATGGTAATTTTAAACGAGTTGAATGTTAAAATTTAAAATATAAGAACAAATAATTCGATAATTATCAATTTATTTGATATTTTTTACTTGATCGTTTTACAATTTTGCTATTCGAAACATGAATACTATACTTTTTATCCCTTAATTGAATAGTTTTGTTATATATTGTTACAACTAACTATTATATACAAATATTTATTTGATAAATCATACGAATATACTTGCGGGTAACTGTAATGAGTTTTGTGGGTAGGGTTTACCCGCGGGTTAAAGTGCATACCCATCACCCGTCTGTGACCCGCCAACAGAAAATTTTCACCCATACCTATACCTGCGGGTAAAATTTCACGGGTTTTTCACCCAACGACTATCCAGAAAAGTAGCTAGTGGACCTTTGTGTAATAATAAATAATTTTGAACCCCTTACAAATATCTAGAAAACCTTTAACTTCATGTATTGGAACTGTGAACATGTTTGATCTTGTTAAAAATGCTCAAATGTTGTTTATAATAGCAAAATCATATATTGAGTGTTTATTGAAAAACTGAAAATTCGTTAGAAAATGGCCTCACCTTGACGAGTGGACCCTTACCCGGACGAGTGAATTAAATTGGTTGGACCTCTATTAGACATCACCCAGACGGATGTTTGACACCCGGTCAAATTGGCCGTACTCAGACGGGTGACAGTGCCACCCGAGCGGGTGAGCACAGTTTCCAACAAGTTTAAACTTTAAGTTTAAAAGGAACAAATGGAAATAGTTAAAGGACTAAACATGAAAAGATTAGTGTAAGAAATTTATATCTTGAACAAATAAAGGAACTTGTTAAACGACACGTTTTAGACTAACTATAACGAGAAAGATTGAACGGTTTAAAAGTGCGTTTTCACAAATGATACACATTTTTAAAGTATAAGCATTTAACGTATACCTTGATAACGAAATAAGTATGTTTTCGAGAAACATATAAGTATAAGTATAAAACGATACGAGAACACTAATATTTTGAGAAATATTACTTAGAAAACTATTAGCAATAGGTCGCACACGCTTTTGAAAACGATATACAAAATGATCATACTAGTTGAGTGAACAACTAGCATAGATGGGCAGATAGCCGTCTACTTTTACAAACGACCTCATGTGTATAGGGCGCTAGGAGGATACTTTGGGCAAACTTATTCATTTTAAACGTTAGCACTTACAAAACTCACTAGATGACTTCACAACCGCTATGTGTGACCAAGTTTTTACTGCTTTTACAAACGACCTCATGTGTATAGGACTGCTTTTACTGTTTTACAAATGGGGTGAAAAACATATGAACTATTTATACAATATTGGAGACATGACAACGATCCTTATGTGTGACCAAGTTTTCATGATGTAATTGCATAAAGTCCCACATACGTGCATACTATAACCATTAGCTTATAGCGATTAGCCACGAAATATACAGATAGTACTATCGGGGTGACATCCCGCCCACTTTTCGGTTGGTCGCGCTAACTGTCGACTTTGTTTCGAAACGCGAAGCGTATATTTTATCACAACAAGTTCATTAAGGAAAATTATACACATTAAGTCGTGGTTTGGTAATGGACTTAAGGTTCGACATATTAACTCGTAGATCTTGCAAATTTATCCGGGGATCACTATCAGGGTTTCAACTGATATATTTATCGTACTTTTGGCCATGGATGACACGATATGATTCACTATACGATTATTCAATATTTGGTTTATGATAGTCTTAAACATGTGGATTCAGTCAACATTATGTTGACCGTTTTAACTATGTTTTTCAGGGAATTAACATTGAAGTAAGAATCGCATGCATTTTGGGACCCGCGCCTATAACACCATTTATGATGCCATCTTTTAAAAACATCACACTTTGCTATGCCATGAAAATCAACAAGAGTCAGGGGCAGTGCTTGAATAGGATTGGAAGTTACCTTCCTCAACCTATTTTTGGTCACGCCCAGTTATATGTTGCATTGTCGAGGGCTACACACCTAACGTTCTTCAATTACTTATCAAAGAGCAACCAGGCCATCAATTTAACTTCACCAAAAATATCATGTACTCGGGTTTCTTAAACAAGTCGGACCTTTCTCATGTTAGTAGTAAAATAGATGCTACTCTTGCGCACACTTTTATTACATAGATATCCTATCTTGCATATGCTATCTACTTTCCTCATATGTTGCAGTTGTTAAAATGTCACATTTTTTATTTCCATTTTTTACTATCTATTAAGTTTATTACTTCATTAGCAGTGGGTGTGACATGGTTCCATTACTTTTTTCAGCCTAACTTTTCCTTATGTCTTCTCTGACTGTAATTATTAGACAAGGAAAAATGATATCCAAAATGACGTTGTATCGTTAAGTGGATGAACCAATCGATATCGAGTTCAATAGGTTCGTTATACGTTACAAATACTCTTATATCACTTGATGGGTTGATGTGTCGTTTGTGCACTTATAATGATATGCTAATTTATTTAAAGGAATATTTTGTGCATCTTTTTAAGGTTGATCATATAAATGGTGTGGTGTTTTGGCTAACTTAAATATAAGTGTAACTAATTTGGCCCGATCATATGTTTGCTGCTGTAAACGACTAAAGGTCATGAGCTGTTTGGCCCAGTCATAGTAGCTTCTTCTTTTGTTGCCTTCACGTAGGCTTGAATGGATTTTAGTATATTTTTTTTTTGAGAAATGTAGCTTGCTATGAAGAGTATGAAGCATGCTTCTTCTTCTTTTTTTCCGTTTCTTTTTAGTTTTTCATGTTTTCTTGCATGAAACTTTTAAATTTTGTATTTTTATGACTTAAGTTAATTGTGTTCATGTGCTATAAGGAACAAAGGTGGCTCATATTTATATTTAGCAAAACTGAGTGCTAACTATCTTCTCTTTTGAACTTTAATGCATGGTCAAAAATGCATTGCTATATATTAGTAAATTTTCTTACTCATTTCTTTCTTCTTTCTATGTATTACAAAAAAAAAAAAAAAAAAAAAAAAAAAAAGTGTATGCTCGATGCCATTAACCGGCAATGTATGTTTTTAAGATGTTGGTATATAAATACCAAGCATGCTTTGCAAGGTATTCTATTTAACGATTGTGCTCACCTTCTCACAATTCTCACAATTGGCGTTTATATTGTAAAGTAATAGAAGTCATGGTCTTGATTTGTGTCGGGGGACCAAGCAGGGCATAGCTAGCGGCATAGGAGCCGACTCGGCATCAGTGGCTTCGTGCCGCACTGGAGTGATCCAATATGTGGTTCCGCATGTTCCACCACTTCTCCGTTCATTTCCATTACTGATAGTGAAACACCATGAGCAGCAGGATGTTGAGGTCCGAAATTCGAAGTGAAATTTTTGATTTGCCCGTTCCTAGTCGTCATGGGAAAGAAAGGCAGAAAGAAGAAATAAATTATTCCCTTTTTCTTGTCCAATACCTCCAGGTTTATTCAATACAAAGTAAAGAAGTGTATCATAGATATGTGCATTGTTGGGTAAATAACTTTGTAAGTGTGTAAACATCATACATATCATAAAGCCATGATTAAGTAAGTTACTATTTGTTTTTTATACGGACTGTTGGTTTCTTGCAGTAGTAAACTTGACAACTTAAAAACATCATATTTAATACTAGCTTTGTTAATACAAAAAATCACATGTTTAGACCGTATGTTATATCTAAGTAGTAGCAAACACCCCGATAAATGATTGTAACAATTTTGTTTGAGAAATGTAAGAACTAAAAAATTAAATTATAGGAAAATATGGGATACAATATATCTTACGATGTATTCAATTATTTGTAACAGCAATGTAATGTAATTCATACATTTCGTTTATCATATAGTGTTTACACACAACGTTGAGTGGGTTTTTGGGGTTATCTTATTTTTCAAGTTTCGGCCCACTCCTTTTGACTTCAGGTGATATCTCCATCCCTACTTTATGTTCTCAGTATTTTTTCCCCTTCAACACGCTAAAACCTTACTACCCTCACCTCGATATTCATTCTTCCATTTTGTCCCATTTCACAGCAAGGTGATTAGATTTTATAGGATTTTTTTCCGCTTTAGTTATGAATTATATATTGTTTTACCATTTTTAGTTTTCGCTATGTATATCTACTCTTCATTGAAATATCAAACAACAAATCAATTCACCTTTTTTCATACTCTACCATCTAATATTGGGGCAAGAAATCAAACAATCAAGGTACATCTCTAACCTACTTTCTATTTACCCTTTACTAACATAGGCCATTTTTTTATAAAATTTTGTGATTAAGGCATTATTTTGTTTGTAAGTATTGTAATGTGTATACTATTTCTTAAAAAATTGTTATCTTTTTTTTTTATTAGCCTACGATGATGTAATCATACTGATTAGGTACTTAAAATGGCGGCCAGAATGATAACGAATCTTAAGCCTGGAGATGGAGATGAACCGATTGAAATTAAGGTCATTAGGAAGTGGTCGCATAAAGTAAAACACAAACTCTACTTTATTTTTGTTGGAAAAAAATTGAGTACTTTTAGGTAACATTTTGTAAACTTAATGTGGTGATGGTCTTTTTGTATGGATTGTTAAACACTTAAAATTTTTACAGGGAGATGTTATTCGGGCATGTGCAAGCTTAAGTGATAAAAACTACTTGGATCCCTTAATCAGGGTTAATACTTGCTATAGCCTGACTAACTACATCTGTGAAGTTGGTAAGAGATCCATGATCACTGTCCCATACAACACGGGTATAAACTTGAAAAAAGGGCAAAGATTCAAGAGATACCCAGTGATGGCTTTCCTACCTATTGTTTCAACTTCCTTGATTATGATAATCTGTCTTCTAGGCGTGATAACCATTGGATACTTACAGGCATGTCACCCTTATTGTTATATCACTCTATATATATGCCTATACATTTGTATGACACCTTTGTATTTGTTTTAAGATTATATCGGGAGGCTAGAGCATGTCACATATGTGCACAAGACTAAATTCGGTACTATCATGAGGCTTAAGCTTGAAAGTCTAAGGTTCATACTAAGTCACTGATCGAATTATAGCCTACTGGAATTTAAACCATAACATATCTAACATATTTAATCCATGTCTATTAGTGAATTCATGATTGATGCAACCTTTTGGGATGATGCTGCCGTTTCATTTAACAAGGAAGTTGTCGACTCTTTGCCGTCTCTAGTTATAATTGTTGTAACTTCGATGAAAGTAACTCAATATATTGGTTAGTATAAGTGAAATGATTTTACCTTTGTAACACGCTTTTCATCTATTGTCACTGTGAGTTCTGTTAAAAGAGGCTTAATTTTTATTAAATATATGTAGCCATCATTTTTTTTAACATTTAGTAAAGTTTAAAGGATGCATCTTAGTTTAAAATATAGAATTTCGGAATCAAGTGTAAAAGTTTTCTAATTAAGACATGCAAAAAATGCCCAAAACGCAATTCTTTAAAAGAACAAAAGAATCACACTTATTCATAGGTTTTGTCATGCAAAAGTAATCAAACATGCGAAGAGGCCCTCAAAAAATGCAACCTGTGTGGGGTTGGGCAACCTGCGCATGCTTATAACCGGAAATGAATACATATACTATTTCTAGATAATATTTCTTACAGAAAGTTTTATAAATTTTGTATAACAAATCGGTTACAGTTGACTGCAACTCCCGACTCTTACATTTACATCAATCCTGAAATTTATGTGGCTAAAACACTAGCGTCTCAGTAAGTATCATTTCACATCTTTATGTTTCTATAGTTGCACAAAAAAAATATTTGATGATCATTAAGCATGATGTTCTAGGTTCGTTCTTAGAGATGCTGCCAATCTGGTCTTAAAGATTGAGTATCAAAAATCCAAAAATGATGCTGATGAAAAAGATAGGAACATATTTACACTGGCTGAATTGCTATCTCAAAACCCAAACCGATATGTGGTAGACACTATTATCCTTTTAGGTTGTGTTCATTTTTTTTCAATGTTTTTTTTACTCTGTGTATAACTAGGGATGCATTGTTAAAACGTCATAAAAAATATTTAGTTTTATTGTTTTATTGATGATTATATTTTTATTATTCAAACTCTATTTAAGTTTATAAACTGTTATTTCTTTTTGTAGGGTGTTCAATTCACATGCAAAGCGGCCCTCACAACTATACATGATGACAACGAATGGTATTATATTGTATGTGATCAATGTCTCAGAGAACTTCTGCCTAGGGGAAAAGCGCTTGCGTGTCCAGACCACCAACCAGTAATGGAGCCTCAACATTTGTGAGTATTGTGCTTCTTAACTCAAATGCTTCAGCATTATGGATTTGCATTACAAAGATTTGACATGCTTTCTGATAGGTATCTGATCACGGCTACTATGGCCGATGATACAACCGAAACAAAGGCGACAATTTTCAATGGTTCTGCCAAGAAGTTGCTTGAAACAGATAGTAAGACCCACCTTGTCGAGTAAAGAAGGAGCAAAGGACTTTGGGGTAGATAATGTGTTTGAAGAAATGAGTATAGAAACTCAAACAGAGGTCCAAAATATTAGGAAGCCTAATCCTACAACTCCTGCTCCTGCAACACCATCGCTTCCACAAGTTTAATCGTGCGCTCAGACTAATTTATAAATTGCAACCCTCAAAATTTTAAACTTTACATACCCTTAAATTAAACTTTTAACAATATAGTGTAAACAATAAAATTTGTAAATGTCAAATTAACTATTTTTTTGTCGCAGCTATGCAGGGGCACACTGCTAGTATTTATTAATCCAACAACGGATTTGGTTTTAATGTTACATAATAGTCATGGACAAAAGTTAAATATATAGAGTTGAGATCATTAGAGTATGGGATTTTTGGTGAGTATGGGAGAACCAATCAAATTTCACCATTTGAAAGGGATTTCAGTCTTTACAGTCAAAAAAAAAAAAAATTACGCACAAACACGGACACGCACAATAACTAGGGTTTTACAGATCGCAATTTCAGCAGCAACAATCGACCAAAGTTGCAATAAATTCATCAATTGAAGGCTCGATTTCAACCTACGAACACTTAATTACAAGTGAATTGATGAGTTGATGTGTTTTCCAGATCCAAAACTGTGTCTACATATGCGCAGATGCGATAATCATGTAATCGACCAAAAAATCACGTATTTGAACCTGCTGATGCGATTATCATGTAATTGAACCTACATATGCGATAATCATCTAATTGAACCTTCAGAAATCACGTAATTGAAGATTTAATTTCGTTTTATAGTTTGTAGTTTCTGGAAGAATACATGTAATTGATGTTTTTGATGTAAAGAATACATTTATGCGATTTTCAACCTATGATTGTGATTTTGTTAAGAAGTTGCGGATGATTTCAAAAAATTATGATTTTAGAAAGTTGCAGATGATTTCAAATTGGTTGATAATATGTATTTGTGGCTTATGCATTGATAAAGTTTTGACTTGCACGCCACGTGTTTGATGAAATGCAAAGTTGACACATGTGTTCAATATCTAGTTGGTGGTGTTTGGGGGATTTTCAGTGAAACATATATTTGTAATGTTGTGGAAAATATCTATTTACTCGCCAAATATAGTGTCTGAAGTTGGTCTATTTTGTAGATGTTCTAGACATCACGAGATAGCGTTGTGTTCAAAAACACAACAGGGGCGTAAATCCTGAAATATCTGTGAGCTGCAAGTCAGAATGTTTATGTGGTAGATAAACAGAAGTGGAGTGCAGTAAATGGGTCAAGTGAAGAAATGACCCGATTGGGAAATAGTCCATGTGCTTTTAACAGTGCTAGGAATGGTAGTCAAACTTTCAGGTGCCCAAATAAGCGTATGTTGTCTAATTTAGTTGTTATTGATCTTTGGGGACTTTGGTTGAAGTGTAAAGTTTATTGGCTCAAGTAGGTGAAGCCATTTCCAAATATGACATCCTGTTTTATATTAGGTATATCTTATAGACATGTACTATAGTTATACCCAAATGTAGTTGTACATTTGTTCGATTTCACTGAAAGGGAATTGAAGTTCTATTAAATTAATGTTAGCAGTTGTCATATCTATTGTTGGATTATGTTATTTTTGGGTTGTGTTGTTGTCGGCTTACATCAGTTTTGCATAAAATAGTGCACGAATCCAAGACTCAGCTACACTTTGGGTAGTGTTGTTGCTGGCTAACACATGTGATGTAAGCAAATAGCACATGTGTTACTAACAATTAACACATGTGTTGCTAGCAACTAACTCATGTGTTATTAGCATACATGTATTGTTAGCAACTAACACATGTGTTGCTGGTTTAACATATGTGTTGCTGGTAAAACTTGTATTAACACATGTGTTGCTGTTATAACACATGTGTTGCTGTTATAACACATGTGTTGCTGTTTTAACACATCTGTTGCTAATTTAACACATGTGTTATTAATTATCTAATGCATGTGTTGCTGGTATAACACATGTATTTGTTTGAATTCATAACATATTAGTTACATAAAACACATGTGTTACAGTAACACATGTGTTGCTGGTAAAACTTGTATTGCTTGAAATAGCACATATGTTACTGTTTAACACATGTGTTGTTGTTATAACACACGTGTTATTAATTATCTAACACATGTGTTGCTGGTAAAACTTGTATTGCTGGAATAACACATGTGTTACTGTTATAACACATGTGTTGCTGTTATAACACATGTGTTGCTGTTATAACACATGTGTTGCTGTTTTAATACATGTGTTATTAATTATCTAACACATGTGTTGCTGGTATAACACACGTGTTGCTGGTTTAACACATCTGTTGCTAATTTAACACATTTGTTGCTGGTAAAACATGTGTTGCTGGAATAACACAAGAATATCTCATGTGTTGCTGATTTAACACATGTGTTACAATTATAACACATGTGTTGCTGTTTTAACACATGTGTTATTAATTATCTAACACAAGTGTTGCTGGTCTAACACATGTCTTGCTGGTATGAAAACCAAACAACACATGTGTTGGCACATGTGTTATGAAAAGCAAACAACACATGTAGAGAATTAAAAATTCACAACCAGTCATAAAAATAATATATCAACATATGAGCTAGTTACATAACAAAATTATCAACATATACACTAAACAAAAACAGCCATAAAACCAACTAACATATTTATGTAGAATAATATTCACAACCACAATACTTCATAAAACTAACTAGTTTATAACCATAATGTATGAGCTATTTACTTACCAAAAGTATCAACAACATATACCTTGTAAAAAAATTACCACATCATTTTTAAAAGTAATTAATCATTAACATGAAGTTTCTAAAAGTAATTACCATAAACTAATCACCTAAAACTTGTCAAACTACATCATTTTTCACTATTTTCATTCTCATCAGCACAGATCTTGATACCATGCAAAATCACCTTCATAACTTCATTCGTATCTTACAACTTGTCATACTCATCAACAAGATCATGGATCTTTTTACTATGCATATTAGCTTTAAGCAAGAACATCTTCACAAACATACTAAATTCTCAAGTGGAAGAGTTGCTTGTCTGATCCATGTAGCTTTCTATGTAGTCACTAGTTTGTAAGCCCCCGTTTATAAGGATTGATAGTAGGTGTAGTTGCAACGTCTGCTATAATAACACACATAAGTCATGTGTTATAACAGATAACAGATAAGAAACTATAAGACAACAAGCAAAATAGATACACGTTCAACACGCAAAAACAATCAGACAAAGAAATTTATTTTGGTCAATTTCTATTTCTTCTCACAAACTAATGTTGTCGACCAAGAAATTTAACTAGACTCGTATACTAGATAAAATCTACAAAATATGTAGCAAGCAGGCAAAATCTACAAGCATGTAACAAAACTACTGCATAGAGGCTGCCAAAACAAAAACCGATGACATAGGTATATTGATCCAATTCTAGACTGAACTTGACCAACAATTACGCAAACAATAATATGCAGTAAATACTCATACATATATTGACCCACCTAAAACAACCAAATTGCATCCTAGGAACAGAAACAAAGCAACCTACTGATTACCCAACAACCTACCAAATTAAAAACGCAACAAATCAACACGCTACACCCCTAACACGACCCAAACGACAAACCAACACACTTATAAAATAAACAAAAATACCAAAAAATTACCAATAAGAACGGATTTAAGTGGAACCGCTTTAATATGAGACCTTGAAGATGCTGTGACATTTGGATCCACTTTGACATTTGTGAGATATGGTTTCATGGATCACGAGTCAAGATAACTCCATCAAAGGCTAAGTATAACAAGCATAATTAACAACCATAATTCAGACATTGATTATAGTATATGAATTCATTCCAACATCCTATTTTTTTTTCCTTTTTTAATTATACAAACTTCTCACAAGCATTTTCACAAACACCTAGTATGCATATACTTTCAACCCAAGATGATTCTCAAAACTAGGGCAATATGTATGTCATCTACTTCAATCATACAAAATCAAAAAATGTACAGCAAAAAAAAACTTAAGAGAACCCATAACCTCACATAAAACTAACGAAAATTCGTATACAAAAGGCATATTTTAGAACCTTACCAGTAGGAATCAAATTAAATGGAGCCATCTGAATAGGAGAACCAAGAACCTTTGGCAAAACATACTCCTTCCTAATATCCATATTTTAACAACTTTGAATCGGACGAAATTGAAAAAACTAGGGTAAATTCGGATTCAGGAACAAACTAGATGAAAAACACAATTTCCCGGACCAAATCGATTGTACGACTGAGAAGATAACAAAAATCGAACTTGTGATGAAAGAAAACGATGATTTAGAGCAGTAATGGATGAGAAGGTTTAGGATTAGGGTTCTTCATGTGAGGGAAACAAAGAGCGTGTGTATTTTCTTTCTATGAAATAACTGATGGAATTAATTGGATGGTGAAAGTACCAAACTACCCCTCCGCCCAATTTCAGTTATAAAATTAATTATGAGTTAAAAATTTTAATTTTTTAATCTTGACCATTGATTAGCAAGATCCAATGGCTAACAAACATACTCTCATACTTTCAAAAATTTGTGTACTTGAATGAACTTTTGTCTAAATATATAATAGAGAAATAAGACATAAAAAATACGTTAAAATAAATGGACAAGTTAAATTGAAAATACCTTATATTTTTAAGTAATTTTCTCTTTTTAACAATGTAATAATATAACATTGTGGTATTATATACATAATTATAATAATTATTATTCTTATTATATTTTCTACAAAGTAAACTATATACATTAACTAGATAATATTTATCCATAATTCAAATTATTTCACAAAACAAATAGTCCAAAAATCTACTACTAAACCTATTAATCGCCAGAGGAACGATGATAAATTAGCATCTAGTAAGCTAGAATTTACTATATATGTGACTCCCGCATGTCCCCATTTCTTATGAAATTTGTTAACTTCTCATGATAACTTATTGGTGAAATAAGATATCATGAACACTTGGTCCATATAAAGTCATTGAGAATTAGCTCAAAATATCATGAGAAAATGATGAGAATGTGTTCATTTAGTTTGCTAATTGATATACAAGGATAATTAAGAAGACGTTTGGTTCGTATGATTTCTAGAAGATTTCGTAGGATTTGGAATTGAAGTCCTTAATAATATGTTTCGTTGGGAATTAAAGTAGGGGTATTTTCACTATTTTGAATTAAATTCCTATAAACAAGTGATATTACATTCTTCAAGCGGGAGAGGCATTTAGGATCCTAAATGAGATAGAGGTTTCAAGTGTTCAAAACGAAGATACCATATCTTCTCTTAACTCTCTTAATGTGTTATCCTATATCAGTGCTTAAAATTTGTTTCTTTTTCTCTTTCTTTAACCGTAGTTTCGGATTCACATTTTACGGACTACTATTCCAACGTAAAATTTGTTTTGATCCAATCAATATAAAAAAATTAGGTGAAAAACCTTCAACTATTATTGAAAATCTTCCGCTATTACCGAAACCTCTATATTCTTCATTTTTAAAACCTAAGAAATTATGAGTTTCATATATCATAATATTCAATCACTAAAACCTGCTTTATCTCAGTTTTAAATATGTTGCTTCAAAAATTTGTCGGGTTTATCAAGACGACGTTGGTGAGTTATTTCTCGTCATCCCGAGCTTGAACTTAGCTGCAAACCTCAAATAAAGTTTAGAGTAAGTTCTCGGGTCGGAGCTTAAAAGCTTTCGGCTGGCGATTTCCAATTGGTACCTGCACTACTTAGTCAAAGGTTGAAAATTTAGTCAATAGTTTGAATATTGATAAGTCGTTGCAACTTAGACGCTAATCCGTCGCAAAACCTAGTCAATTATTTGACTTTATATGTTATCCCAAGTTTGACACAAAAGTCGCCAAAATTTAGTCAAACATTTGACTTTTTTTCTTGAACGTTTTCGTCACAGCGATGTGGCAAATGGGACACGAAGCACTCTACAAGATTGATGTTGACGACTCTCACTGCAACAGAGACAGGCAACCACAACGTAAATTAACCTGTGGCACACATTTGCCACAATTTTGCGACGCTATCAAGCAAGAAAAAGATTCAAACGTTTGACCAACTTTTGTGACGAATTGGTGTCAAATTTGTGACGGCTAATAAAAAGTCAAACAGTTGACTATATTTTGTGACATATTAGTATCCGATATGCAACGACTTATATATGAAAATAATCATATAAGAATGTCAGTTGCAAATCGGTCCCAAATTAAAGTAAAACAATAAAACTAAATAGAAGTTGCGACAACTTGCTTATAAAAATAACAATTTAAAAATGACTGTAGCAAATCCGTCGCAAAAGTTAAATAAAAAAGAAAAATAAAAAAATTAAACGGTCGTTGCGAATAAGTCACAACCGATTTTCAAAATTTGAACACCAAATATATAAAAATGTAGCTAATCTGTCTCAAGCAATTAAATTGCTACATATTTGCCACGTAATGTTTCTTATTTTTGTCTTCTCTTTATAAAGAAAGCACAAATAAACAAATGTCAACATCAACTTTGCGTTTATATAAGTGTACCTAAAGGAGTATAGAAGGTTGCTCTAGAATTTATCACATAAGCAACATGCCAAATGGTGACCTCTAACTTATTTTTTTCAACCACTTAGCAAATACTTGCTTTCTAAAAGACCCTCCAGTGTGTCCCGTATTCTCGGTAAAACACCAAACTTCATCCCAAAAATCAAACAAAATTGCTCTGGCTCAAAATGTAGTTTTTTTACCACAACCTCAAAAACTAACTCCTTCTTATCGTCATTCACTTCAACAAGGTTTGACAACATAAAATGTAACAAGCTAGGTTCTTGGCTATAATCGGGTACCCAAAACCAATGTCCAAAACATGTTTAAAAGAAATGGCTATGACAAGCTGGTCTTTCCTTCAATAATACATCTATTTTAGAGATAATAGATAAATCAGCCCTCAGTTTCACATCGACATAATAGTACTTACCCTACACAAAATAAACAAATTTACTAGGTTATAAATTGATATTCCACATTTACCCTATTCATGTACGAGTTAAGGATATATGTTTAAAGAACTTACAATATTCATTATCGATACAATTGGACCACTCACGTCGAATTGATCTTACCAACGACACTTTTTCAAGATACCTATATCAATCCATAAAATCTTACGAAACTTATTCAGCAAAACTATAACTATAACATTCCATCATATATCTAACTTAATTGAAAACTTAGTAGACACATAATCACTATCAACTATCTATCTATAACAAAATTTATGCAATACATTCACATTTTATAGATAATCCCTATTGTTTATAGGAACAACATAATTAACAATTTTTTTAACTAAATAAAATATTTAAATATATTTAACGAAATTCACAATAGTTATAAAGCATTATGAAAAAACACAAACTTATATCACAATAGTCATATGGTGATTGGTCCCGAACACGTGGCATTGTTTGATTGGTCAACAAGGAATTGCTGGATCGCCAGATGTAAATTTCCTTTATGGCGATTTGCTTGTCTAGTTTTGTAATTTTTGTCGGATAACGTCTATTTTGGTAAATTGAAGGTCGAAGTGTTGGATAAATTTACTAAATAAAATAGATAAATTTATTTAATGGAATTCACAATAATTATAAATCATTATAAATAAACACAAAATTATATCACAAAATCAACTAAAGAATGTAAATTAAATTTCAAAATGTATCGATAAAAAATTTTGATTTTTTTTGGTGACTTCGTTAACTAGTTACAACCTTCTTTACACCTAAAATAAGATCAATGTTAGAATAGAACAAGAAATAATTATAAAAGAGATAGAAAAAATATTTATAACTTACACAAGACCAAGAGGAATCATCGAGGGAAGCCTCTAAAGCTTTTACAAGGAGAATGAAATCACGTTTCAAAAACCAAACAATAATATCCGTTCATGCACAAATTTTGAAATAGCCCCAAATCGCACGATCTCCGGATGTAATTAACATTTCGGCGATTTCCCACACAGACACGCGGCCTCTTTTTAAGTGGCTCAAAGAAATCGCCATAACGGGTGATCAATCGATTTGTCCCGACAACGTGGCATGTTCTGGTTGGTCCAAAGTGAATCGCTTGGATCGCCATATGTAAATTTCTATTCCGGCGATTTGCTTGTCTAGTTTTGTAAAACCCCTCGGACAACATCTCTTTTGGTAAATTATACGTTAAATAGGCTATCATGGTAAATTTCTCTAGTTTATATGTATGTCTAAGCTACTAACACATAGACATATTACTCGCATATGTCGACATCGATATAAACGCTTACTTATATGTAGATGTGTACATTATCTACTTCCTATTTATATGTTTGAACATAAACGTATACACATTTTATGCTTTCTAAGCGTTTATGTATCTTGACAATACTTGCGTTTTTTTTTCCAGACATTCAAATTATTAACTTTTGTGATATTTCCATATAAAAATAATAATAGCCTGGTTGATTTGGATACGTGCAAAAAAACTTAATGGTATACAAATTGCTATTGTTTGCTTAGAAGCAATTTTATTTCTTTTATTTTTTTTATGAAAATTTAACATTTTAAGTTTTGAACTTTACCTTTTACCTAGTCCAACATTTTTTTATCCCACACCCCAAAATTTTACTCGGTTTCTCTCTAATAATTTCATCTCTTCTATTTTGACATTTCTCTCACTCTCGCAACTAACCTCACAACCACACCCAAACCCAACAAACCCTAGCTATAGGGATGTTCAATATTCGGTTTGAAAGTGTTTAATCCGAAAACCGAACCGAATAAAAATCGATATAAAATCAAACCGAATTTAAAAAACGATTTTCAGATCGATCTGAACCGAGATCAAATTTTTGATTTTTAAATATTTGAACTCGGTTCAACCGAAAACCGAATTCAAAACCAAATTCAAATTAGTATATTTATATATAAATTAAATTACTAAATAAATACTCATTAACGTTAGGGTTTTGGAACACATTTGGACTTGGGCCGCTAGTTATACACGGAGTCACACAGACACAGTCACGCACAGCGGCACAGGGTATCTTCAAGGGAACTAAATTAATTTTCTTTGTGGTTCCTCAAAATCGCTCACACACGCACATATTTGGGTAATGACTATTTTATTTATTTCGTTAGTGTGTGGATCTAATTGATTATATGGTTGTTATCTCTTACTTATTACTTTTTGTGTGTAGTTCCTGTGTATGTGTAGTATATCTATTTTTTATCAGGTTCAAATGTGGTATATATATCTGTAGCTATAATTGAGCTGTAAATATAAATGAAGTTGTCAATTTTTGTTCATATATACCTTTTAGCTCGATTGCCAGAGATGAAGGTAGAAAGTTTATATGCTCTAGTATGCAAAATGGTTGTTTGTAGCTTTGAGTTTGGTGATAGGAAATATAGAATTTCATTATTTTTTTGTTGATTTTGTTAGAAGACAAGATATCGTTTATGATTATTGTTCTGAGTATTAGTGTTGAGTAGTGTTATATTTTGTTGAGCTTTTGTGATAATTAGCAATTCACTCGTTATAGGTGCATTTGGGCATTTGTATGGACTGATTAGGATTTCCAGTGTCTCGTTAGGTATTGATAAATTGAAGAATTTCTGAACAAGAAAAGCATAGTGTGTTTTTTCGGTGTTAATTCGCTTTTAACCGAAACTGAACCGATTTTGAATTCAGTTTTTGGTTTTGCTCTCAAAAATTTCAAAACCGAAAAAACAGAACCGAGAAAACCGTAAACCGAACCGATGAACACCTCTACCTAGCTAAGTCCTCTCCATAGAAGCCGCCTGTCGCCTCCGCTTCAGTCCCTGGTCGCCACTGATGTTTTCACCGGCCACCACTGTGAATTGTTATTGTTGCCATATTTACCTTACGAAATTGTGCTAGATTGCATTTTGCTTCGAGATTAATGTAGTGGTTACTTATGAGACTGAAAATTTGTTAGTTCTCTTTATTGTAAGTCTTTCAAGTCTCAACATATTTTTTAGTGTTTTCATGTTACGGTATTTTAAATTCACCTTTTTCTTTAGGAGTAGCTTGATTTGATTTATTCCATATGGCGTTTGTACAATTTCATGGACTTCGATCTCTGCAAATTTCTTCACGAGAATGCATCTTTAACCCTAGTTGCGGTCATACAAAAAGTGGTACATCCATCAATAGATGTTATGCTATCAAAGCTTGCATCAAGAAACCTGATCAAAATCTTAAATGTAAGGTACATCTTAAGCTTTGTGCTTCATTAAGTTTTTCGTAATTACAGAAAATGTTTAATTGTCCACATAATTTAAGTAAATGTGGAAATTTAGGTCCCTTTTACTTACGACTGTCATTTTGGTTAGTTTTATCTCGGGTAAAAGAACACATTTAGGTACAAAGGAAATGGGTCAAATGGGTCGAATTGTAATATTTAAATCACTTCGTAAAAAAAATATAGATTATTCTTTTAATTGTATATTTCTGTATAATCATAATTATCACACAAGTTATTTATAATTTTCTAATAAATTGGAAAACTGTTTCAGGTCAACGCAATCCGACCTAACTAGTCTTCAACCATAAATTTTTATACCTGTTTTGACTTTTGACCCTTTACCCAACCTCCCTATTTCGCCACCTCTAGCTCTAGGTAATTTGTTTTTGCTATTGGGGTTTGATCTGGGTTAACAAGGATGTTGTCTATTCCTTTAGTAATCAATGTTGTACCATTTACCAAGCAGAAGACTTTAGACTTATGTTTCATCTTCTATGATGGGTGACAAGTGACCAGCATTATGATCTTGACAGCTTCATTTACTTCATGGTACTTATTAAAATTTAAACTTATGCTAATATAAACCACTTGGAAAACAACTCTCAGATAAATTCGGTATTGGACAGTGTGAAATGGGATGAAAAGGGTTTGGCAGTGGCTATAGCTCAAAATGTTGACTCAGGAGCAATATTAATGCAAGGATTTGCCAATAGGGAGGCGCTTGCCACCACAATTTCTTCCAAGAAGGCAACTTTTTTTAGCAGATCAAGATCAACGTTGTGGACAAAAGGAGAGACATCCCTGAATTTCATCAATGTTCATGATATTTTCCTTGACTGTGACCGTGATTCTGTAAGTTCCTTTCAGGCTTTCATGTTAATAATGGGTCAGACTCAAATGGGTAATTTGTAGTGCAGCTTGAAACAGGTTGGCCGGGTTAGCCCACTAACACCTTTTTTCTTTAGGTTTTAATAAATAATCGGTGTATTAAATATGATAGAAAATTATATATTATAATACTAATCTAAAATTTAAATTAAGTGATTACATGATTGTATGCATTACAATTACACTATGGGCGACTTTAGCCCTCTCTTTTTTACTCGTAGAAGCCATTTCGTATTAAGCTAAGAAATATATTTTACTCATTTGGGATACAAAATAACCCGAATCACCATTCATTTGTAAATGGCTCAAAATTGCCATCTCTATTCCGACCCATGAAACTTGTGACATTTGCTTTTTGAGATGTTTCTCCACACCTTTATCATCATTGCAAGTTAATAGTTGGCATTGATCCACTCGATCTTATTATTATTTAATTTTTTGGAGAAGATTGTTTTATTAGTCTTTGTTAAAGGTCGTGATTGTTATTTGATAAGTAAGCCAATTGATATATTACAAATTTTACTAGATATGCGAGTACAATTATTTTTGGTTTTCTCAAAAGGCTGAAAAGATAGCAGCTATGATGTGTTCATTTTCTGAAAAAGATAACACAATTTTTCTAACATTTGCTAGATTATATACCTTGGGAAGCCTGATGGTCCTACTTGTCACACGGGATCTGAAACTTGCTATTACACGTCCATTTTCGATTCCCTAAATAAAGCAGAGGTGCCCATTTCTTACCCTCAAGTGCCGTTCATTACTTTTCTTTCTTATAACGTTTTATTGTTATTCTTTTTTGTGTTAAGATTGAAGAAAATAATCTGGCATTGACAACATTGTACTTACTGGAATCCACACTTGCCCGAAGAAAGGAAGAACTTTCAGCACATGAACAAGGCAAACCGTCATGGACTAAACGCTTATTGCTTGATGACAAATTATTGTGCTCAAAGATCCGGTATGCTGATTGTATGATAAATATTTCTAAAAGTTAACTAATTTTTATTCTATGAGATATAGTGCAACAAAAGAAAAACTGAGGCTTATTTATTAATTTATTATTTATTTTAAGGGAGGAAGCAGACGAGTTTTGCAGAACACTGGAAGAGAATGAGGATGACTCACGAACTATATCAGAGATGGCAGATGTATTATATCACGAGATGGTCTTATTAATTCGCAGAGGTTTAAAGTTTGAAGATGTTCTTGAGGTTCTTAGATGCAGATTTACCCAATCAGGCATTGATGAAAAGAATAGTCGTAAAGCAAAAAGTGTCAAGTGATCTACTGATATTTTTCAAGTCCTCTGGGTATGTCAAATCTGCTTAATTGTTATTTTAAGGGGATATCGTAAGTGTATCAAATTCGCATCAATCTTTTTGTCATTTGGAAGATCTGTTTTGTAATTTTTTTAACAGGTACGGTATTAGACTATTTATGGGTATCAGACTATTTATGACTCATCATCTATTTGTATGAAATGACAATCAAATATAAAAGATGCATTTTGACTTTTGAGGCCGACCATATCATGTGTTCAATTTAATGTTTGTTATGGCATTGTTCATGGACTCATGGTAGAGTAGAGGTGACTTAAGGACCGGCTTTTGACAAAGGCAATTCCAATCTTTGTATGTAAAAGAACCAAACTAGTTTCATTATCGAGTCAGATTAAAGGATCAGCTTAAAAAGCCAGTTCAACAAGAAGAATGTTGCACTGTCTAATTTTGATACAAACTACCTCGTCTATTGTTTTACCTTTATTAGAAGATCTGGGTTACAGTTGTTATAGTAATATTGCTTTTGTAGCTACAGATTAACGCAGTAAATATAGATACATTCTTTTCAGAATTTGACGACAATGGTTGCAGGCCGATCCAACTGGACCCATTTCAATCCGTACTGAAAAAATGATATTTTTCAACTTAAACTCGCATGATTGTTAACCAGCCCACTTATATTGTATAGCGGGAGGTAATATTATGCTAAGGTGGTTTATGGATGAATTTCATAAATGAAAACAGCTAAATGTGCGTGGAAGAATAATACAAGTAATTATGATCACGTTTTGCACACTGTTGTTTACAATGTTCATAAAGCTGTAGCCACACTGAGCCATCTGTTTGATTTCAGACTCAATCCTTCCAACCACGTAGAGACACCATGGAGACTGGTGGTAAACCAAGTTCATCCACCTGTAAATCATTGAACAATATCAACATTATCATCAAATTTTCATTGTGGGAGAGCGTTCGGCCAAGCACAACAGAATGACAAAAATTAAAATGAAATTCATTAACTAAAACATAGGCTAACAAGTTTTGTAAAACTTGCCTGATTGTTAACTCTGCCGGCTGGTACGGTATGCCCCCTTGGAGCCGAAGGCAAGTTGAGCTCATCATAATCGGGTTCATTATCAGGATGAAGATACAAAGGTAGCCCTTCCCTTTTAGTTTCCAGCACCATGTCTGCCTTCACATTCAACTTTTTTCGTTTACTTTTTTGGCCTGTTTTGGCCTATTAGAGATGAGCCATAACATGAATTGACCCTTCATAAGTAAATGGGTTGAAATTGCCACCATGACTCCGTATGGCCTCTATCTGCTCTAGAAGTCCCGAAAGCCACTCCTATAGATTCCTTGGCCGCCTCTCTGATTGTGTGTGCAATGATGTTCGACATCCGATCCACGTCATTATGAGTCATGTTCTCCACCTCCTCACTAACCTTTTCGCAACTGTCGCTCTAAAAGCCTATGTCGCCTCTCCATTTAGATTTTACCACAAGATTCGTGATTTTGCTGTCATCACACTCTTGTATGCTCGTCTACCTCTGACCATATCCAAGACCAACAATTTGTGTTGGGAGGAACAAGTCTCGCTTGGGAGTACCTTGCAGTCTTTGCAAGCCTTAAGATCTCCTTTGCGAACCAAGAGATAGTCAATATGTGTGTCATGACCCCCGCTATGGAAACTAACTAGGTGAGCATCCCTCTTCTTGAAGAAAGAGTTTGCAAAAACCAAGTCGTGGGCGGTGGCGAACACAAGTAATGTGCGTCCTTCTTCATTCCTCACTCCATAGCCGAAACCGCCATGAATTCCCGAATATCCCTCCGCTTTTGATTCTATATGTCTGTTTAGATCACCTCCTATTATCTACAGTTGATCGGATGGGCACCCCTGACAAGCTCATCCATCGATTCCTAGAAACTCTTATTTTCCGCTTCTCCCAAGCCCGCTTGCGGTGCATATGCGCTGACAACCGTGAAACTCTCCTCTTCAATCACTAACCTCACCGCATGATCATGTCATTACACCTCTCCATATGGACCACATTATCCTTAAGTCGTGGCACTATATTGATCCCTACACCATTTCGCGTTATCCTTGCTCTCGAGTACCACAATTTGTAGTTATTTGTCCCTATTGCCCCCATGACCTTTCCATTTGGTCTCTTGGAAACACGCTCTGTCCACCTTTTGTCTAGATAAAGTGTCAACAAGCTCCCTAGACTCTCCGGTTAAAGTTCCTACATTTAAGCTACTCACTCTAATCCTAATGGAAGTCACTAATCTATTACTTCGCATGAACCCCCTAAGCCACCCTGTTCCTAAGCTAGAAGAATATGACATCAAGTCCCCGCGATGGTAGCCTAGTGGTAGGTGACATGCATCATAAAGGCGGAGGTCACGGGTTTAATCCCAGTCGTCCCCATGTTCCCTTGACCGCGGGTTACGTGATTTACCTCTCCTATGTTGGCCATGGGACCGGTCGGTGGGCGGCGCCAGAGGGTCGGTTTTACCCTTTTTTGTTATGTGCCCAAAGATACAACAAGAATACTCAACAAATATTTTGACGACTCAAGAAGTAGCACAATTAAGCAACAAATATAATACATAAGTTAAATTTAATATGGTAGTAATAGTTAATTAAAAGTCGATTAAAGCAATTGTGTATATTTCTTTAAGTTACAGTAGTCTATTAGTATAGTTTTATTTTTAAATGTCAATATTTATATTTATATAATAGTAATATGCATATGTATGTATATAAATTATAGAGTATTAGTAAGGGGTTTGAAGTAAGAGAAACAAATAGTGTCCAGAAAAATTATCCGGCAGGAGCAGCAGTGACGGCAGTCTCTGGTAGTAGCATCTTGCTGGAAAAAATTCCGGCCAAATTGACAGTACCCGACGGTGGACCAGGGTCGGAAAACTCCTACCAGAGTCATCCCCGACGGCTTTGTCACTACCCTCACCGGAAAACAACCGATAAAAAGCAGGGCCGGATTTGGCCCTGTGCAATGTGAGCCATTGCGTAGGGTCCAAAATCCATAAAGGGCCTATTTTACCAAATCGTACGTTATGTATATACTAGTACTAATTTTAGCCCATCGTTTAATTGGAGCAGGGCCAGGAGCTCAAGATGGCAAAACAATTACAACCTCCTTATTTAATAATTACACATGCTTCTGACGGAGAGATTTTTTCATAGGTATCCACAAGTTGCTGCAACACATCAACAAAGTTTTGTGAATTACAGTTTCGATTTCCGAATCGCAAAGATATGTGGTTCTTTTTGAATTTTGAGTTTTTTTTTTTTTAATTATATTATTCTAAATAGTTTATTAATATAATTATTCATTCAATTAAAAATTATTTATTCGAATTTTTATTGATCAATATTATATAAAACTTTTAGGAATTGAAACCTTACAATTTATAATATAATTCTATAAGAACTTGGGATACTAACTATATTATATTTGTTACGATTTAGTATTCAATTTTGACATAGTAATTTTTAAATAACACCGTTATGATTCTAAGATTATATGATAATCGTCTTTAATATATTAAGCATTTAATTATAAATTTATCGTTATTGTTTGAACATCTTTAGAATCTAGGCTCCTAAACATGAATCTGGATATGAAAATGTAAGTGTGTAAAATAAAAACACTTTGTTATCATATTTATGATTATTTTAATAATTATTTGTTTTACGTTATACATTAAATTTTATGTTCAGGGGCCTATTTATATTTATTGAACAGGGCCTACAATATTAATGAGACGGCCCTGGTAAAAAGCCAGGGATCAACCGAAAAAGCTCTTTCCGGCAAAGAGGTGCGTGTCGGCGCTTCGGAGGTTCGTCGTCTCGGGATTGGTATGGTTATGCTTGAAATTTGATTACAAGTATAATGGGGGTGTTGGCGAAGTTTATCAAATAGTTATTGTTATTCAAATGTTCATTCAATGTTTTGAATTGTTCAACGCCTTTCATTCGGCACTAGTTTTAGTAAACATTGTCTTAATAAACTAAGGTTTGAATGAATATATCTTGCTTTCTTTTGAGACGTTTTTCATTGCTTGTTGGTGTTTCTTCATCTCTCGTCTATGAAGCGATTCTTGATTGTGTAAAGTGTGGATACAAGGCTCATTAACATTCACTGATTGAGAATTTAGAGAGTCATCTTCACCATCTGTATTATTTTGTTGTCCCTGCATGACAATAACGTAAACATAACCTAATAAGTCAAATAAGTCAAAAACATTAACCCTTGCTATAAAACCACGTAAATGTATACAAATAGGTCAAAAGGATGAACCTATACCAAAGTATAAACATAATGAACAAGTCATGATAAATCTAGTTTTTGACCTCCACAAATAATCTAACTTTTAATATCCAACCATTGATAACATCATACATGTTCTTCTTATCAGGGGCGAATCTCTATTAATAGTAGGGGAGGGGGGGGGGGACCATGGACCCCACTTGAATCTCAAATTCTTTACAAAGTCTTGTACATATATATACCGGACACCACTTACAAAATAGCTTGGACCCCATTTGACATTAAAAAAAAGAAGCTACCTATTATTTTAAATGTTAAGCCCATTATTTTAAAATCATAAGTTTAGCCCAATTGAGATATCTTTTTATTAATTTATATATATGATCGATCAATTCTGCTTTCTTCAAATATGCAAACGGCCAAACAAGGCCAACAAGCACAAAGCACACTTTGTTTCTAGCCTAGATAATGGTATAGATAACAATGCAATTATTGAGAATTTTCATGGAATGAAAACTCGTAAGGAGCAATTGTATTAACTATAATGGTTGTTTTGAACTATTTATGTTTTATTATCAATGATTCGTGTATGTTAAATGGTGTTTGTATCGATCCGACCCGTATTAAATAAATATCCCTTTTGATTATTTTCCAACCGGACATGAATTTAAGAAGATTGGACCCCAGTACATGTAAATCCTAGATTCGCCACTGTTCTTGTTCAAGTTCAATCCATGATATGATACTACACAAATCGCGATAAGCATTCGTGACTTTCTTGTGGGCTGAAGAGAAGAATTTGTGATTATCGGTGTCTTTGAAAGAAACGGAAGTAGTATAAAAGAATTTCATTAACGTCTCATAAAACTTCATACCTTCGTCTGGCTTTGTCATGCAGTCGTTTTCTTCATGTGTCGACCATGCCATATTTCGCAATGAGCGAATTGGGATTGATTAAGAAGGTTGAGTAATTTGGGAATTCTTTTTTCTGTATTTACAATTCTTTTTATTAGTATTATCAAAATTATTTGAAAAAACCGAAAGAAAGAAACAAACAAACAAAAAATATACTTTCAACTATCAAGTTTAAAAGATATAAGTAAAATTCAATTTTAGTTCACCATTATAAGGTCTTTTTATTATTTATTTTTCTTCATATCCTTACCTACAAACATATCTTTTTATTTCTTATATTATCTTAAATTAAAAAAAAAAAAACACATTTCAAATACTTCATATATTATTTTGTGAAAATACAAGATAAACTAACTTATAAAATGATACTTATCCAACATAAACTTTTGAAAAAATTGGTTTAAAGATTAAAGATACAGTATGACACCCTTTATATATAGAAATTTCATTTAAATCATGTTATCTACTACTTAATACATTTGAGTCATTGATCTTAAATTTTAATCAAACGAAAGAAAAAAACTATTTTACCCATAAACTTAGTATGATATAATTAAAGAAATTTCAATATTCCTAAATTGTTATTTAAAAAATGATTCATCATCCACTAAAAAATCAGTAATAATTAACATTTTTAAAATAAATATACTACCAATTAAGTAAACCATCAAACCTTCCATCTAAGTCGAACATCATAAATCAAGAATCTATAACTTAAATTTTTATCCGTTGTTTTACGCGAAAACTGCTAATTATTTTTAATTGATTGAAATAATGTTTTAATGAGCTAACCTGAAAAAATTATCATCCAAGCAAACAGAGATCAAAAGTCGTTTGAAGTTCATTCAAATTCATAAAATCGACTAAATTTTCAAAAGAAGATATACTTATTATAATAAGTTTCTTTAATCGCTTTTAATATATCTCTAATTTCTAATTAAATATAGAGGCGTTTACCTTTTTCCCTTTAAATCCCATATAGGTATAGATGGGTATAAGGATATAAATGGCTATATCAACATAGTTATAAATAACGATTTTTGTTTACTTTTTATGCTAAATAAATTACCTAAATGATAATAATTAAATATTTTACCCTTATCTAAATAATATACTAAATAACACTGTAGGGTAGAGTTCCAATAAGAACACCTTAAAAATAAGAACGGGTAAGAACACTTCATATCCGCAAATATATCCTTTAAATCAATAGATTCACATTCATACATCTCAAATATGTGGAGAAATATAGATGCGCATTCTTATAAATGCATAAAAATCGAAAAAACGATTGATGCACGATTTTATATAAAAAATGTAAAATTGTGCATCAATCGTTTTTCTCAAATTGTATACATTTCTAGAAATGTGCATTCATTTTTCTTTGCATATTTGAGATATACAAATGTTAATCCAATGATTTTATCAAGTATAAGTGCAAATTTGAAGCGTTCTTACCGTTCTTATTTTTTAAGTTTTCTTATTTGATCCATACTCTAACACTGTAATACTCTAATATAAACATTTAAAGATACATTCATTAATAACAAAAAATAAAAATCACTATGATCACAACAAATCTATCCTCAAATTTCACAAATACTAATAATAAATCTCCGCTATTAATTACCAATTTACCACCACCACATTATGGCAATAATTTTGTCACAGTTACTCACATGCTAAAAGTAAATGATCATTAAATCAGTAATAAACTTCAATCGTAAATTAGAATCCAATCGCAAAATAGAAAAAGAAATTGGTTGTCGACGGTGTAGCCAGCGACAAACGGCTATTGATGTTGAGCTGAGCATCTTTGATACCCTCTTGAACAAATGCAACTTGATCAAGAATAAACGTTTGGTTGTATAGCATATCAAGTTGACCTTCATACCATGCCTAACAATTTAAATAATTTAAGGATAAAGTAGTTAAACATCACTAAAAATATCCAAATTAAAGAAAAAAGATATTGTTAGTGATAAAGCACGATCACCACACTAAAAACAACAATCAACAATTGTCTCCTTTTGTGTATAAAAATACTCAAAATAACTTCACAAGCTTACTTTTATTTAAACTCTCATATCATATCTTCTTTAACATATTTGTAACCTTTATATAGAAGTTGCAATTAACTGGTAACTCACATAAAATGAATAGTCTAGGATTAAAAATACATAAAAATTATAAAATCTATAACAAAGAACTCTTATATAGCTTAATACTCAACTAAGTGAGTTAATTGTAAGCTTAAATGTTATAAATAGTCAAATGATGCAAGCTTCAATGTCTTTGTGGGCTTCAATTGAGACTTTATCATGTGATTCATTAAATGTATCTTCATTCTTCAAGGAGGCTTAAATCCAATTGTAGGAGGAGACTCTGTATCAGACTCAAAATAAACATGATTCTTAATAGGGCTTGTTTTGATATAGCTAATATTGTTCATAAAAGGACTTGGTTGGCCCCACATCATAATATTTTCCTATCAAACTCTCATACAGCTGCCAACGGTTTAATCGTTGGCCCGTCTTTCTCCCATCCTCTCCTTCCACGAATGGCACGGACACGTCCTCCACCATCTTCCACTTCCGTCTTTGAGTTTTCTTCTTTTGCAAGACGAAGCAAGGGTAGGACATGTTGTGACAATTTTTTTTTTCTTTTTTGTTTTGTGTGTGTAGTAAAATTATTTTTGGTAAGTGGTGGGTCCAGTCTTTCTCAAGACCGGTCATTTGTTGACAGTGTTTCAGTCTTTATGAGGAAGTGATGTGGTGCTAAGTTAACACTAAAGACAAAAGTAATACCGGTCATCAGTTAGGAGCGGCCTTAGGATCGATCACTACAACAAAATAAGTGAATAATAACATAAATTGAAAAAGAATGAAACGATCTTTACGTGAAAAAGTTCTCAAAAAAGTTAAAACAACGAGACTTGTATGCCGCTTAATTAAAATTCACCTAAAATAAGCTACGTGAGGTAACTTTTAAATTTTAAAGCTTTTGGATATTGTAATCACATAAATACTCTTTACTTAGATGTTCGAGCTTTCTGTCATTTTTTTTTCTTTTTATATTTTTACATCATTTTACATTTTTAAACTTTATCATACAATTATAAAAAAATGTAAGTTTTAACTTCCAATTCTAAACAAAAATTTCAGTTACAAGTTTATAGCTTCAATTACCAATTAATTTTGTCAAACATATCCTAAAACACGTACCTTATATAAACGCATAAGTTAACACTCTTTTCCAAAGTTTTATTTCGGAGAGAAAAGAAAGTAATCGGAAGGAAAATAAAAAGTAAGTGTGTTCCCTAGTTTTTCAGGAAAGAAAACAAAAGAAAGGAATTGATTATTTTTGTCTAATTTTCCTTCATATCTTTCCTTCCAAATTGAAAAGATTTGAATTCCTTTCTTTTTTTTCCTCTTCATTTCTCTCCATTTCTTTCTTTACAAAACTTGAGAACAGCCTAAAACAAATATAATCGATCACTTTTTTTTTCTTATTCCATTGAATCCAAACTCATAAATAAAAACTACTCTTTATCTTGCAAGCTGGAAAATATATATGGAAATATACCCTTGAAAAATGTTCAATATATGGAAAAACTCATTGATGTTATTACATTAGTCATAGATATACCAAAATAATGGCGTCTTTATGTTGCAAGTTGTTAGTTTTAACCCTCCTTCTTCATCATCATCATCATTATTATTATTATTATTATTATTATTATTATTATTATTATTATTATTATTATTATTATTATTATTATTATTATTATTATGATCAAGCATTTATAGGCAATATTTCTATAATAAATTGTTCTCAATCACTATCGTGAATTGTAAATAAGTTAAGCCTCTTTCAGTGATGTCATGGATTATAAATATGACTTCAATAACTTAATGGAAAACTTTTTTCGACATCTGGTATAGTAACGGGGATAGTAAAATACTTTATATGCTAAGGTCACATTAGGAAAATAATTGTCCCGTCTAAGAAAATGTTGAATATCTTACTCAAGTTTGAATTTCGAGGCTTTTTTCTAAATCTGAAAAGATTAATCTAGTCTAGTTGTATGAAATAAGTTGTGAAAGTCTCAAGTATTACTTATTAATTAAGTGATACAAAAATTGATAAGATAATTTGAATTGTAAAGGAGGGGGATAAGAGGGATAAGAGTTGAATACAATTTAACTCGTTAATTATAATATTTTAAAATTCTTAACAATTATTAGTAATTTTAAAATACTTATATAATAAATAGATTAAACAATTGCAAAGTATGAAAGCTGATTAATAGAAAGCTAAACACAAGTTAACTTGAATGATGAATTTATTTATCACAAATTACATCAACATACTGAATTACGGAATAATGAAAGCCTAGGCTAGAAACTAATTTAATACGATACAAGTTGTTGCGTTACTCGAGGTGAGAATAGAATTTCAGTTACTCACTGACTCAATTCGTATTAGACAATCTTTATCAATTCGTATAACTACAAATCAGTGCACAATTAAGTGCAATATGTCACTCTATTTATAGACATATATTTTATGTAAATATCTCCTATTCTGTAGGAAATAGAATGACACGTGTCGCTGTGAGATTGGTTTCCTTGTAAAAAACAAATGGTTAAAAAAGGAATCCTATGTGGTCCCTACAACATCACGCTTACTTCGTGTGTTGTATATCCATCAATCACAACGAAGCCTGATGTCATACTCTTCATCATTATGAACTCCTTGAGTTGTTGATGTACAGGGACCTTATATGCACAACGACTTGAACTTGATCGTCTTCTTATTACTTTACTTCTTAAGTCACTTGAGTACAACAAAGCTTCCTCAATCACTGCGAGCTAACATGCTCTTATAGAGTGACTAGACTTGATTTCTTCCAGTGACCTCATTTTATATAACCACAACGATTGCATGTGATTATGTGTTGTATAAGCGCCTAGTAACATTTGTAACAGTGAGTAGATTAACTATTGTAGGTGACTATTTGCTTAGTAGTGACTTGTTCCTTTGCAGTGAATTGTATTTTGATATATCTTCAGTGTTTCAAGCTTCTAGCGATAGAAACATTTAGCAAAAGATCCATCAAGCGATAGCGAATCCACAAAGAGTAGTCTACATCTTCTTAGCAGTGACAAGGTTAACCAACAACTGATGATATAACTTATCTTTGGAGATTTGACTTCATCATTTCTATGAAGAAATCCAGTGATTTAGTTAATCACATATCAGTGACCCAACAAGTTGAGACTAGTCTCTAACAGATTCTGAAATAGAGAAGTTAATATGCCATATAAGATAAATTATGAGGGCCCATATTTAAATTATTTATTTACTGAGGTATATGGCCATTTTTTGACTATAGAACTAAAGAACTAAGAAGTGTATCCAAAGATCGGAGCCTCTTACCATTGTGGCAATAGCCCAATGGAATCATTCCTCCAACACAAACATCCTCGTGAGTAGCGAAAGATACGGCTTTTGGGAAATATGTCATGTATTCAATCCCAATTTCTAGTTGTTCTATAGAAACAACTGAACATTATCTGATGTGTGATTCTTGGGGAATGGTCACATCAGACCCAAAAGATCCCGAGTTAAGGTGGCTCGTCGAAATAACTTTTTTGTGAAAGATCGGAGGCCCTTAAAAATCGGAAGCCTTGTGCATTGGCACATAATGCACTTGTTGAAAGAAAGAGAATGGTAGCCCCTTTCATCCAGGGGACATCATCGGAGAAAAATAACGAGAACATAGTGAGAACCTACTGTTGCTTACACCCTTTAGATGATGGTTCTTCTTGTTTCAATATCTATGAACAATAGAGATCTCTAAATCTCCATTTGAAAAAGAGATGAATAGATAAGGCGAAACCAACCAAAGGAAGGGCGCTAACGAGCAAGAAAACGGATGCGTACTCTTTACGTACATTAAACTCATTTCTACATTCAAACTCAAAGTTTATAAATTTGTCTTGATACTCGAATCAAATGTGAAGTTAAGTTGCTCCATAAAACATTATACATTTGCAACTAAAATTTGTAAGTTGTACAGCTAATCAAGTTAACATAAAATATCACATTTGTTTACGGTCGTTTTGATTAGAATACCATATAGTTGTAGTTTAGTATGGTCATTTTAGTGTAATTCCTACCATCGTTTTAGGATTGTTTTAGATTGGAGCTAGGTTCTAGGAGCATTGTTTCTAGGGTTGTTTTTCAGGGGTAGTTGTTTAGGGTCGTTTGTCATAATGGTTGGTTTAGGATATTTTGTTAGAATGGTTGTTAACGTCTGTGTAATTCCTAACGTATTGTCTAGTTTTTATTTTACGATATTATAGCAAACACCCTCTTCCCTCTTTTATGCACGCTTTCCAGTATACACACATAGAAATGGTGCAACCAGATAATCTCTTGTTTTAATATACGTCTGACTTTTTCTAAAGAAAAGAAAGTATCACATTTGTAATTTAATATTTTCTATTAAAAATCAAAATATGGGACCTACTAGTCGTTTTGCTGTTTTGTTCTTTCTATTTCTTACTTGCTGTATTGTTGTTTCAAAAATGGATCGTGATTTATCAACGGTCGGTAAAAGGACATCGACATGTCACCGACAAAACATAAAGCAACAAAACTTGGGCCACCATTTTTAAAAATCAAAAGCGATATATGCTTACCAAATTCATATATGTAATCAGTGACTAAATATATTAAAAATGTCGTTCGAACAAAATAAGATAGTTTTAACATTGATTTAAGATCTCATTACGTAGTCGAAGCTACAACAAATGTGAAAATTGTGACAAAAATAAATAGATGCATGATACTTATAATAAGTTGATATATACAGTTCGAAAGGTAAACAATTATCATTATTTTCACTATGGTTCTAATATGGGTTAACATTTAAAACCGCTTCATGAGCCACGTATCTCTATCTTCTCTCATTGAACTGTTTTTTCATAATCTAATATAAGAGGCTTAATCAGTGTATGTACAATAAAATTATGTTTTTAGTTTTATAAATAAAGTAGAAGACTGACATAAAGTATATATTATAATGCAACTATTAGGACAACATGTAAAAGTTAGTAACTAGTATGATTTAATATTCGACGCATAGTAATTTGATGCGATATATGTTGATTAATAAATTTGTTTTTTTTTTAAAACGGCTTGTTAGATGTTAGTGGTTCAGTTCTAGCAGCGACATTCAAGCTACTAAATAATAGCCAAACTTAATTATAATTAATTAATTAAATAAAATAAAAGAAAAAGAAATTTACTCATATAGCCATTTCAACATTCAAGTTACCAAAATAAACGTCGTCAGAAAACATGCCACGTGGCCAGGACAAATCACGTGATGACTATACCTGGCCATTTCCTTAAGCCATTAAAAGTAGGCCACGTGTCAACTTTGTAAAATCGCCGGAATGTTAACTATATCCGGCGATTCCGGCAATTTTAGGCTTTTCAAATTTTGTGAGCAAAGGTATTTTATTGTATGCTTTTGTATTTGAAACTTCAAACCTTCTCTTTCACGAATTCATAAAAAATAAAAGGTAATTTTTTTTGTTGAAAAAATGTTTGATTGTTCAGTGTTGTATTTCAAAGATAATTCATTTATTTTTTCTACAGGGAACATTTTATAATTTTTTCTCTTTGTCTTCCAACCATTTTGATATATTTTAGGTGTAAAGAAGGTTGTAGCAACTCGACGAAATTATCAAAAAGATCCGAAGGTAATTTTTTTCCGATAAATTTTGAAATTTATATTATTGTTTTATAACAACAAAATATATATTAATTTTGATTGGAAGCTAATACATTTATTAGGTAATTTTAGTTTTTTTTTTCTTTAATTGATTTTGTGATATAAGTTTGTGTTTATTTTTAATGATTTATAATTACTGTGAATTTCGTTAAATATATTTATATATTTTATTTAGTTTAAAAAATTGTTAATTATGTTGTTTCTATAAACAATAGGTATTATCTGTGACAACCGTCAAAAATCTCAGGTCAACATCGCACTTAAATTCCTAGTACATTTGTTTACATTTACAGCACTCTAAAATCCTAGTGAAAAGTCTAGGTTCGACTCCTTAAGTACCGAAACCGTAAGTTACCGAAATCACGTGACGTCTTTGAAGATTGCTTAGCGGACTATAAGACCGTGAGGAACCTTAAATTAGGTTACAAAGTGCCAAAGAAAACAAATGAAATTAAATTTCATAAGCCATCACAAAATATTCATCTATCTCAAAAATCGGAATTTAACCGGAAATTCCGTAGCTCGGTAAACACGACTGGAAATCGGTTTATTAACTCGCGAATGTCAATCGTGATCGAATCAAATACATTTTTATGAATGCTATAAACTTATAAAATAAAGTTTTATGACTCACACTTTAACCAACAAAAAAATCACGAAAATCGGAAATTAACCGAAATTTCGTAGCTCGGCAAACGCGACCCAAATTGAATAAACAAAACTCGAATCCGACAAACTAATACTTGAATATCCATTATAAACAATCTAAAATACAATTTGAAGTATTTTAGAAATTTAGAACATCAATTTTTACAACCCAAATATTATGCATGAAAACAACACAATTTAAAGCCTTGAAATGTACAAGACTTGTGCATTTTTAATACAAATAAATACCACAACTAATACATATTATATTTTAACAAAAAAATAAAATAAAAACTCTTTTTTTTAAGCCAAAAACCGGACCTCCCTTTCCCCCACTCAAAACTCTTCCTTTTCTTACAAAACTCCACTCACTCTACATGCAAAAAGCCTTCTACACTTACACACTCTTTCATTTTCATCATTTCTTCATTTCCACTTTCAAAAACACTCTCAATTCTCTCTCAAGAACCCACAGATTTCCAGCCCCCTTTCAATCAAAAATCATCATCTTTAAAGTATTCTTACATAAGAACAACACCTCTAAGGTAAAACATACCATTCCTTGCTTCCATTCTTGCATTTACTTACTTTTAAATTCATAAAAATGCTTGGATTATACACCTTATTCATGGTTATAATCCACATACATGAGTTTGATGTTTGTAGGTTCCCTTACACTTGTTTAAGTGTTAAAACAAAAGGGCAACCCATGATCAAACGGAAATCAAATCGAAAATCGTCTTTTTGGTGTTAAAATGTGTATTTACATGTTCTTGCTAGATTAAATGGTTTAAATTGTTAAAATATGTTTATGTTTCTGTAAAAAGAACAAGTTCATGCATAAAAGACAAGACTTCAATCATTGGATGAGGTCTAAAAATCGTTTGGTAGTGAAAAACACACCAAAAAGATCACTTTGTCATGCATGTAATCTGTCCAGATTTTGACCCTACTTGAAACGACCATAACTCAGTGAATAATGGTCCAAAAATCTCGATTTTTCTTCTGGAATTTAGCTTAATGTCTTACCTTTAAAACCCCACTGGTCTCACTCAAATCCATTGAGTTTACGACCTCCAAATATATCACACAAAACTGATGCGCAAACAGTAACTTTTCTGTGAGCACCTTGTTGTGATACTTGTTCATGGGTCTTAAGGTGTTCTATAAATCTAAGAAAAATTATTTTTAGACTCCTAACATGTGTATCTCAGTAGTATAAAAAGATAGGAATTTATCTTGGTGATTTACTATTTTTAGAAAATGCATGAACATCATGCATTATTCTAGCCTTGTAGAATGTAAATAATTGTGTTGTGATGGAGCAAAAATACAAAAATATTAGATAAAACGTGTTAAAAATTTGGGGATGATTTTTCTCAGTAACTATATCTTGAAAAGAATCTTGAAAATAAAAATGAGAATTTTTGGATAAACACAAGTAATTTTTCCTAGATTAATACAAATAAAGACTACAAAAATAAAAATATTCATGAAAAATACTTTTTGACATCAAATAAATATGGGAAAATTCATGTATCATTTTACACAGAAAATGACACTATACTCAAAATTTAACACTCCTTGGAAGTGTTTTGATATATTTTCCGATTTACGTCTCGTTAAAACACATAAAGTTGGAAACCAAAGTTTCAGTGCTCAAAACGAGCTGAAAATTTTACACAAACCTAAAAATGACTTAAAAAGGATCTAGTAAAAATTCCAGAATTTTTCATGAATAATTACTATTTTTCCCATATTTATCACACCTTTTAGACACTATTTGATTAAAAATAATCTGTAAGTCTAAAAATCCCCAAATTTTCACAGAAAATTTGTAAATCATATTGTATATTGTATACTAAATTTGATAATTTTTGGAGTCTGTTTTCATGTGTTTCCATTATTTTATTCGCAACTTGAATGATTACCGACAACGTTAATTAAACGACAAATCAAACTCTAACGGCACTTTGTAACGTATTTGACTAGCTAAGCAATCTTAACAAACCATATTAGACGAGAATCTAATTAGGAACCTTGTATTCGTAGGTCTTGGATAGGAGTCACACTCGGTCGAAACGCGCATTACATCCATTCCGTACGCTCATTAACGATTGTGAGTTTACACAGCCCCTCTTTTTAACGTTTTACTTAAATTTTTGGGGTGAAAAGCATGCTATATGATCTAACTAATATATTTGGATTACAAATACTATTCTTATGCTATCCTTGATTTACGAATGCTAAGCTTATACTATGCGTGTTTTACAAATGCTATCCTTGATTTACAAATGCTATGCTATGCTATATGCTATGCTTACTTTCGAATACTTCACATGGTTAAAATGTCGTATTGATTACACATAATGTCGTGAATGTTTTCCGTTTATACGAACATGATTATATGCTTGTTTCCTATCGTATCTAAAGTCCCCGGTATATCTACACGACCATTAACTCTATATGAGCCAAATGATGCATATGAATAGTACTATTTGGGAGCGAGACCACCTCCCCACTCACGCGGCCACGTGAGTGCATCCCATCATCCTAAATGCCAACGATAGGGCATCTCTCTTTGGGGCAAAGGTTTATCAGTTGTAGGTTTGGTTGTGGACTCAAGCATATTAACTCACTGTGACTATAGACAATATAACGTGATAGCATAGAAATTCATAAACGACTATAAACGTATGACGTTTTGAAATTTGAAACGATATTTCTTTGAAACTATAAAACTTACGACCCGAGCTTTACAATGACTTTGTCATTTGAACGATATTTCTTTGAAACTATAAAACTTACGACCCGAACTTTACAATGACTTTGTCATTTGAAACGATATTTCTTTAAAACCATAAATTTTATAACCTGAGTTTCATACTATAAATCATTGTGGTTTTGGTTAATGATAAACGTGATTTCATAATAACGCCTCGCATTCTTATGAACTTCGACATAATAATCCGTTGAGATTATAAACGTTTTGATATTGATTTGATGATCCATTGACTTGATAAACGTAACCTGAACTTATTAAATACTACAATATGAGTTTTATAAACATAACTTGAACTTATTAAACACTATATCTTGAGCTTTATAAACGTGAATTAAACACTCCTTTGAAAAAATGAGCGCGGCGTTATAAATGAATCACGACTTTTAATTGAGTACAAAAAGGGAATCGCTCCTTAATGAATCTCGTACTTAACTAAACCTCTTTTGCGAACAAAACATCGAATCTCAAATGAATTTAACTATCAAATGAGTTTCGCTCTTAAATGAGCCTAGTTATAATGAATTACTTCATAATTATTCACGCAATAGCATTTGATTATCCTAAAAATTGATTTTAAGAACTTATCGGATGATTATCGTCTTTGTATGAGCCTCGACACTAAACTTTTGCAAACTAATCACGTAGTAACGTGGAACTTTTAAACTAGATTTGTAAACTCTTGGAAAGGGTCTTCATTTCACAAAACCTGTGTACTCACCAACTATGTTTCATAGTTGACCTGTTATTTTACATGCTTTTCAGGAATTAGTCACAACTTGTCTATTGAAGCTGAACCCATTATATGATCTATGCTGCTGTAGCGTTACGGAATTTTGTCTCTTTTGGATGTAATCGCATGTTTAGATTATTTACTTTTGTGCTGTAAACGCTTGTAAGACTTTATGTAATGTATTAATTGTAGACCGTTGAACGGTGATCTTTTGTAATTTTCGATTATGAAATCATTGTACTGTTACATCTCGTGTTTCCGCTTTAGCGGGGTGTGACATTATCTAAAAGTTAAAACTTTGATTAGTTATATACATTATTTATATAAATTTAACTTTAAGTTAAAATATGAATTGTATGTTTTTATATTGTAATTTTTGACTTTTATAAAATGTGATTGGATTGCATAAATGTTATTATAGATAGATAGTTGATCGTGATTATGTGTTTACTAAGTTTTTAATTAAGTTGGGTATATGATGAGATGTTATTGTTATAGTTTTGTTGAATAAGTGGCGTAAGATTTTATGTTATTGATATAGGTATTTTTAAAAAGTGTCACGGGTAAGATCAATTCGACGTGAGTGGTCCAATTGTATCGATAATGAATATTGTAAGTTCTCTAAACATATATCCTTAAGTCATACATGAATAAGCTAAATGTGGAATATCAATTTATAACCTACTAAATTTGTTTATTTTGTATAGGGTAAATACTATTATGCCGATGTGAAACTGAGGGCCGATTTATGTATTATCTCTAAAATAGATGCATTTTGAAGGAAATACCAGCTTGTCATAACCATTTCTTAAAAACATGCTTTGGATATTGGTTTTGGGTACCCGATTATAGCCAAGAACCTAGCTTGTTACATTTTATGTTGTCAAACCTTGTTGAAGTGAATGATGATAAGAAGGAGTTGGTTTTTGAGGTTGGTGGTAAAAACTACATTTAGGGCTAGAGCAATTTTGTTTGATTTCTGGGATGAAGTTTGGTTTTTTACCGAGAATACGGAGACACGGTGGAGGATCTTTTAGAAAGCGAATATTTGCTAAGTGGTTGAAAAAACAAGTTATGTATGCATGCGTGATCTTTATAACGTTTTGGACCGACTTTATGATTACAATGATTTGGATGTTGCGCGAATATGTTTGTTAGTGCTTTTGCATTCTGGATTTATTGATTCGTATGAGTGTTATGTTGTTGATGACAAGTTACTACGGCTGGTTGCAGACTTGGACTCGTGAAGCGCTATGCTAAACAACTTAAGAACTATTGCGTATAGTTCTTCAGTATTTGCTTCTTCATTTGTAGATCCAAACTACCAAAAGTGATCAGTGTGAACCATTTTGGAAAATGTGGTATGTTTTTTTAAACCATAAAAAAGTGACTGAAAAGTTTATTAGAATCTTGAAATGAAGTTGATGATAATGCTATGTTAGACTCCGAATATTTATAGTCACTTTAAGATCTGGATATGTCAGAATATGTTACCCAAAATGGATAGTAGATGAGGCATCTAGCAAATTATTATTTTTTGGCCAACAAAGTGTTTATAACTTTATTTCACTTAAAAATATGACAACTATTATATTGTTATTTTTGTCATTTTTCAAGAAAAGTATACACCGAAAGATATTGAGCCAACATCTAGGGAAAAGAAAAGGCCCTACTATCAGGAGACCATGTGGTTCCTACATCGGAAAAAGGAAGATGTAGATTCATTGTAGGTTCCCTGGTGTGTGGATACACGAGGTAAACTAGTTTATATTAGTGCAGAATCCTCAAATAAACACAACGATAACAAACTAGTAATAACGAATATGTAAAGATCACAATTTAGGCTTTAACATAAAGTTGTATTACATTCAAACTAAGACTCAAATACACAAAGTATAGAAACTAGCTTATCTAGAAACTCAGTTCTAAACTCACAAAACTAAAACTTTCGTACTTTTATATATATAAGCACCTAAGTTCGTACGAATTTGCTAAGTTTGTCCGAACTTGGTAACTTCGAAACCCATACGAACTTATCTAAGTTCGTGGGCCTTCCTAAGTTCGTACGAACCTACAAAATACACATATAAAACTAAAGTTAACAGTTACAATGATTATCAAATTAGGCACTTACAAACTAGACGCTGCTGTCACACAAGATGTACCAACATTCATTATTGGCTAAGTTTGAACGTCGTTTCAATCTTGAGGAGGTAAGGCAGGATGAGACACATTTCGATAACATGGAGCACCTACTTGAGGTATGTTATACGTTGTCTATGCGTTGAATACATTAAATTTTATACTCATTTTCTTGTTGATTGAAATTAAAATGTTTTACATAATAGGTGCTTTGGAATAAAGCGTATCCGAATTCTAACGTTAACAATTTTGAGATTACCGACAAAGAGCTTCTTCAATTTTTAGCAACTCAAGATGTTAAGCAACCGATGAAAACATACTTAACTGTTTGAAGAGCATGGATGATGATGAAGTAAGTGTCATTTTAAACATAATTTGACATCAGTATTAATACAATAGGTGTTTTAATATGATTTCTTGTTGTAACTGTAGCAAATGATGTGTCAAAATGTTGACAAAACTTATAGTTTGGTTACTTCACAAAATTTCAAAAACACAGCATAGGAATTCTATAAACACGGGGAGAAGCAGTTTAGAGGTCTTCCAAAAGTTCATCCCGTCAACCATTATTGCATTATCAAAGACTTTCCGTATCACTTGGATATGGACTTTTGAGGTAGACTTCTCTTGGACATCGAGAACGGTTGGTTATTAAACGAGGTATGTTAAGATATCTTGTATACCCGTTGTCTATATACATAAATACATATATATACTAATAGTGTATATATAAAAATACATATAGTAGGCTTAGTAATATAATTTTACATTTGTTGTAGCACATTGATGTGTGGTCTAATTTGGTGGCTTTATCACCCTTGAAGGATCAACAATGTGGCACCCTTCCTCTTGTTTTCCATAAAGTATTGGAAGACTGTGAAAGGATATATGAGCTGGCTAACTGAACGGAAGGACCTTGTCCTCCTTGGTGGACTCTTGATATGGTAAATAATGTTACAAAATAATGTTACTAAATTACTAATGTAATTTGTTAAATATTTAAACTATTCTTTGCGGGTTCTTTTCCCAATTGATCAACTCAATAAGCATCAGATGCTTGCAGAATTAGATTTGCGTAATTGGGTTGTGACAATTTATGATAGCAACTTTGATCGGGCAGGTGAGACACATCATAGGACGGAGTTTTTGAAGGGCATTGGGGATAAATTGTACAAGTTAATGCAAGTGTTCTTAGAGAAGCTCGACTATTGGGGAAAAGCACAAGTTGAACGAGTTGATAACTTACAAGTAGCCATACACGCAGGGACCGAAGGTCCTCAGCAGAGTGATGGTAATAGTTGTGGGATATAAATTTTATCATTTCATTGAAAAGTTAGCACATGGTCATCCACTTCATATACAATGCGGTGCTAAGGTTTTTCAACAGAGCTACCGGCAGTATCTCACAGACACTATTTCTTCCACCCGGCATTCTGTTAATGATAGAAACAAGATTGTCATATGGATTTAGAGACAAGACAATGTTCTTGTCTACAATGGCAACATTCTGGTTTACCATGTGGTCATGTTATAGTTGTCTTAAAGAAAATCGGAATAAAAACACAAGAAACTAACTTTGTCAGAAACGTATGTAGTTGTGGTGGCTGTGATGATAAAAACACAGGGAGAAAATGTAGTTGCAAAGGAAACTAATTTTCAAAGGGTTTTACCACCCAATATCACTAAACACAATGCAGGTAAACCCAAAAACACATGTCGTATTCCATCAAAGGGATAAAATGTGAGAAAGAATGTTTGTACACGTTGTGGTGGTTGTGATCATAAAAATAGTCAATGTCGTGTCTCAATGACGTCTACACAATCGTTTTTATATTCTGCTGTCGATTTGAACGAATTTTAGTGCGTGTTAACTTAAGGTTGTTTCATTTGAATGTAACGTTTTTCAATTGTAATATGAATTAATTGAGTTTAAGTATGATCATTAACTTATGTAACTACATATTTGAAGTGAGTATATCTAATATTTAAATAATACATGTGTTTTATTTATGTGAAATGACTTGGAATAAAAACTAAATATTGAACGTCAAGTAACATTGCAAATGGTATATCAAATATTCACCTATCAGTACGTACCTAAACTATGGATCCATAAAGCGATAAAAAGTGTAGTCATAGTCTTTCGATACAACAATTTGGCATGTCGAGGATCTACATCAACTAGAAGTGGTTTCTTAAAAGCTAGACGATATAGAAACATACATACAAACATACCACAATCACCAAAACAACCGACCTATTGAGGTGTCAGGTCACTCGGATGCGTCCTAAATGTGATTGTGTATGCTTCTTTATTCATACCTTTACTCTTAAACACACCACTTAGATCTAAAAAGGGTAGCAATTTCTTAAGTATCTCCGACTCCAAATTTGTCCAATAGTCACTTCTGGTTAGTCTTCCAGCAGAATCAATGTCAATTTTGCTATCATAATAAGTAAATACGCCGGTCGCATTATCAAACTCTAAGAGGCAAAAATGTTTTTCAGGCTCGTTTACCGGGAAAAATACCTACATAAAATGAAAACAAATTAGTTATACACTTTTCAGGAAAATAATATATACAATTTTTAAAACCTATAATTAATTACAATTTATGTTTATATACACTTACACGACTGACGTCTTTCCACTTCCCAAGAAATAGTGAACCATTAGAGTAATATGTCGACAATTCATGGTCGTCCGACATGAGAAGCGACATGACAAAATGGTTGACCGCGCACCAATCAGTATATGTAGGTGTAAGGTTGTTTAGGTAGTACATCCACAAGCGGATGTACTGTTAATTTTATAACGTATGTTAATACAAGAAATAGTTATATATACAAAAATAACACAAGGAGTTGAAAAAATATACTTACACTATCGTAAAGCAATCCATTGGTTGTCCACTCACCCTTTAATTTATCCTCAGGGGGAATTCTCGACAAAGTAGTATATACCAATACTTTCTAGGCCAAGTCAACTTTTCTCGAAACGACATGGAAACACATTTTGACCTTTCCGAGTCGAGCCACTCATCAAAATCCTTGTCCATCGTAGGGACAGGAAGATATCCATTTATTCTTACAACATCTTATAACACCCAACAACATTATTAGAATACTACAATAATAATGAAGTTTCTTGTGTAGCGCAAATATAATAAGTTGTACCCATTTCCACATTGGAACTTCTCTTAATGGACGGACCTCCACCTTGTCCATGTAATTTTTCTCTACCCTATCATCCGAATCATCGGCAATATGAACCGTCTCATTATCATTTTTTTTTTAATTTCTTCTCGGGGTAAGCATCCTATACGAACAACAACAAAAAATTAAAATCAACAAATCATTAGCAAATTAAAAGTTTGACTTTTCTTGAATAGATAACTAATACCTCCATATAATCTTCAAGTGTCAACTTATGAACAGGCATAACTACACGTTTCATTTTCTTTACGCGTTTTTCAACATGAGTCGTGTTTGACAAGGGACAGAATGGTGATTTCACGTACTTCCCAATGAACTTCATCCTCTTGAGTTTACTTGGGAGTCGCGCGTAATCCACCTATATTTAGCAAAACAAGTTACAATTACAATTATCATTCTCGAACATTTAAAAAATTACATTTTAAATCAAGTCTACTAGAAAAAAAAATATAAAGTATCATTCATGTCTTTTGTTAATAAACATACTAACCGTATCATATCGACTCGCACTTCTGCCTGATGCGTTTTGTTCGTTATAGTGGGTGGGTCAGAGTCCTCAACCACCGTCCCTTCCTGCATATGTAACAAGTTATTTATATATCTAGTAATTAAAAATAACTGTAGCAAAGAAAACAACAAACACTTTCAATTGAATATTGTGAATTTTTTTTCAATTACCATGGTATCTTGAAGTGGGGCCATAAGAACTATCAAGTGCAACTTTTGAGACTTAATCGACATTTGCTGTAAGTATCTCCGACAACGAATGAACACTACCACATGTTTGGGTGTCCTAATTCAAAAAGTCCGTCTACAAAAATAAATCACTTAACTATTAAAACCAATATTAACGTATTAACAAAATAAATTGGACAGTGTAAATTTATACGCACCTCATCGGGAGAGTATAACAAGTTCAAATCTTTGTTTAAATCCAAAAATGTGTTGTCGGTAGCTTTATTGGGATTGCTTGGACTATGATCTCGAACAATAACAGGATCGGGAACAACATCTTCATTTTCTCGAGTCTTGAAACCTCCATACAATTAGCAAAAAAATAATTAACTTTATGATTAAATGTTAAGTTTATGATATCAGCTTGGCTAAAAATTATTTAAACAGACATGCTTCTCTAACGCCAAACAACGTTGATGCAATTGTCAACAAAACTCTTTTAGTTCTCGATGATCATTCTGGAGTACTAAATGATCATTCTTGAGTGCAGTATGATCATTCTTTAGTACTAATAGTTCTCGTTGTAAATGTATAAAACGTTCCTCTAATGAATGAACCTTTGTATGCGGTGTCGTAGGAGGCTGTAGAGGACGAGGAGGTGGGGGAGGAGGCAGTAGACGGGACACACCATGTTTTACTTCATCATCAAAGCAAACCCTGCTAGCTATCCACCAATCCGTGAGTGCCTCTGTGGGTATGCTTAGGAATGTTCGGCTAAAATGACCATTTCGGTTACTTGTTACTAGTTAACATACTATATTAAAAAATAATTAAATTACAAATTCTTACAGGATCATACGTGCCGGTCAACAGATATTGATGCTCAATTTTAAACATAACATTCTCATCCCACCGAATTCCCTCGGGAGTATGTTGTCACGAGCTATCCTGTAACATCCTCCCCAATAGCCTAGTATTTTTAGGTAAATTTACTTTATTTATTTACTTTATTTAATTGAGTCGAATTATATGAAATGTTTGAATGTAAAATTGTTAGAAATGATTAAATGGGAATTACGGTATTTTTAGTTTAAATTACGGATTAGCCTAACTATATTAACTAATACCATCGTGTGCTAGATTAATGATAATAATACATCGTAGTATACGTAATTATATATATATATATAAACCCAAAGTCTGAAATCAGCCCCATTATCATCACTATCTTCATTTTATTCATCTCACACCAAGAACACCAAGAACACACACTAAAACACACACTTGCACAATTGAAGCTCAAATCAAGCCCAAAACATCTCCAAATTGTGTCATTAGATTCGGAATTCATTATAGATCATTCCTACAACTCGTTTCTGTGGATTAAATCAGATTAAGGTTAGTTTTGATTAGTTTTTTTGTTTTTTTACAAAAAGTGAGAAAGTTAGTTGGTTTGATTTAATTATGTGTTTTTTATGTTGAATTGATGCATTTCAAGTGTTTGTTTATGTGTTTACTAAGTGTTAGAACGTTTAATTTGTGTAGAAACGTTGTTAGAATTCGATTTGAGAATTTTTGGTAAAATCAGCCCAGTTTTCTGCCCAGTTCGCAGATGAACTGGTTTAGGCGATATTGGTAATATCGCCACCAATATCGCAGGTAATATCGCGATTAATTTCGCTTGCAATATCGCTAGTGATTTGGCGATATTGGCAATGTCGCTATGGCGATATTGGCAATATCGCTATGGCGATATTAGCAATGTCGCTTTTAATGTCGCAGATTTTGAAAATGCGTAAGTGTTACTAAGTTTTGTGAAAATCTTACTAAAAATTAGATTTTGATGAAATTCGCATGGTCACTCGGAATCGATCAAGTAATCAAGACTATGTACCATAGCTCTGTAAGTTTTTGGCCTTTCGGGGTCGTCTTGGGCTTCAAAATGGCATTTTTCAGTTTTTAAATGACGTTCCGGGATTTTCGAGTTTCGTTCCAGATTGAACTCTTATTTCCTTAGACTTCAGGGAATTACCTGCTTGTAAGAATGTGCTATTATGATGATTTAAACTTGATAAATGTTTATTATCTAGATACTATGCGTTGAGATATGTTATTCGCTTACGAAATGAGCTACTAACTCATTATCTGTTGTATTCTCAGATCAGTCGAAGACTCAGTAATATTAGAATTCTGAGAGGTGGATAGTAGCAGACAGGTGAGTGGATCTGCAACTCATAATTTGAGTTAGTTGTAATGGTGTGATTACAACAAGTAACGTAAACCTTGATTGACTGTTTAGTCTGAGTTATGATTGTGTATACCTACTTGTTATGCATATGTGGCCTTCGGGCATCTGTGTTATTCAGAGGTCAATTGCGATTGGACTTGGTTACTACTGTGTTCAACACAGGTTCCAGATACATGTGTTGTCGCTGGAAACTGAGTTGTTGTGTTGTAGTGTCAAGTTATCGGCCTATTCTGTATGGGCCTTTACAGATTGTGGTAAGTGTTACTGTGGGCCACCGCGGCTGTAGGGTTCCGCAGTAACCGTCGATCCTCTTGAGTTTATGTGTTTACTGTGCTTAGTGTAAACAGATTATTAAGCTAAGTTGAATTGTTAGTTGTACATTCATTCACTTAGCTTTGTGCTAATCCCACCATTTCCCTTCCTGCAGGTTATGCATGTCTTTTGTGGGTTGGGCAGGAAGGTGGTTTTGAAGAATGTTTGACACGTGCCATCACTCTGATATGTTTATGAATGTTTTGTAAATTAACGTGTATGTGGATTTTGTATAACAATTATATGTTTTGTTTCAGCAATATTTTAATATTGTAAACTCGCGAAAAATCTATGGTCATTTTGTAAGATAAGTTATAATATTATCTTTTATCCATCGCTTCCGAGTCAAATTACTATTTTAACCCTGAGGTAATTTAAGGGGTGTTATATATCCACCACTCACGACATATCGTAAACGTCTCCAAAATCCATATCTAAAAAATGAATAATAAAACAAATGTAATTACAAATTATAAATTAACATCCAATTTGAAAAGCTTGCATAATTTGGTTAACTAACTCACCTTAAATGCCCAGATAAATCCCATAAGTGTATAGTTGGGCTTTTTCAGAGGACTTTTTGTTAGGATCGATCTAACCTAATCAAAACTTATAGCTTTGAATAATTATCAAGAAACTTGCCGAATAGTAGTTGACAATCAAAGAACAATTCACAGAACAATTTATCAATCAAAAGCTTCAATATTATTAATATCAATAATACGAATACACAAAAGTATTAGGGTTTACACCTTGAAGCTATATGTATATCTCTTTATTCTATAGGATCGCTATTTATATGAGTATAGAGTCTTAAACAATATTTCCTTCAAACTAGGAAACAATCTAATCATAAAATTTATCTGTTACCATAATCACAATATACGTAAACAATATTAATACTGTAACAATACAAACTTAAGTAAACAGTATTAACTATGAAGCAGTACTAATACTATAACAGTATTAACTCTTCATATCTTCATCACAGTACTAACTCAGATAACAGCACAAACTCTTGAAGACAGTAGAAACTCTGAAGCAGTACAAACGTTGAAGCAGTACAAAGTCTTCATTCAATGTAAATTCAGCTCTAAATTCTTCTTGAACTTTTCTAGCCAACTCCTCATCAGCTTGTATATGCTTTTTCCTAGATAATGGTTTGGGTTGTTTAACAGCAACACCCTTACCCTTATCTTTTGTGCTAAATTTGCTTTCTTTTAAGATTGGGCAGTGGATGATGGTTCATTATGCTTATGCCCTTGGCCTTTAGCTTTTCTTTTTCTTTTGGGCTTTCTGACACCCTCAACAATACCTCAGCTGTAGTGATCTCATCATCTAATGGAACTGTAGAAACTGGTTTATCTGGTTTAGCAGCACTAACTTCTTCTTTTTCACTAACAGTACGAACTGGCTCATTTTGCCCAGCAGTACCAAATCCAAAATCATCTTTGGCAGCACTAACATCAGCAGCACTAACATCAGCAGCACTAACCTTAACAGTCTTAACATTTTCACTTGCAGTACTAACAAGAACAACACTATCTAAAGCAGCACTAATTGTATCATTTTCTTTTACAGTACTAACTCCAGCACCATCAGTAGTAACTGGAATAGCACTTGCCACATTTTCTTCTTCCATTACATCTTCAATGATGAATGGTATCTCCACATCTATCTCTGGAGAAGCTTCAACAACTGATTTCTTCTTTTCAATCTCCTTCTCCTTCAGCAACTGATTTACCAACTCATTCAACCTTTGAATCTCCTTCCCCTGAGATTCCAACATAACTTTCTGCCAGGTTACTTCATCACTCAAATTGATACAAAAGGCCATCAATTCCTTTGGTAAAGAGCTATCTTCATTACCTCAAGAAGTGTTAATCTCTCTTGGTAAATCATCAGAAATTATATCCTCTGACTCATGCCTAGCATGATCATCAGAAGTCCCTTTGTTCTTGGTACTGAGACCTGTACTAGGATCATCTTCCATAGGAAGTTCACCATGTACAGTTGCCTCTGGTTGGGTCTTATTGATGTTATCACTGTCCTGTTTTGCCAATGGGCTAGAAAAAGAAGTAATAGCCCTTCCTGAATGGTCACCCCCCTCCTTATGGACCACCCTCTATTCAGTTTGTGGTTGAGACACCTGACCAGTAGGAACATCAGATGCCTGTTTTGTTTTATTTGTTTTGGTTGGCTTTTTGGTCCCTTGTTTTCTTTTGGGGGTTTTACCAACAGTTGTGGGTTGAGAAGCAGATGGGCTTTCTACTTCTTCAACTGTGGTAGAAGTTGCAACAAGCATTGATGGAAACAATGATGTAACCATATCAGAAAAACCAATGTTCACTCTTCTCATATTTGTAAACAGTTTTTTTAGTATGAGAGTGAACAATAAAAATTTTAGGATGTGCAGATAAATCATTTAATTCTTCATTTAAAACTGTCTGCATAAACCTGGGATACATTAAAAATTTCTTAGAGCTATGTTGCTCAAGATTTCTCAACATGCCATTGAGAATAAATTTTGAAAAATTAAACAGTTGTCCTGTAAATAGGCATACAATTGGAGAAGTAAATGCACTTCTAAATTCATTCCAAGCTGTTCTTTTTGATGATAGACTGTCGAAATCAAGATCGTAGTACAATTTCTGAACGTCTTCCAAGTTAAGGGACTATGTTTTGACGTTCCGAATACTCGTTGCCAAAAAGGGATCGTCTTGGCTTTGTATTTCCCCCAATCTATCGGTCCAAAACGCACTCCCGTAATCAAACAAAACTCCTACGGCCCAAACTTTCAACGGTGACCCCCTACCTCGTAAATCAATGAATGAACCTCCGGATCATGCGGCTGCTGCAACTGGACCTGCATCTGTAGTATCAAATGTAGCAAATGCCCCTCTACTCGCAAATGAAGAATATCCAACCAATTGCCAAAACTGATCGCCCTAAATAACGCATCTCTGGGTGTACCATGTAACTTTTTCTTCATCTCTGACAAAATAGTCAGCCTACTCCTAATGGTAATAGTAGCCGGATACGTTCAACTTAATGTACCATGGTAATCTTAGTGAAAAATATATAAACAATCATTGCAATAAATAAAACAAAACAACATATTAATTTAAATCGTTCATATATGTCCAACAAATATTTGAAAATTTTTGAAATGTCTTTTTTTTTGTAAGTATGCCATTATATTATACATCAACAATCTATACCTAATTCATACGGACCCAATTATATAATTAATTTATCTAAAAACGCAATTCAACTTAACGATTACAAAGAACATAACAATTATATAATATAGATTATTCAAACCGCAACAAACTCTACCCAATTCAAACTGTAACAAACTATACCTAATTCAAACCGTCAAAATTATCTAATTCATTTATCTAAAAACGCAATTCAACTAAACATATTACAAAGATCATAAAAATCATATAATATAAATGATTCAAACCACAACAATCTATAACTAATCGAAACCTCAACAATCAAAAACCGTAACAATTAGCTAATTCATTTACATAAATACACAATTCAACTAAACGAGTTACAAAGAACATAACTATTACATAACATAAATGATTCAAAACGCAACAATCGATAACTAATTCAAGCCGCAACAATTATCAAATTTATTTATCTAAAAATGCAATTCAACCTAACTTATTACAATACATATAAAAAATAAGCCGAAATTAATATAAGTATCTTAAAATATTATTTTTAAACCTCGTCTCTACTGCCACCACCACCGAAATTAGTATGAGTATCTTAAAATATTATTGAATAAAAACAACCGTAGACAACCGTTCCTATATAACCGAAACCCAATGCCACCACCATCGAAACCCATTGCAACAACCAATTAATGCCACCACCACCGAACCCACTGCCACCACAAGTCAATGCCACCACCACCCGAAACCCACTACCACCACCGGCCAATGCCATCACCACCCGAAACCCCACTGCCACCACCAGTCAATGCCACCACCACCTGAAACCCACTGCTACCACCAGTCAATACCACCACCACTGAAACCCACTGCCACTACAGTTAATGCCACCACCACCTAATACGTACTAAAAACCTTAAACCATCAAACAAGCAAAAATATGCAAAAATCCGGCAAAACAAGGAAATAACCTGCCAAATCAAGCCAAATACCGGAAAAACCTAAACAATACCGGCCAAAGACCGTCACCACTGCCCGGTCAAATCAAATCGCCATATTATTTAAAACGCAAATCGCCGGATTGTTGCGTGTTTTTTTAATGAAATCGAAGGGTTTACGGTTCCTGTAGTCGCCGAAATTTAATTGGGTTTAATCGCTGGAGACAAAGAGTTCGGTTTAATCGCCAAAATTCGAAGCTTTACGGTTGGGGGGGGGGTGAACAAGTGGAGAGGACAAAGAGTTGGTTACAAGGTCCGATTAACTTTTTCACACGGACTCCACGAATTCAAAATAAAATCATCTAGATCGTCGGCCCTTTTAATTTAATTCTGGCGATTTACTTGACCTACGTGTCACGATTTTGAGAGCCATTTGAAAGGGTTATATGGCAATTGGTCCCGGCCACGTGGCATGTTTTCGTTGGTCCGTATTAAATCGCTTAGATTGCCACCTTGGAATTATTAATATGGCGATTTAGTCGTCTATTTTTGTAAACTTTGTCTGACAACAATTGAAGGTTGAAATGCTTATTTGGGTAAATTTCTCTAAAAGAAATCCGTAAATAAAGAAGATTATGTATAGAGTACGAAGATTTTCCTGTCCTATTTAGTCATTTCCGTACGTTAGGAATTCAAACCACAAGGGGTGGTAACCTTTTTTTCCCTTTAATATCTTAACAAGTAGTGTTGAAAGGGATATATAAGAAAAATCGCTTTATTAATTGACTTGGTTAATACTGTGATATATAGTCAGGGGTGGAAGATATAAGGGGCCGGAGGGGGTGGCCGCCCTTGAAAATCGCAAGTAGAACTAATATATATGTATATATTTGATGGGTCTAAGACTAAAATATCTCGTATATTTGTAATTCGGCTCCCTTATATTTATATCAAACGATTTTTTTTTAAGATGAGTCCAATTCAAACTTGTTAATTGAACTTTTATTATGTCTTAGCTTGAGGTTGAAAAAAGGTTTTGAAATATGTATTAAGTAGAGTTGAACCTACAATCGAGTTTTATGGGTGGTAAGTAAAATTTAAGTGAATATATAAATATTAGGATTGTACTCGTGGAAAGCAATGATAACAAGTAGTTTTTGATATGTTCTAAGTTTTTCAGTGATTTCCAATGGGTGTAAAAAAGAAGGGGAAACAGGTGAAAGGAGAGTGGGATAACGTATTCTGATTAGAGTTTTTTTTTACCTTTAAGGAGAAAATTAAGTGATTTATAATGAAAAATGATATAGTCATAATTTTTCTATAAATATTTGTATAAAAAATAACGTATATCAAATGAAATTAAATAAAGAAAGAGTAAATTACATGAATGATCCTAGTTGTATATTATTCACTACAGGTTCATTACGGATTCATTAGAAAAGTGTAATGATTGTACTTGTAAGTAAACTTAGTACTTCCTCTATTCCAATTTAATTATACACTAAACAAAATACATATATTCTAATAAAAATACAATAATTATACTAATAAAAAATATAATCTATACTAGCCTATAAATGGTCTAATACTCTCTCTTAAACCTTAAATTTTAAATACATAAAGTAGTTAATATCTCCTCCTCTATTAATTCTTAGTTTTTACAAGCATTGTTTTAAGAAATGAATAATAATAATAATAATAATAATAATAATAATGATATATTAAGAGTTAGTTTTGTTTACAATACCTTTTGTATGTAATAAATATTTCATACTTTAGCTTTGATATACTAAAGATGAATTTGGGGCTCTTTTGCTTTAGACGGAATATGTTGAAGATGACAATTTGTAGTTTTTTTTTTACTAGCGTTTAAATTTCAAATATGATGTAAAAACTATGCTATATACATCTTTCTAAAGCAAGATGAAAAATAACAAACATACATGTTGCTATTAGACTATTTGTATTGAGTTGCAATAATTTTATATTATTTAGAGATGACATTGACCAATTATCATTATATATTTTATCTATTTTCATTATATACATATGAACTTTATTAGTTTTATATTTATCTACTTAAATGTTCTCAAATTGACTCAAATTATAACAAATTTTATTAAATATAAACTAAAATTGGAAAAATGGTCCACTAAATTGAACTAGATGGAGTACAATGTTAGATAAGATTACCTGTATTCAATAAAAATTTAACCTCCACATTATTAGTATTAGTATTTAATATTTACTATATACAATAAAAGATAACAAGTGTAATTCATATGTCAATTAATAAATTCATATATGTTTTCGGACATAACTTTAAGTCTATATATTTATACTTACTTAGCATAACAACAATGTTCGGTGTAGACTTTTAATTTATTAATTTAATTTATTTATTTAAGAATAAACAATTTATAACTTGTCAAGTGCAATGATAAGAAGATTCTAATTACTCCATTAACTTAAAAATGAAATAAACTACTGCCTTCAATCATGCCTTGAACAACTTTCTCTCTCTAAAAATCTATTTGTCTCTCTCGCACCTCCTAAAAACCAGCCCTGCTCGCGAGAATTTAAAAAGAAGGAAAAGTCTTTATCTCTGTCCGGTGAATTATGCGCAGAAGCCTCTGATTTGGAGAGCATTTCTACTCAATTTCGTATATATATGTATATACAAACACCTGTATATGTATTAATGTATCAATCTTCTTCAATAGCATTTGCGTTATACTGATCAGTTAAGACGTCAAGCTCACCGATAAATATCTGATTCTGTTTTGATCGAGAGTTACACTTCAATGGCGAAACGCGGATATAAATTGCGTATCCTTTTTTAGTTGTTGCAATGTTGATTGTTTTCTACTTGAATTCTGCTAATATATCATCGTTATCTTATTTTTGTTCAATCTATACAAGCATACACAGTATAACTTTTACCTTATTCAATTTTTAAAGTGAAAATTGCAGCTGAATTTGTGCCTTGTAGAACAATTTTGTTCTAATATTTTTTTCTTTTGTTTAATTTTACAGAGGAAGTAGCTAATATACAAAAATTATTATACTTATAAATATGTTATACAGTATTATTTAGTGTCTATAGGACTATCTCCAGACACAAGAGAAACAACTAAAAGTGGAATTTATTTTAATTTTTAATTTTTATTTTTCTGAAGATGAAGGTTAAGCATCTAATCTCTTACTATGAGGATTGATTGATGATATTGGATATGGCTAAAATTACATTTAGTGTTTGTTATATCTTGACTGAATTGATGTATAGAGGAGTTTGTGGCGCATTCTGCAAATGTGAATTGTATCAAAATCGGAAAGAAGACGCGTAGACATTTTATTACAGGAGGTGATGATGAAATTGTGAATCTTTGGTCAATCGAGAAATCAACATCCATCTCAGTTAGTAGACACTTCCAAATATTGTGCTTTTCGTTTGACAATATGAGATGGGCTTGCTTGTTTGAATTTATGGCTTATTTATGTTATTGTGGAACAAATATTCATATGAATGTCAATTTGGAATATGACCCCCTCAAGTTACGAACTCTAACCAATTATAATTAAAAGGAGCTTTAGACTTGAATTTAATATGCCAAAGTCATTAGTTACATATTAAGCATGAGATAAAGTTATAACGAATAACATATACGATGGGAAATTTATGAATTCTGTGGTTCGTTGACATATAGTATTTGGCTTCAACTTCTCATTTGATGTCAAATCAGATGTTATGAATCAAGTAGGATAATACCCAACTCACAATCTCGAGAATCTTCTTTCTTTCTAGACTGAATATGATAGGTTCGTCTAAAACCCCCCAGAATTCAGATAGCATGGAAGCCGTTATTGGTGGTAGACTTTTAGGTTATTGTCGTGGTTTGCTTCAACTGCAACTTGTCTTGGCTACTTGGGTATTTGTATTTTCTTCTACCTTGCATGGAAATGTGATCTGGATAATACAGTCAATAACCATGGATTTCTATCCTGAGAAGCTGAACTAGGCTCCTGGAATGTTAAAATGCATGTTCTTGATGCTGATTTATTTTTGTTTGTGTTTTTTTAAATATTTTTTTCGGGGGTGAAAAAATCTCAGCATGTACCGGAAAATTGGACCCTCGACCAATTGGCAAATAGTCAGAGCATCTTGCCAACCAAGCGACACCAAACTTCTAAAATCCATTAGTTATGGTCTTAATGCTGATGTAACATACATAGAGTAGTCCTTAGAAACACTTGATTGCAGGAGCTAATCGAGATTCCTTTGATTTACAGTTATTGAGGTTCTCAAGCTATTTATATAAATTTTAATGATGAGAAACTGACAACAGGAATGAATATTCTATAATGGGTAAATGCATGAGAAAGTTGTGCATTAGTTGGTTAGAGTAACAATTTACATTAGTTGGTTTGATTCCTTGGTCCTCATGCCTACAGTTGGGAGGTAGATGACTTTTAAGTTTTAACTAACATACAAGCTTACATTAGCTGTTATTTATTTGTTAGGTTCTGTTTTGACTCATAGCTCGACTTATTGAAGATGCTTTAGATCACAAATCTTCCCATAAAATGGTTGTATTACAATTTATCTTCTTGTGTGGTATTATACAATAATCCATTGCCTTCATTTACCACTAATTTAATGAGATTTTCGGTAAGAACCCTAGCAATTGCAGATGTAGCAATAGCAAATGTAGGAAGTTGCTGAACAATGTTAATGCACAGTCTTTGGTATACTGTTTTAACCATTCCTTATGATTTTGTGTTTGGGATGTTTGTGCAGTAAGTCTTTCAACACATATATGTTGCTTGCCAAATGAACACCAAACTAGGAAAGATAGCTTATGATAACTCGTCAAGAAAACATACAAATGCTTCTAAAGTATAATGAACCTTGGTCCCTTACCTTGTGTCTAACCTTCTATGGTGGTTTTTGTGATATGGTGCAGAGCCTAAGTGGCCACACAAGCCCTATAGAATCTGTAGCTTTTAATTCAACTGAAGTTTTAGTGGCTGCTGGGGCTTCCTCTGGCGTGGTAAAGCTCTGGGATCTGGAAGAGACAAAGGGTAAGTTGATTTAGTCTGGGTGACTTACTTGTAAGTTGGTTACCTTATGCAATAAATAACAGATTAGATATCATGGCACTTTCATGAACATAGAACCTGAATGTCATCATTATACCGTTTTTCAGAATTTGTCTGGCACTGTAATTTAAAACTCATATGTGCTCTTATGATTTTTCAAAAGGTCTTAGCTTGAGACGTGTTAATAACCAAATGTGAGTAGTTTTTGCTTAATTGATGATTGTTCTTTAATTCCAGTGGTTCGAACGCTTAATGGACACCGGTCCTACTGCACTGCTGTGGAATTTCATCCTTTTGGTGAGTTCTTTGCATCAGGTTCCATGGACACTAACTTGAAAATATGGGATATTCGAAAGAAGGAGTGCATTCATAGATACAAGGGTCATAAGCGAGCAATTAGTACCATCAGATTTACCCCTGATGGTCGATGGGTGGTGTCCGGGGGACTTGATAACGTAGTAAAGGTATGACCACTCTATTATATCAGCAGCTGAAGCAAAAGTTGAGCAACTAATTTTATATTGTTGCCTGGGGGATAGATATGGGACTTAACTGCTGGAAAGCTCTTGCATGAGTTCAAATTTCATGAAGGGCACATTCGATCCATGGATTTCCATCCTCTTGAGTTTCTTCTAGCAACAGGTTTGTATCTGACAGCAACGCTCATGCATTATATTTCTTTTCTAATCATTTTGTTGGTATATGCATCAAGATAAATATCATCTTTGTTAAATATCTTCTTTGTAGTCTTGAAGGTTATGCTATTTACTGCAAATATGTAAACATTTTACGTGATCTATCTGTTGGCAAAACCTTAGTTTTGTGCACATGACACACTAAAAGTTCTGATTTTCTCCTTACGTCCAGCTTTGTTTTCTCTTGGATAATAGAATACTAAGTGGAGGAGGAGTAATTTTCTTCAGTCTTGTGGATCTTGTACTAGTATTTGTATCCTGAAAATGTGCTGCATGAACACCATAAGAAACAGTAACTATTATAAAAAATTCATAACTTTTAGATCTTTTCTACCCTTTAATAGGAAAATCCTACTAACACAAATACTTCACTCCAGGTTCATCAGACAGAACTGTAAAATTTTGGGACCTGGAAACCTTTGAATTGATTGGATCAACTCGGCCTGAGGTATCTGTAGATTTCTGCTCCCATCTGTATTATGCATAGCTGAAAAGTATTCGAGTCTGTGGCTACGAGATCACTCATGGACTTTTCTTACATATTACATGAGCAGTCCTGAATTCCTTCTGTTAAAACCACTGCCAATATAGTTGCATATGTGTAGTGCTACACCATTACAGTTCTTCTAAAGAAGATATATTTCTTTTCTTGATTAACCAGGCAACAGGAATACGCTCAATTACCTTTCACCCTGATGGAAGAACCCTCTTTTGTGGGTTAGACGACAGTTTAAAGGTTTTCACTTTTTCATAAATTTTTGTGGTTTGATTTCTAAAAATCATGTCTCACATGTACACGTCCTTTCAATTTAAGGTGTATTCATGGGAGCCCATAATTTCTCATGATGCTGTTGATATAGGATGGTTAACGTTGGGTGACCTTTGTATTGATGATGGGAAGCTTTTAGGGTGCTCATATTATCAAAACTCTATTGGTGTTTGGAGAGCAGATACTTCAGTAAGTATCTCTGTTCTTTTCCCTAATTTAAGTTTAATGGGTTAAAAATTCTTTTCATCTAGGGTAGTTTGTTTCAAATTAAATTCTCTCTAGCGGTTTTCATCTTGACATGGCTCATTAAACAAATAAAAAAATCTGATTACTTTCTACCTTTTGCTGTTTGTGAAGCAAATTGAACCATATGTGCATAGCATGTCAACCAAGGAAAGTACTCATATGGAGCCAAAATCTGAGGCTCGAAGAAGGTCCTTTATGCCTCCAGATGACGACACAAAGGATATCAAGAATATATACATGGACAGTAAGTTGTTATTCAAGTGATCTTTATTTTGTATTTTTTTGGTTATTAATCTTTTACCTACTGAGGTGTGTGGATTGCTTTAGATTACATATGTTTTGAACTATGTGATCATTCATCATTCTGTAATTTTCTATCACAACACACTTGAGATATTGAGGGAAGGAGAACTGTATGAAGAAGTTGGACATACATAAAATGCTTAAACATTTGAATTAGAAATTATTTCTTTTGTTCACCTCGTATGCATCCTAGTTTCGTTGTTTAATTTATGTTACTGTAGTTACTAATTTGCCTAAAGCTGCAGGCGTGACTCTGAACTCAATAAGTACCAGAAAGACTGAGCATAAGCATGTCTGGGCTACTGAAAACCTTAAGCAGGATAACTCCATGTCTGGTATTGCGCCTCATGATAATTCAGACTCAAAAGACTCGGTCACGTCTAAGAGGGAATTAGTTGTAGCTGAGCGGTTTAGCGCTGGTGTATCAAAAAAGCCACCTAATAGGCTGAGGCCATCAAGTACCAAGTTAGATATCGAAGAGCTATCAGCAAGCCTTGAATGTGTTTTGAAGAGTGTATCAGATACTGCTACTAATACAAACATCCAGAGAAGACTTTTTGCAGATGATCCAGACAAAGATTCTTCTAAGGAGAAGAATCCTTCATCTACTTATGTTGCAGAGGAGTTTTACAAATCTACATCTTCAGTGACCCTTCCAAAGGGAAATGGTAAGTTATGCGATGGCAGCTTCTAAAATTGAGTGATATGCTTTGAACCATCTTAAGATAAGTATGTGTACATGTGTGATGTAATTTTGGCATGTTAATGTTATTAAGTTTCTCAACAATCAGAATGGAAAATACTTCTCATATTTATTTTGTGTCTAAACTACCTTGAAGTTCCATATTTCAAATATGTGTATATCATTCTTCCATCCAACTGGAAAGCAACAGAAATTTATCCTGACTTTATGTTTATGAGTGACTATTTGATAAATGATTTCAGAATCTTGTTCTTCTTAATTCGTCTTTTTCTTATGCTGAACTTCCGCCTCATTTTCTTTAATCATTAGCAGTTCAGATATGTATTTTAACTAGTTTCTGTCAGGTGATGTGTTTGTTGATTTAAAAAAAGGGTTAAAATCCGTTAAATATGTTAATGGAGGTAACTATCAAAATCGTATATGTGATGCTGAGGAAAAAATGCTGGTTATAATATTTACAACATTTATTCCTTTTCCCCTTTTTTGCAGTGGCAGTGGTCAATGGAAGGACTCGCAGTCTGGTTGAGAAATTTGAGAAAAGAGACACCCTAACCGATGAGTGTCAAGAACATGGCTTAGCTGCTCACAGATTACCCAACACAGATAATGTGTCAGCTAACACTATAGAACAGTCCATCAATGAGGTCTCTTGTGCAAATGCTGAAACTAGAACATCACCAGTACCGTTAAAGACATCTCATTTGGTTCCTTGTTCAGTATCAGAATCAAAATCGTCTCACACGACACTTACGAGACATGATGTGGTTTCCAGAGTAATACCTGAAGCTGCAACGTCACCAATACCGGTAAGGGTACCTGAGGTTGTACCTTGTGCACAACCTGTGACGAAAGCATGCCAGATACCACTAAAGATACCTGATATGGTTTCCATTGCAGCAGTTGAAGCTAAAACATCCCAGACGCTGGTAAACATATGGGATTCATATCCTGAGATAAATCCAGAGGAAGCTAATATCTCTCCTGTTTTGGTAGCACAGACACCCAAGACTTCCCCTAGCATGGTACGTGAGAAAGTTAAGGTCTCACCAATTCAGAGATCTGTTGCTACCCGTCGTGTAATATCTGAGAAAGTTAGATCGTCTCCCATGTTGGTGACAAGGAGATCTAGAGCTTCCTCTCACTTAATACCTGCACAAACTAGAACTTCACCTCTACATACTGTACCAAGGCATGATATTTCTACTCACTTGACAACCAATAAAGCCAAATTTTCTCCATTGCTGGTAAGGTTTATTTTATTTTTTATTTTTTAAACATCAATGAAGGTACACTGTAAATGTGCTTAGAGATTCAGGTGAGGGCGCTGTTGATATCATAAGTATCGAGTATAAAGTACCAAATATATTTAATTGGCAGGAGGATAATCCACAAACCACAGGGAGATGCATGAGGTCTAAGAATGATGATGATGTTGACATTGATGTTTCCGATGATTTGATGCTGTATCATGAATCGTTTATAAGTACTCTTCGATCTCGTCTCACAAAGCTCCAGGTAACTTTAACTTCAGTATTTACTACCATAAATTTGCAACAATGATTCTTAGTTCTGATTCTCTTCCATGTTTTTCACTAGTAACATGAGCCATGAACAATGTCGACCTTTTTAAGTTTGACATGTCTTGTACACTGATGTTCATTTAAAACGGATTCACTGCTTCAAACATTTTTCATACTTTGTAAACTAGATTTCTGATGGATTGACTATTCAGAGCAATTTCTTGTCATTCATTTCCTAAACAGCTAGTTACCATGCTTTTCAGGTGGTACGACATTTTTGGGAACGAAATGACATGATGGGTGCGATTAATGCCTTGCAGAAGTTAGCAGATCATGCTGTGGGTACTCATTGTGAAGTTTATTTTTTCTACTGTGCTATTTGTCTATTTCTGATAGTGAGTGTTACTAAATTTCAACCTTTTATGTTCTAGCATCTAAGAAATGGTTTATGTTGAAATTCAGGTACAAGCAGATGTAATTAGTGTTATGCTGGTAAAGATCGAGTCTTTGACATTAGATTTGTTCTCTTGCTTGCTACCCCTGCTTTTGGGTTTGCTTGATAGCGAGACAGAGAGGTACATATAATTAAAACATTTAGATATCTTGTGAGCACTAGCACTAAATTATTAGATAGGTCATATTAATTTAGTCACTTTTCTTCTGGGTGGAAAGTAGGACCAATGGGTAACGAGCGGCTGGAACATATAATGCGACAATCTCACTGATTATTGACACTGCTGCTTGTTTTAAATGTATACAGACATATAAGCGTTTCACTAGAAATGTTATTGAAGCTTATAGCGGCCTTTGGGACTGTGATTAGTTCAACAATATCAGCACCTCCAGCTGTAGGTGTTAATATTCAAGCAGAGAAAAGGTGTGTTTTCATGATTTTTGTTGGGCTATATTTATCCCGATGTTTATTCTTTCTGTTCATAAATATATTCTTGTTCGAGTTACCAAAAAAAATTACTGGAGTTTCTACTACTATTGAACTAGTGATCTGTAACATGATGACAGACTTGAAAGCTGTAATCAATGCCATGTCCAGCTTCAAAAGATCCACCAACGTCTCCCAGGTGTTATACGGTAAACATCTTTCTGACTTGGCCTCTATCAAACAAGACTGAAAAATAACAATTGGAATAAGAAAGGAAAACATATATTGCCTTGACTTTAAAAAGTGTACGTAATGCGTCCACTTATCTTTCTTTTGATAAGCTGGACGTATAACCATAATAACTTACATCTTGAAATTTACAATTAAATTATTTAAACATGAAGTGATTCTTTATTCTTGTAGGCTGGGTGGTTTGACAGCAAGAACTGCCCAAGAACTAAACATAATACTTCAACAATTGTGATACATTTTGACGCCCAACAAGCCACGTAAATGGAAACCCCTTTCAAGCATCTCACAGTTTTTTCTTTGGATTCCTTCTCATCTACTATACATTCAGCCACTTTGAGGAAGAAAAATAACCATGCCGTACAGAATAAGTGAAGAACAACACGTCATGACCTTTTGGGTGTAGTTGCATATGTAATGTGTTTGTCCAAATGTGTATCTTTTATATGACAAATAAAAGAGATGGAAAACAGTTGCTGTACAAATCTCAGCAATAGAGTCAAATGTGCATGTTATATAGAACAAATTCAGAAGTTATACATCAAATTTGCGTAGTATACAAACGGTTGCTGGTAGTAATTATGTGGTCAGGATGTGTGATGTTCTGGTGCAGGATGGCTGTAGTCCTCCTTTTTTTGTGCGAGTGCTTTCGAGTTTATATTTTTCCTTTCTGGTCCAGTTGATCTTTTTGGCAGTCAAAGAAAACTAGTTGGAGCCAGTTTATCGAGCTCTATCAAATTCAGTTTTTTAAAATGTCAAACCAAACGAAGAGGTTTCACCAACAAACTGTGGTCTAAACAAGTCAAGTCAAATCAAATCATAAACAGCCTTTGTTGTATCTATTTGTGATGCACTGCGTAACTTTTGTTAAAGTACAAGGGGTGGCAAACTGGCAATATAGTTGATAACATGCGATAATATATGACTTAGTTAACAACGGATTCATTTTTATTTTTTATTTTTTTGTGGTTAGGTTTTGAAATTTATAAAGTGGGTAAAGAATTGTGTTTGACCACAATTTGTGTTTACCAAACTTCTAAAAGATAGTTTTGCATTACAATTTGCTTTTAAGACTTGTATGGAGTTCAAAAGACATTTTTTATGGAGTAACTTTAAGAAAGTTGAAGCTTCTAAGTATATCTAAAAATGACATTAATTTTAGGCTCTAAATTTTATCTTATTTTTCTCTAAAATAAAATTGGTATTATTAGGCACGATGATTTGCACATCATTAAAACTTTTAAATTTTTATCGTACACTACTAAAATGATGAGCGGTGATGTACGAGTTTTTATTTGTTGGTGCACTTGTACAACTGTATTGTTAGACGTAGTTCCATTTTATTTTCGAAGTATTCCATGATAAATTGTATTCTTCCTATACCAATAATAGTAAGCTAAATATACACGCATCTATCAAATATAATCATAGTTTGGTACGAGTACTTTCGTCGAGTTATTAAACTGTCGAAAGGTATGCAATTTAATGTCTTTGTATAACTTTAATACAGTATATTACGTTTAAAGTAAAGATCTAACTAGTATGATAAGGTAGTTGCCACTTACCAGTGATGTTGAATGTTTGACATCTTGTTAACGTATATAATAGTACTTAATTTAATTTAGCATATAGTGTTGATGTTGATGTTGACGTAGACAATATGGTCGATGCTTGTTGTTTTGGGTTATTCCAATTGAACATCTCAAAGTAAGGTTTTAAAAATCGATCGAATTAGAAAAATCAATTTTTATGATATGCTATAAACTGGTTTTTGATCATATTTTGAATTCAAAAGAATCGTCCGATTCGCTAGTCGGATCGGGAACCTAAACTGTGATTGAACTGGTTTTCTTTTTTGTTTTTTTTAATTTCGATACATGTATAAAATAGTAAATTAAATTTACTTAGTGAGACTGAATTTGATACATATCACACTTCTATGTCCTGACAAAAATGTATGTATTTACTAACTTTATATACTTTCGGGTTCAATGTGATGTATTTACTCGGTTTGAAGTTTGAAACTTATATTTACATTGGATTGTATGGTTTCGATATAGAATTATATAATTTTGGTACATTTATTGGATTGTAGTGTTGTTTTATATGTCTTTGTATGTGTTTTTTGAATTAATGTTCGAGTTTTATAGTGAATCTAGAACATTTTTAATATATTATATACTTTATGATGTCCAGGGTTTGTACCAAACCAGTTGAATAGGCTGGTTCAATTTGTCCAACCGATCTAACCGGACTCGACACTCTTTTAGGTTCAATTAAAAAATTAATTTTAAGAATATTGCCTTAAAGTTTCTGAATGCACACTCTCTTTCAAATCAATCACTCAAGTGTCAATTTATTCTTTGTTTACTCATTTTGCATTTTAATTTTTTTTGTTTGATTATTATTATTATTATTATTATTTTTTACAAAATATGTTTTTATAATAAAAATAAACATTCTTATAAAATAAGATTTTCTATAAAAAAAGTAACTTTTTAAACAAAAACTAAACTTTTTGTTTTATAGAAAATCTAATCTATAAGTACACTAAGAAATAAAGATAAATGTTAATTTGACGTGAAATGGGGTGTAGGAACTAAAAAAAATAACTACAAAACAAAAGGGAAAAAATAATCTTATTTGAGTACGTATTTTGTAGCTAGAAAATAGAGTGTACAAATAATAGATCTTAATTGATAAATAATCTAGTATATCAAGGAAGTAATATGAACATAATTTTTCGTTAAGTTAGCTATTGATAAACAGTTCATTAATATGACTAAAATTAAATTAACAAACGTAGAAAAAGCTCATTTGTATTGTTTAATACGTTTACAAGCCTCATTATATAGTTACCTTTCAAGGTTTTTAGATAATTAAGGTACGTACGTATATCCATATAGCAATGCCACATGTTGTTTTTTAACAAACAAGAATAGTATATGAGGAATCTCTTATTATCTTTAAAAAGAATACCACAAGTTCAAAACATTATAATATATAATAACAAAAGTGATGATTCATCATATTCCATCCTTAGTTCAAACCTTCAACATTATCAAAAAAAACATTTGTTAATAGTTGCATCATCTAATTACCTCCAACATTATTACAAAGCGTTGACCAATAATTTGACAACTTTTTCATCCTTAATATCCAATAAATTGATGTTAATCGACGTTTCCAAGATATATTAAAAATAAGGATCTAAAAGTTAAGAAGATGACTATTAAAAATATGAAAAGACAACCAACAAAACAATCCACAATATTATTTATTTAATTCCATAATTGATTTTAATTTATATTTAATTTAATATTTGAAAAAGTGTTTCAACCCAATGTGGAAGTTGGAACCACTCTTTTAACTTGAAGTCTTGTTTTAGAGTTAGGTAACCTATTTTTATCATAACAAATTTATTCGATTAATAAGTCAAATATAACAAAAGGTCCACAATACCCCGAAATTAAAACCTTTAAAAAAATTCCCAATTAATGTCAATTTATTTAATTTAATTTAATTAAATTATTAAATGAAAGTCGTACTAACAAAGAATAATTATTAATTATTTAGCATCATGTTAATTATAAGTTGAGAAACCGGTCTCGTGTTAAATTATAATTAATTTTTAACGTGGTATTAACCATAGCATTTTGGCACTTATAAGTTATTATTGAATGTTCCATTTAATTATTAAATTGTTTTTTTCCTTTTTTAACTGGTGAAGGCTAAAAAGGCATGGTAATGGTCACTTACTCGCTCTGTCAACATGTATATTTAATTAGGGAGTAAAATATTGCAGGAATAAAAATATTCTTTTTTATGATGGTCTGGTCGTTACTAAAATCATATTATATTAATTATTATAACAATTTAATTAATATAGAGTTGTTGATGATTCATCGATTTGGAGTGAAATAAATTCATGTTGTTTAGTCAACTATTACGTTCATTTTCAACATAAATAACATTCATGTACGAGAGACTTCCATGTTAGTATTTTAATAGATATTGCAATATTATAGTAGAATATATTTGTTTGTTTACGATTTAAATGATAAGGGTCTATAATTTAACAGAAGAATTCATCAATATAAAAATTGTTTGTTTAAACTTTATGACTGTCAATTTATATTATATTATATATATATATATATGAATGTATATACATAAATGTGTGAAAAAAATAGTTCTGATTTGCCTTTCCAAAGAATTAATCTAGCAAACATTTTAAGGACTCGATGAAAATGGGATGATAATGACGTACGTACAAATATTAAGAGGCTTTCAATGAAGTCGAACTTTCAATTATTATAATACTATCAAAACTACAACTAATACAAAGATAAATATGGTTATTTTTTACATTTAGTTTTCTGTTTCTACAAGTCCTGAATAAAAATTAATAATTTGATAGGTGTTTGAATGAACAAATTTTCTCCATAAGGTTAAATATGTTTTTCGCAGTGTGACGGTGATAACGAATTTATTTTTTTATTATCTATAATAAGTATTCGTTAAATAAAATGTCATCATATTGATACATGTAATATAAGTTATAAAATAACTTTTGTAATTATCATAGACATAATGCATTTAGTTACGGAAAAACTCCTTCAATTTTCTTCAAAAAATAAAAATTTAGAAAACGTGTTCAATTTGGTGTTTTCTAAATTTTTCAAGAAAAAAGAATCTTCGATTTGAGGATTGCTACATCCACTAACAATTTACAAACAAACTCCCACAACATGACATGACATAAGTGTTAGACCAATCAAATTCACTTTTTGTTTCTCTCTCATCATTCTTTTTCTTCATTTCATTGGACCAACTCATGTTGTGAATAACGTTTTGTAAAATTTTAGTGGCTCTATCATTTCCCATTTATAGTTTTCAATGGGTGCGGTTTGTAACGAAAACTCCCCAACTTTTTCAGAAAATTTAAGAAAACTAGAAATATAGATTACTTGTTCAAATCTGAGTTTTCTAAAGAATTTTTCTAAGAAAAGAAAAATTCCTATTTTTTATTTTTATAACTAAGAAGTTGAAACTACTTCTTATGATTCTCTAAATTTTCCATGTCTACTAATTTCTCGAAAAGAAAAACTTCATCTCTCATATTTGAATGTATTTTTTTAATTTTCAATGCTTTTCTAGAGAAGTAAAACAAATGGGGAAACTTTGTTGAAATATTAAGGTTAAGCTTAAAATGTTTTGAAATTTTTTAGAAAAATGGAGATAGATTATAAAGAAAAAAAAGGTGGAAAAGTGAAATCACTGTTTTTCAACTTTTAGTTATAATATAGAAAAAAAATCTTTTCATTTTTTTTGGAATTGTTTTTTCAGAGAATACTCATTCTGAACGTATATTTTAATTTTCAAGTTTTTAGAATTTTTTCTTTGTTAAAAAAGTGTCACACTTTTCTATAACTAAACACACCATATATTCTTCTCTATCTTTAAAATATACTTGAAAATGAAATTTGTAATTAAATATTAAATTTTTGATATTGGAAACCTTTTTTGTTAAAGTGTATTTATAAGTATGAAATGAACAATTAAGTAATTTTAATTACAATTTACGATTTGAGATTTGATATATGAAGATGTTTTATAATGGGTTTGTTATTTGATTATGTATCAAACATTACATTTTTTACTATTGTATGTAATCACATTTCAAAAGTGTTATTGTATGTATTGAACTTGTGATTTTCGTATATTGTATGTTGCTTTGCGTTTTTTAGCTTTGACAAAAAAAGAAACTTTCTTTTTTTTGTAATGTCAAAAAAGGAAATACTACATACAATATATGAAATTGTAAAGTTCGATACATACAATAGCACTTTTAAAGGGTAATTGTATACAATAATAAAAATGTAAAGTTCGATATATAACTAAATAATAAACCCTTTCATAAATAGTGGTATTTGATACGTAAAATAAGGTAAAACTAGGAAGCCTCTTCTTTTTTCCTTTTTGTTTTTTTATTGTATTATATAACCCTTCACACATTTTTTGCCCAACTCATGTTTCTTTGTTTGGGACCATGAGTGTTATGGGCATGAAAAAAGAGCGACCTTAATTATGTCACGTATCCATGTGGATGGATGACTGTTTTCATTTTCGAGTCACATGATAGTCACATGATAGACGTCTATCAACTTTACCATTATCATCGTCGTGACACAATGGTTAGATAATGAATAAATGCGAAGTTAGGACACACTTATTAAAAGGATAAAAATAGATTTTTTATTTATTTTTGAAAGAACAAAATTTATAAATTATTATTAATATTTATTAAACAATATTTTTTGTATATAATTTGAATTTTCTTAAAAAAATGTCTGCTCTCCTTCTATGTCTACCTCTGATTATGAAGATCTAAGGATGGTTAATTATAATAAAACATGATCCAACCAATTGAAGTATGTATATATGATTCTAAATTTGTTTATATAAATAAGAGAATAGAGTGAAAAATGATTTCAACGCATAATTTGATGAGTATACGAATCTATACAAATCTTGTATCGGTATATTGTTATCCACGTTGTTTTCGATTAATATATTTCCCACCACTTTTATAACAATTAGCGTAAATTTTTGTTCCGTATAGGAAGTTAGCATCTTTGTCCATGAAATAAGTCTTTTACTTCCCAAAAATGTCCTTTCGAGCATCAAAATGTTGCTTTTAAAACAAGTTCATGTTCATAAATATGAATACCAAAATCATCATGAGATAAAGTCTTTTATTTTCCATTAAATGTTCTTTTGAGCATAAAGATGTTATTTTTAGGGCAAGTTTATGTACATAGATAAGTATGAAAAAAACATCTTCCTTTCAAATCAAATTTTAAGTAACATACATATAAGTTCTATATGTATACAATATACATTCGGATACAATATCACATTTCAAATACATAGACACGTACAAAAGTAAAATGTAAAATGTGTAAACCTCCGTACAATTTAAAACTATAATCTTTTTGCTTTAATATGTTTAGATTTTACCTTTTTTATTTATTTAAAATTAAAATACATAAAGCATCAAACTTAGAATACATGTTTTAACTTTTAAGGTTCTCAAAAAACATATCTTTTGATAAGGACTATGTATAGACTACACCGTTTGTTTATATGATATTCAGTGGATAAAATACTTGAAACTTCTGATTGTATGATTGTATCTATACCGCCTTCAAAGTTTCCATTAATTTCGTCTTTAATTTAGTCAAAAATTCCAAATTAGACATGATGGAACATATTCAATTATTATCGAAACCGAATGATGAACTTGTACTACATAAGATAAGCAAGATATGGTTAAAACTTATTGATCATTGTCGATACAAAACAATTTACCCATAAGAATTTAGGTTTTATAACTACAACAAGCACATATTTGTCAAGGTTATCTTATTAATTTGTCCAATTAGCTTGTCCCTTAGTCACCAAAACCACAAATATGTTTATTTATGATTGACGAATGATGTGATTCATACTAATTACAATCCCATTATTGTAGATGGCTCAAAAAAGTCATGCCAAGTGTCTTAGTTTATTTATTTATGTTAAACTAATCCGACAATAACTTTATGATCAACTAACATATAATATTGATAATTATATTTTTATTTTATATATTATTCGCCTGGTCTCTTTCAACTTTAAAAAAAAAATAGGAGGAAAGATGAAATATAGACTCTTATCATAAGATATTGTAAACAATATTTCATCATCCGCAAAGTAGTAAATATATAAAATCACAATAATAAATCAAACTCACTAATAAGCTACGTTGTATTAGATGGTGGTCAACCAACTTATCCGCTACATATTAGATTTCATTTTGACGTACATATGAACTGAAGAGCGGTTCGAATTTAAATGGTCCACCTTCGAAAACGACTACGTTACAAGTGCTAGTTACAAAATCTTCATTTAACAAACAAATATTTCTAGTAAACTCTAAATTTGAATCAGACATTACATCTTTTTGGGGTGTTGAAACTAAAACTTTATCTCAAAGTTTTGTATCGAATACTCGAAATAAAGGAATATTATTGCCTTTACATTGCTATAACCGGTTTACCTCAAATATAAAATGTTTTATTTGATATTTGGAGTACAATTAAATGACAATTTTTTTAGAGGAATAATTATATTTTCAAATTAAGGATCAGGTATATAATATGTTGTAAATTTAACAATTATAGGCTCTTAATTATATATTTTTTAGATATACAAAAAATTCACATAAAATGTAATCTGAATATGTGGTATTAGTCAAACTTTTACTATTAAAATATTATCCAATTATTGCCTGTTTCAAGGGTAAATAACAAAAATGGTCCATATATTATTGCCCCATACACAATTTTAGTCTAATGATTCTTCTTTTATCATTTTTGTTCATTATTTTTTACTTTTTATAAATCGGAATGCGTAAACCTATATAATTATCACCACAAACATACTTTGATAAACTTTAGTAAATAATTAAAAAAAACCTTGGAGTTGGTTGAACCAATTTGATAGTTATCTTAACTAATACAATATTGATCTAATCAAGCTCGTTATTTAAGTTTAAACCTATTATAAGATCCTATGAACCAAAATTTTGATTCTTACATACTTTAACTTTAATTAATTAATTTAATTTAATTTAACTCAAACATTATCATTATCATTATCAATTCAAATGTTTAAACCTCAACTTGAAAAACTCAATATTTAGACAAATATAATTTTGGATAATAAAATTATCTTTAAATTTTTGTTCGGATTAAATACAATAATAAAATATTATTAGAAAATGTATGCATAACATCAGACCTTGATAATAATCCGAGTTTAAGCATTATAAGTCTGACCTCGCCTCAATATATATTCGAGATTTTCTTAGTAAATTGAATTTCACACTCAAATTTAAACTTTTAAAATTTAACTTAATCGAACTCTAGCTGAACTCTGATTAAAATTTGACTTGTTTGCTCCATTGTCTTTCATGTTTCACAATAATTTTTAACTTTTTTTTCCTCTATAAAATAGAGAGTACAAATAGAGTTAATGGACTTAACTTCAAATTAAGTTCGATAATTTGTTGTAGAAATTGCGAGTAAAATAAAAGGTTAGATGATGAATAATTATTAGTATTGTACGAGGTAATTTAATACTGATTCTAAAAAAATTTAAAAAGTGGGGACCCGCTTAAATTACACTCTGCACCCTTCGTCGGCGATGAAGCACGTATACAATATAAAATCTGTTTAAGCCGTGAAACGTGGAAACTACCAAGTTCCGACACTTTTCTCTTTCTTTTTCTCTAAAACTTTCTTCTTTACTCTCTCTCTCTCTCTATATATATATATACGTATATATTTACACAAATAAAGATAAAGATACATACACAGATATACACGCAGCTAAATTTGCAACAACACATTCGCCGGAATATCCGAATTTAATAGCCGGTGATTTATTCCTCGCCGTATAGCTTTTCTTCAGCTGCTCAGATTTTAATTTCTGCTTTTACTTATTCGTTTTTGCGGATCTCAGAGGTCAGTACTTTAATTTATATAATTTTAAATATAAGTATATATTAGTTACTAGTTTTATAATCATTAGATTCCGTCAAATCGCATTCTGATAGCTGTTGATTTCTGCATATGCTAATCAATAGTAATTTTGTTTCGGATTAGAAATCTTGAGCTATTGATTGGTTTTATTTACAGTACTAAAATACTGAATGTGTGTATATGTCTGATGTTTTTATGCCTTCATTTTCAGTTTATGATGATAAGTTGAGTGTTTACATATTATTATATATTACACACAGACATATATAATAATAAATTAAATATGTAATTAATTGTTTTTTTTTTTGTGTGTGTCTGCGTGTGTTTCTCTCACACAGAGTCACATGCAGACAAATTGTATTAGAAATGGTTGAGTAAGATTGAAGATTTGCACAAAAATTGATCCAATTGTTGAAAAGCCTACGAATTAAAGGCTACTCTTGTTGTTCGGGTTACTATATAGATCGTTAATATCTAAGTTTGACCTTCGGTGGTCAAATTCTATCATCATTAAAGAATGAGATGCCGTTATTATGTTATTTATTCAAGTTACATTAATCATATCATATCTGTTATATGGTAATGCAAAACTGATGTGTATTAGAAACGAAAAATGATAGAAACAGATTATATCTCAATTTGCTTATTGTATCGACTACTTTCTGTTTCTTGCTTTTATTAGGGAAAGGACATTGCTTCTACTGATTGTTATCGATGTTGATTCGTATCAAAATTGTGTAGGACTCAACTATCTATCCGTACTACCATTATTGTTTGTTTCTTCCGTAGAAGTCTTGATTCATATCGAAATTGATATGTGCTTCAATGTAATGCTTGCAGTTTGGCATGAGAACATATAGGAACAATATTTGTCTATGAGGGAATCCAAGGCATGGAGAAATTTCTTGAGAAAAAGACAAATACACTTTGATTGGGTAAGCTTATATAGTTTAATCCAGTTTGATTTGAGGAAAACTCTGTTAATCTAGATTGTGGAGATTGGTCAAGGGGTTCTAATCATGCATATGTTCTATATATGCAGGGACTTAGCAGATTCACGATGAAACCATTTTTGGGATTTATTTGTACAATAATGTTATACATTGTATATAGGACAACCAATTATCAGTATTTGCAGACAGAGGTATGACACTGCCTATTAGTATATTGTTAACTGCCTTTGTATTGTTAGATTGGGTATTCATGCATCATCCATGATTTTATCTAGGGTCTGCTTGCATATTGTTTGATACTTTTTTTGTACATCTCTGTTCTTAATTTTCTCATAAAGAATCTCTATAAAGGAATTGAAGAATGTCATTTTTATCCTAGTTCAACTTTGTCGATTATTTATCATTTGTTTATATGTTACAATGGGAACTGTGGCATTCATTGTACATAGCTTCAATTGCCTAAACCAGCAAAGGTTGCATTTGGGTAGATGTTTATGTGGAATAAGTATTAAGTATTGATAGCATACGACATATCTAATATGGTGGCTTCATGTTCTAAATTTGATTTCAACTCCTTTTTCCTTGATGAATTGTTCTGCAAGTTAAATATTTCATAGATAATGATAAGTGTTCATATACTCCTCTGCTGGTAGGTCTATCAATACTGATTGGTTCCTGTGCTATAAGCTTTGAATAGATTAAGATGGTTTTAAACTCCCAATCTTCTATTCCCCATGGGCTGACTAATTAATATCTTCTTCTTTTTTTTCTGTCTCCCCAGCTGGACTCGAAGGTATATCGGTTCTACACAGCGAAGGTGCATGCTTCAAAATTTACCAGAGTATCTTTAACAGTTTGACCTTGGCTTTCATTTGGTTGTTCTGTTGTCTCGTTGAAACTTGTGGCTGACTATTTTGTATTGTGAGAGCCCATTATTGCATTCTGGTTATGTTAAATCTTAATGTGCTTTTTGGTGCTCGTCTCTAGGCATCGGTGTCAGCTTCAAACAGCTTGAGGGCTTTACCTCGTGGCATTATTGAAGATAAATCTGACTTGGAATTAAAACCATTATGGTCAACAAGCAGTTCAAAGTTAAAGGTTTAACTCAAACCATCCTGCTTAGTTTGTGGCACATCTAATCTATTCTTTAACTGCGAGAAGTTACTGATGGTATAATTATTTGGTTATATTTGCTTGATTACAGGCAAATATTTCCACTCCACATAACCTGCTGGCAATTCCAGTTGGTCTGAAACAGAAGCGCAATGTTGATACTATTGTTCAAAAGGTACAATAATCATTTATCACTTGATATTCACAAATTGTCTGATATGGATTTGAATATTATTATGTGAACAATAGCAGCCTAACATTAGCAATTTCAGTTTCTTCTAGCAAATTTTACGATTATGTTATTCCATTACGATGGGAAAATGGATGGATGGCGAGATCTTGAGTGGAGCAACAAAGCCATACATGTTGTGGCTCAGAACCAAACAAAGTGGTAAGGAGTCCACAAGCTTTTTAGGAATCTGTGTCACTATGTCTTTACTTGGTTGTTAGGTAACTGTCTAATCCATTAGATTTTATCATTATTTCAGGTGGTTTGCAAAACGATTTCTGCATCCAGCTTCCGTGTCCATTTATGATTATATATTTCTCTGGGATGAAGACCTGGGAGTGCAGCATTTCAATCCTAGAAGGTAGTGTTGGTAAATCTAAGCCATCAGATCTATCTACTTTTCTGATTGATCCATGTTCTCTAGTATTACTCATGTGAGTTCTTATCGTGAATATTTTTCTATGAATTGTTATTTTCGTTTTCAGATACCTGGACATTGTTAAAGCAGAAGGATTAGAGATATCACAACCAGCTTTAGATCCAAATTCAACTGGTATACATCATAGGATCACAGTACGGAAGAAAATGAACAAGTTTCATAGGTAAACGAATTGGTTATAGATATTAACATTCTGGTGTTATTGATTGCTTATACCAACAACATTTTTTTTACCAAAACAGAAGAGTTTATGATAGCAGAGGCAGTGTGAAATGTTCAGATGCCAGTGATGGGCCACCATGTGCTGGGTAAGTTTCCATACATATAACAGCTACAGGGAAAGATATCAGACCAAGTTAGTTTTAGTTGAAAGTGTTATATGAATCTTCGAATTACAGATTTGTAGAAGGGATGGCTCCAGTTTTCTCCAGGGCAGCATGGCATTGTGCTTGGCATCTTATTCAGGTAAAGTTTATTTTCATACTCTTACTAATGATCGATTATATAGTAGTCAGTTAATAAGTTTGACGAGAGGAAAAACCATCAAGTTCGTCAGACTTTCTGACAAAAGTTAACTAGTTATTAGTTATGGTGTCAAGGGAACCGTTTTATGCATCATATAAATGTCTGTATTGCCACATATATATCTCTTACCAACTTGTAGGCATTACATAATTCATCTTTTTATTTTAAACTTTCAGAATGACCTTGTTCATGGATGGGGAATGGATATAAAACTTGGCTACTGTGCTCAGGTGAGTTTCAACTTTCAACTTTCAGTCACCAATTATTTTTGTTAACTTCTTCTGCATATTTGTATTCCTTTCTTCATACATGCTATAGAATTTTGCTTAATAGTCGAAAACGTGATGTGATAATTCTCTGAAACTAGTAATGTTGTAGCTTTTGTGTTACAGATGTTTTTTTTTTTTTTTTTTTACATGTAAATGAACTCTGTATGCTTTAACATTAATTATTGTATTCTTCAGGGGGACCGGTCCAAGAAGGTAGGAATTGTTGACAAGGAATATGTTGTTCATCAGGGAATACAATCATTAGGCGGACCCTCTGTTAAAAAGGTTTTCCCTGAACTTCATACCATATATGGATCAAAACTTTTATCTTGCCCTATGCTAATTTATATCTTTCAAGTAATTGATCAAATTGCAACTTTATATCTCGCAGACTCGGAACGATACAGATTCTACAAAGGTACGATTTCATAGCCGTTTCTTTTTCTTCAAATTTCCTTTTGTTTAGCTCTCAATGCTAGACTCCATTCCCATCCATTTATATTATATTTATATTTTCATTTTTTTCCTTTTCAGAGACGCAGCGTTGATATGCGAGCAGAGGTAATACAACTAAATCTTCCTGTACTTAGCATCTGACTGTATACTTGTTCCTGCTTAAATTGAAAGTTTCTACATCTGGAGGGGCTGCTGCAAGAATCAAGATTTAACATCTTTTTAATAAACACACAAACGAAAGTACGCTGTTGCATATTTCCTGAACGTGAGGCATGCCGTGAAGTTGTATACGACACATGTGACTTCTTAACATTAACAACAATTGAAAAGTGTTTCTATTTTCCTTTTAGAGCTTCGCAAATAAAGTTCAATATATTGATTTTGTTGATACATATTAGTAATATATTGATTTTGTTGATACAGATTAGAAGGCAATCGACAATGGAGCTCAAGACGTTCAAACAACGATGGGAAAAAGCGGCAAAGGAGGACACAAACTGGGTAGATCCATTCTTTAGAAGAAAGCGAAGACGCAGACAGATACCAACTGAAAGTGCTGATACGTGAGTTTTGACCGTGCAAATTCAGATTTTTTAGCATAGCTAGTTGAGTATAGCGACCGTTTATAGAAAGCTCTGGTTTTTATTTTTTATTTTATTTACTTCAAAGTGGCTTGTAATTTAGTTTTGTCTGGAGGCCCATTTGACCTCATGTTTATATATTATTTCTTTGAACATGTATGGTTTTTACTCGTTATAGATGTATGATTATTAGCCATTAGCATTTATCCTAGTTTTCTCTGGATCATGTCACTCATGCCTGTTAATTTAGTTAAATCTGAACAGATACTGTACGCAACATCAAGTTGTTTAAGTCATCCTGCTATGGTTGCTAATTGAACTCATTGGTCACCTTTGCAATATTGGTAAAATTATGCAGTGATGTTACACGGTAGACAATGAGTTCACCTTTGCAATTTTGGTAAAACTATGCAGTGATGTTACACGGTAAACGTAGATGAGTGTTTGTCAAATGAAGAGGTGGGTGTATGATCGTACAGATCTTATGTTTTGGTTTTATGATTCAATTCCACCTGGATCTTTAATTTGACGCGACTTCCATTTTCGAAGTTTTAGTTTGAATAGTTTTGAGCCAATTAAGAGTCATAAATGTGTCTGTTTATTTCATAAGGGAACACATGTATTGCTAGAAGACATATGTGAATCTCTAGTTTGTACTATCTTGACTTAATTAAAGTTGACCAAGTAAAACATTGTGATGACTTACATCCAGTCATGTCTAAAACGCCCACTGTTTAAATATTATAGTCTCTTTTAGAATGTTCTGTATTAGTATTGAAGATTAGTTTACCAATGGAACTCATCAGATGAGTTCATAGTGGCCAAGCTTTGAATTCGGCTTCTACTGATTTGAATATATGATTTTTGATGCACCAGTGAGTTCTTCATATTTCAAAGATAGAGTCACTGAACATTCTGTTGAAAGGTGACTTTTATTTCCACATTTATAACATTTGTTGTTAACAAGTTTTGCCTTCCCTCACTTTTTAGTTAGAAAATTATTTTGACTCTTTGAAGCTTTAGTCTCATTTAGTGACTCATGATTTAAACTCACGAGTTGCTAAACTTGATTGGTTAGTTGATTAACTTGACTAACCAAACTTTGAGCAGAACACTTTCTCAAAATGAGCCTGCGGTTTAAAGATTCAGATATTGGTAAGGTTAGTTTACCTAATACCTTTGTCTTAATCTTTGTATTTCTGTTGTCTTTTCTCAGATCAGTGATAAGTGAAGTGATGTGCACATACGACTGACTGAGATAGTTTCAGAGAGATTTTCTTGCATTATTTCAATAGTAAGGGTAGAACCTACTGATGATGATGAATCAGTGACCTCAATGAATGAAGTATATAGTCATCATCAATGATTACAAGTGCTTTGTCTTTAGTAACCCTAGACTTTGCTTTGACATATCTGTTTGGTTTGGAATCACTTAACACAGACAATGGCTCAAAGATTATTTCAGAGAAGTTTCTAATGCTATTAAAAACTGGATTAACTATGGATAAGTCAGCAAGTGATGCATCAGATTCATAATCACTTCTCGAAATAGCTTTAACTTGTTTTAGGATTTGATTATTCATGCATTTAGTAACCTTGTTTGCAGATTTACACCAAAATTCAATAACCTTTTTAAGTTGTAGGAAATGTGTTTCATATTTAACTTTTTCTTGAATACAAACTTGGTTTGCATAAATATGTGCATCAAGTTCATTTTGCAAAGTTCTGATTTTAAGCACATTTTCTTGTTGATCAACCACATTTGATTTTAACTCAATACGTTCATATTTTAATACCTTTTGAATGTCATAAGAGTTTGATAAGTCAACTATTAGACACTCAATCTCCGAGTCTTTCTCTGTCATAGAGTATGATCTAAAATTGAGTACCTTATTCGAAGTATCAACATCCCAGCCAGTTAATGGGCATTTCTTAGCAACATCAAATATGTGATCATGGAACTCAACATCGTTGGCCATTAGGCAGTAGTCTCCATCCAAACGCATTAGTGCCTCATCTTCTTCATCAGATGATGGAGCGTCGAAGTCACTGAAAGATGTTTCTTCAACAACTAAGCCCTTGCTCTTCTTTTTGTCCCCCTAAGTAAGCGTCTTCATTTATTTGTATTTAGCTTTACACTAATCATACTTGTATCCCCTAGAATGTGATTATTTTCAATCTAATAAGATTTCATTCCATATACACGAGTTAAGTTAAAAAGTGAGTAGTTATTTCTTTGCTTGGTACATGTGACTATTGTACCCTAGATCTTTCTAGGTAGAATATCCAAGAACTTCTCAACGATGAACCTTTGTCCTTTGCCAATACCAGGTTTATCCATCTTGTTCATCATGGACTAGTATCTAGTGTAGGTAGCAGAGAGCTTTTTATTTTTCTCAATTCTGAACATTTCATACTGTCTAGTAAGATTCAATTTTCTACAGTGAATAATATTTAATGTTCCAATATATATGTTCTTTAAGGTATCTCACATTTCCTTAGTTGTGGAACATAACCTTACAAACTCGAACACCTCATCAGGCAAAGCCATGCCTATGATGATTTTTTATTGCTTATCAATTCTAACCAACTTTTTGTCCTCTTCTGACCATTTCATTACAAGCTTAAGTAATAACGTCTCTGGTGAACTAGGTATTGTAGCAGTAGCATGAACTGCAGGTACAATGGTATTAGGGATATAAGGTCCATTGGTTATAATATCACAAAGCCTATCATCAGTTAGATCAAAGAATATCATCATACGGGACATCCAGGGTTCAATTTGTGAGGAACTCAACGCAGGAGGTTTGGTTGTAGAGCCATTCCCTTTCTTGTACGATGAATATGCACGACTATACTTAAAGAACTCCATCACAGATATGGTTAAGTTTAAACCAACTCTGCTCTGATACCAATTATTGATCCCAAATAATCACTTATGAGTTAAGTGAATTGGAGTCACAATGTGTAACTTTAATTGTAAAAGGGGGGGGGGGGGGTGAATGCAATTTAATACTTAATTGTTGTATTTTTAAAAACTTTTAACAAATAATGATTAGTTTAAAAACACTCGTTAAATTAAAAGAGTGTGAAGTTATAAGTATGTAACCTGATAACAAAGAGTACAAGGATTAATAACTTAAATGATGAATTTATTTATCAAAAATTACACCAAAGTATCGAATGCGGAATAATCTAGCCAAGACTAAGATTAATCCGATACAAATTTCAAGTTACTGTACCACTCGCTGAGATAATAGAATAGTTGACACACAAGTTAAACTATCACTCGCTGACACGATACTACACTTAGACAAACTTTTTCACTAATATACAAGTGATAGATGCAAATTGGTATAGGTTCAAGTACAATATATCACTCTAATTATAGACAACATATTACCCGTAATATCTCATAGATTCTAGGAAAATAGAATGACACCTGTCGCAGTGTGATTGGCTTCGCTTCTAACAGATAAACGGTTATGAAGGAATATTTTATGGTTCCCATTTCTGATCATGCTTCTTACGTGTGTTGGATTTCCTCCAATCACAATCAAGCTTGATGTCACACATTTCATCACTTTATCTTTCAAGGTTGCTGATGCAGTTTGATCAAGGACCTCACACTAGCAAGTTGTAACTTTTCAAGGCTTTATTCTCAATTGTTGAAGTCTCTAGAGGAGTAATAAGCTTCCTTACTCATTGCGAGCTAACGTGCTCTTGTAGAGTGGATTGTCTTGTTATCTTCCAGTGACCTCTCTTTAATTTTCAGTAGCTACTGCTGCGTTTATTTAATGTAAGTGAATAAAACTCTTCTGTATCACCAGTTTAGAGAATACACATAGTTGAGATTCATTCACTTAGAATCTTCTTTTTCTATAATGAGAGCTTGTATTTATCTTCAATAGTAGTGACTCGGTTGACCAGGAACCAGTGACCGAACTTAGAGTTTAGGAGTTTTTCTTTCATAATTTCTAATGACAGTTTCTCTAGTGACTAAATTGGTCTGTGACCAGTGACCCAACAAAAATCACTCCTAACCACCAAGATCACATATCTATAATGGTAAACAGAGATTTTAAGAGAAGTAGAGATGCTCTATTCAATATCATTTAATAATCAAGTCTTAGTTTTTCATTACAAGATGTCACACCCCGCTAAAGCGGAAACACGAGATGTAACAGCTTAATAGTTTCACAACAAAAGCTACAGAAGTTCAGTAATTAAATTTTATTTGCCAAGCAAATAGTAAGATTCGTACTCAATTATTAGAGTCAACGTTTATGATGCGTGTTTATACGCAAATAAGAGACTGAACTAGGAAGTCAATGTCTATAGATGTTTATACACAAATTGGATTCATTTAAGAATCGATGTGATTCTTGAGTCCATAACCAAACCTACTGGCCCGAACTAACACCCCAAAGCAACTTTCTATCGCGAACGTGTCGTTGGTAGTATGCACTCACTTACGCGGGTGAATGGGAAGGTGATCACCATCCAAATAGTATTATCCATATGCACCATCGGCTTAATAATTGAGTTAATGGGTTGTGTAATAGAAAAACTAGATACTTAAGATGTGATGGAGTCTCAAGCATACAACATGTGCGTATAAATAGTAAATGAACACATTCAAGATAAGTATTTGCAACAAAATAACATATTTTTCACCCAAAAACGTTTAATAAAAACAGTAAAAAGAGGAGAGGGGCTGTGAATATTCACAATTGGGTGTGAGCATTAGCGGCTGGATGTAATACGCATGCTAATCGAGTACGAATCCTATCCAAGTCCTATGAACATGAAGGTTCTAATTAGTTTCTCGGCTAATTTGGTTTGTTATAATTGCTTAGCTAGTTAATTAAATTATAAAGTGCCATTACTAGTTAGTTTTTTCCTTTGAATTTTGTTAACTTTTATATTTGGTTTGCAAACAAAATAACGGAAACACATGAATACAACATTCAAAAATTACTTAGTATAATAATGTTTATGAATTTTCTGTAAAAATTTGAGGATTTTTAAGTTTACAAATTATTTATTATTAATTTTTGTCTAATATATATTGGAAATTTGGAAAATATAGAAAATGACAACGCAAAATTCTGAAATTTTTACCATGTCAATTTTTAGTAATTTTAAAGGGTGTGCAAAAATTTAAAGTCATTTGAAGCACATGTACTTTGTTTCCCAATAAATAATGATTATAAACAAGTAAACCGAAATAATTATCATAGGACACACAAATGATGTGAATTTTGGGATATGGTAAAATATCACAGAAAAATCCCCAGAAATTTTTGGGTTTTAAAACTAATATTTATGATTTATTTCTTTGTTATGACAATAGTTTTGTATTTTATTAAAGAAAATACATATATGTTTAAAAATTCCAAAATTAATTCCCATAGTACCTCATACACTAGGGATTCTAAGAAAAATCACATCTTTATTTTTAACATGCTTTTAATCAATATCTGGATTATTGTAAGTTTCAACAACTCACAACTATCAAAATCTTAAGATTTTCATTGTTGTGTGTTTATGGATTTTCTAGGCATACAACCATAACATGTCAAGATATAATATTTTTATCCTACTGTGATCAACATTTTATAAGACTAAAAACATTTGTTGTAATTTTGTGATACATTTGAGCCCTTGAACATGCATCACAAACTTATGGTTACAGATTACATTCTACTGGCGCACCTGTTTTGCGTAACCTGTTTGGAGGTCGAATACTCAATGTTCTTGAGTTGGTTTGAAAGCTAACGCATAGGGCTAAATTTCAGAAGAAAACTCAGAATATTTGGACGAATATTTATTTAGTTATGGTCTGTTAAAGTCAAACTAAGAATATGAGCAGATTGCATGTAAAATATATAAGTTAAGTTTTGTGTCTTTAGACTACCACTTTAATTTCTTAGGCCCTAATCATTGACTTAGGCCTTGTTTTACATGCATGTACCATCCTTTTCCAGAGAATAAAATATTATTTTATGAGCATAAAATCTAGCTATGATTTTTGGTTTATGCAAGTCTCAAAACTGGGTATTGAGTTCTTAAATGAAGAACATCAAGTTGCACCAAAAGAGCATTTGATTTTTGCCCATGAGATCCATGTTCTAACACATACTTGGTGTTGAAATACACCATGATACCTTAGAAATGGTTTTAAACATTTCTTTATAATCAAAAACATAAAGAACTCGAATTTTCGTGAGATTATAAGCAAACTACAATCTTTTGACTTGATTTCGGTTTGATCATGGATTATCCTTTCTTTTAAACACATGAAGGTGTATAAGCGGATAATCTACAAACATCAAGATTCATATGAGGATTCTAGCCATGGATAGGGCATATAATCCGAAATTAATGAAAGAAAAACATGATTTGAGAGCTAGAATGAAAGATATGAGATTAGAGATTGTTGTTTTACCTTTATAACCTTGATTAGGTTCAAGAACACCTTCAAATTGTTGTATTTTTAATCAAAAGTTGGATGATTTTTGAGAGAAAAATATAGAGGGAAAGCTAGAGAGAGAGAAGTGTGTTTTGGGAAGCTTGAGAAAATGATTATGAGTGTTAAAGTGAATTAAAAGTTGGAAAATGGATCGGTGTAGGGGGAGGGGGTTTAGGCCGGATTTTTGGGGGGAGGGAATAAAAAAACTGTTTTTTTTTAAAAAAAAAACTTGTATAACATATAGTTTATATGTTATATATTAATTTGTATTAAAGGTGTAAGTTTTTGTATAATATAAGGATTGATTTGTGCCGTTTTTAGTGAGTAATAAAATTTGATGTTCTTAATTTCTAAAATTTTTTAAATTATATTTAGATTGTTTAATTTAGATGTTCGAGTATTAATTTGTTGGTTCCGAGCTTCTTTTACGTGGTTACGAAATTTTAATTAATCTTGATTTTTGCGATAAGATAATTTTTTGTGATAATTCATGGAATTTAATTTCCTTTGTTTTCTTTGGCACTTTATAACCTAGTTAAATAATTCTCATGGACCTAGGGTTCGCTAAGCAATCTCTAAGACGTTATGCGGTTACAATACACTTAAGGAGTCGTAACCTACAATGACCGATAAAATTTTACGAATGATGTAAACGTAATTTGAGATTCTAGAAATTCAAGTGCGGGAATGACATGAGATTTTTGATGGTTATCACACAAGATCTCTCAATTTATACAGAAAAGCTAACAGTTAACTCTAGACAAAACATGACAAAAGAACACACTGACGAAATAGGGCATACACTAACAAACTAGTCAATAAGGAGAAAAGATAAAACATGTCAAAAGTCTGCCAAAAGTGTCATTTCTTGCAGAATTCTATTTTGCTCGACCCATGATAAAATGCAGCCAATGAGAATAATCAACGCTCCTTGAGCAACCTTCTTCTTCTAGAACAACTACACACATGTTAAGCATGTGATTTGGCCTGGTTATTGAAAACATAAGTAGTTTGAATCACCTCAAACAATTTAACTTTACTGAAGAGAATCAACGTCCAAAGCTGGGTGAACTAGAACTTTTAGAGCTGGGTAAGCATGAACTTCCAAAGTTGGGTGAACTAGAAATCTCAAAGTTAGGTGAACTAGAACTTTCAAAGTTGAATAAGCATGAACTTCTAAAGCATGGTGAACTTGAATTCCGAAGCTGGTTGACTCTTGAAATCTAAAGTTGGTTGAACTTGAAAGAGTTATTTACTGTTCATCTCTAAGTTGGTCGGCCTTCATCGATCAAAACTTTATTCTTTAACTTAGCCGTTTCAGGTTAAACAAGGTTAAACACTGAAGTAGTGTGACCTCTGAACCCTCAAAGTTGACTTGAAACACGCTTTCAAAGTGGGAAAGAGATGATGACACGGTAATTGTTTGATCAGATTTGAATATTATAGATTCAATGCTTTCATGAATTGAATCAGTTAACACGTTCCTATCAAAATTAAACATATATAGCGAGTTAGTATTAAATAAGCAAATATAATAACATATTCATATCATAAATTTAGTAGTAGATAAAACAACCAACCAAATTAAGTGTTTTACCATGATGAGTGAAAGAGAGCTACAAATGAAAGTATCTCCATCGGATCAAATACAAGTGTCTTTGGAGCTTTCGGTGTCATATATACAATGAAAGTGTTTTCTATTTATAGTGCAATTCGAAATTGTTTTTTATATATTTTTTATTTCCCACTGTTTGTTTTAGATAAGCTTTGAGTAATTTTACCCCTCTTATTGTTATTATTATTATCATTATTATTATGTTTTTTGTATATTTTTTTTGCAACATCTTATTTAAATAATTTCATTTATAATTTAGGTACGTATGTTTGTTTTGTTTAAATGTATGTTTTTTATATTAGAAATATATTATATGTTATTTTTTTAGAAAAAGTTAAATTAAAATAAACGGTGTGATCTTAAAAAATCAAGTCCTCTATCCATAGGTAGTTAAAATGACAACACAAATTTTTGACATGTACTCATGACGTGATGTCGATGTAGCAGCAAGTTCTTCCCATTGATTTCCATAGTTTGGTGATATTACTGAACTTCCGTATTTAACTATAAGTTTCTTTTTAATAAACGCTCCCTTTTCATATTTATTAAGAACAGCAATTGAAACAAAATCTGCCAAACTCAATCAAGACCATGAACATCATTTTGAAGAAAACGTGATTGCCAGTGTGACCTTAAGCTTGATGACTGAATCATCTCCAAAAGACCCGGACAACACAAACTCCGCAAATTGAACCCAGCGAACACATAACCACAAAATAAAGGTGAACACCCGATTCTGTATTAAGAACAATAATTGGCATTAATTAGGCACCAAAAGTTAAAGTTAAAATTTATCATAAAAGGAAAAAACTAATGTTCACTAATATTCGATCCGTATCTATGTCTAGCGTTTTTGTTCTAGTTAATTGAAATGATTATAAATGAACTTAAAAAGGTCAAAAAGATTTTGTTTCAGAGATGAACGTGTTTCATGTGAACCGGTTATCATGCATTAAATTATTGTTCGTGGGATTCAAATGATAATAGTACATTCTGTCCACCAGTTATAAATCTACAAGAAAACTTAATAACAGAATACTAATCAATGATTTCGATTGATCATAATATTTAAAACTATTTGGAGATCACTTGAGTGTGGAACACAAACAATACGCTTTTCTAGAATAGAAAATGATAACTTTTCTTTACTTTCTTTTTCCTCCTAAAAATCGACTTTGATCAATTAGCAAACTAAAAATATGCCCTTATTTTAATGTATAAAAAAAATTTGGCTCAAAAAAATATTTTGTGAAGATCTCTCTATTCGTAAGTCGCAAATTGTGACTTGCGAATTAGCATTTCCGAGTTGCTATCCCGGATACATGACCAAGATGTTATGGTGATTGCAAGCTACTGCTATGGCGTAAGTCGCAATAAGTGCCACTTGCACCCTAGTTGCGGCTTGCGATTCCGAGTAACGATGTTGTGGTTGAGGTTTTATTGTCATGACTGAGAATGATCTCCCAAATCTCGATCACGATCCATTTTTTTCAATTTTGACTTATGTTGACTTCCTTTGACCATTTTGACTTTTGTTGAATTTTAGATCACATTTTATGAGATTTTCAGATAAGATTTCTTATCAATAAAAGACATTTTGGATAAGATTTTTTGAATAGAATTATACATTTAAAATGATCTCATTTGAACGGTAATTTTTCACATGCAATTCCTAAAACACTCTCAATTACTTTTTAAATTCGATTAAAATTCAAGCCATTTTATTTAACATATTCAAAGTACGATTCAAACCCTTTAGATTTATTATTTACTTTTTTTTTAATTAAATAAAATGAGTCAATTCCCTAATAAGTTTAGGATTTATATTTGTATTAGAGGTCGTTTTGAATATATTAACAACATGTCAATGTATTACTAACAAAACGCTATAGAGTGCCTTTAAAGCTTCCCGTTGTACCAGAACAACCATTGACATGCAAAGTTTTGTTGAAAATCGTTTTAAGAAAATTAGGTTTACCACTTGATGCACCAATTTGTATGAAATATAAAGTAGATCAGTATGTAATTGTTATAATTGATAATGTCGCTAGAAATTTACATTGTTGATATTGTAACAAATGTTTCGGGTATGGATAGTAATCAACCTAGCATTAGTAGTAACGGTTTTCAACAACTTTTTCAGCAACTACAAACTCATGTTTATGACCAACCACCGAAATATCAATCATTTCCACAATTTTCGTTTCATTATCCATCACAATATCAATTTCATTATCATGTTGCTCTACATACCTAACAAATACCATATTTCGAACACAAAAGAACTAAAATAGACACTTTAAGGTAGATGAACATGCCCAAGATCATCATAACTATTCCCAAAATCATGAGGATGTTCACTATCTTGATGATCATCGTCATGATTATGATCATTATGATGAAGAGAATGACAATCCACTTCAACCTTTTGACCATCCGTTTGGTAATCATGTTTTTGAAGATGATGATGAGGAGGAGCCGGATCCAAGAGATACATATGACAAGCCAATACCACTTAAAGCACTAGAAAATGATATGTTGTGGAATTTGCCACCATTGTTTTGAGAAAATGATAAAGAAAGTAAAAAACGACTAGTTACCATGTATGAACCCTCTTACTGGGTTCAAGTTATACACATTTGAAATAAAGAGAAGTTTCTTCTTCAATTGCATACCAAACATCTTGAAGAGAATTTTCATATTAAGCCGAAGAAGTCAGACAAGACAAGATACATAACAACATGTATATTGCCTGATTGTGTCTGGAAGTTAAGTGCAGCTCGTATCAAAGATAGTAACAACTTCCAAGTTAGAAAGTTAGTGGACATTCATTCATGCTCTCGTAATCAAATCATATCCAATAACCGTCATGCAAGCAAGAAGGTGCTTGGTAACATCTTAAGAGAGTTGATTACTTTGTAAGGACGTGTATACAGAGGCAAAGAAAACAAACTTGATATGATAAAACAGTTCAAAATTAGTCTTTCATACAACCAAGTATGAAGAACAAAGTGTTATGTTATAGAGTTGTTGAGAGGTAGTGTCGAATAATCATTCTGATTGCTTCCCCTTTACCTAGACAAACTGAAGCTACATAACCCGGGGAGTAAAACGAATGTGCTTACAGATTAGAAAGATAAATTTGTAATGCGTTACATGTCCGTTGGTGCAGTTGTAAGTAACTATAATTGGTTTTCATATATGTTCACATACGTATATTATACTATGATTGATACTTTTAATGTCATTGCAGACGTACATTTGTTAACCATATGCGCCCAGTAATTATCATAGATGAATCACATTTGAAGGGGGATTTGCTTGGGAACTAATTTAATTTTCGTGGCAATGGATGGTAATAATGGTATCTTGTTACTAGCCTATGGAATCGGGGTATCATACACGGTCGACGTTTGTACGTGATTTTTGGGAAACTTATGTGACGCCCTTGAATCCGCTGGTGGGATTGACAACCTGACTATCGTTTATGATAGGGCTCCTTCATTTGCAATAGGTATTTCAACTGTCTTTCCATAAGCATTTCCCTATGTTGTCGTCATTTGTTAAAGAACTTGATAAGCAAATCTTCCAAAGTCAAACACTTCGAATGACATTATTAAAAAATGTGCAAGGCGTACTGTAAGTCAGATTTTGATCACGATTTTGATGTGATCTCTAGACATTTACAAGCCTTAGCCAAGGTTCTAAGCGATGTTGGAAAAGAAAAATGGTAAAGGCATCATGCTACGTGTACACGATATGCTTACCTCATATCTAACAGTGCGAAGTCCATTAACGCGATGAGCAAGCATGTAAGGAGATTCCCTATCACAATGTTCTTGGAGTTTTTTCGATCTTCAGTACAACAGTAGTATTTCAAACATCAAAACACTGCAATTGGAGTTAAAACACCCATCATACAATATGTCAAGCACAAAATCGGAAAAGAGGAACTATGAAATCACTAAGTTGGATTGTCAATCTATCCACATTTATGATTTGTGAGGTGATGGATGGGAAAAGAGAATGAGATGGTAACTTGAAAAGACGAACATGCACTTTCATACAATTTGCGACTTGCACCCAAGTAGCGGCTTGCGATCCCAACAATATCTCGGTCACATTCCCGGGATCGCAACTCCCAAATGCTAGTTCGCAAGTCGCAATTTATGACTTCCGAATGGAGGGGCATCTTCACAACTCTTTTTTTAGGGAAAATCTTTTTACTTTAATTTCCCTTAATACAAAGTATTTAATACACGTTTAATACAACGCAAGTCAGGTGCCATGGTCCAATAGATTATTTGAACCATGTCACAACGTCCTGTTGATTAGTTATTTTGTTCATCCAGAGAGTTAAAACTTGTATATGGGTTTGATTTAGCAAGAGTTTTTAAAAAATTAAGTGCATCATGAAACTAAAGTCCCGTATTTATAATGTGTATCGAACTTTAAAACTACATCAAAATCTATATATATCAAATTTAAGCAGTGTTGTATCTAAAAATATGAACTTGACATTTCAATAAGACAAAAATGAAAACAGAATGCCACATCCACAGATCGATATGATTTAATGATTTCTATTTTTCCAATTTGACAATTGCATTAAACATTCGATAATGCATGAAGGGGCTGATTGATTGACCTTTCGCATGAGGTTTATGTCTCGATAGTAAACTAGTTGCACAAAAACAGCAAGACATGGAAACAAACCCAGGGCACAACAATGGGATTTGGAACCCACAATTTTCAGAAGCCCAACGGAGCAGGTGAAGTCAAACAAACGAGTATACATGACAGCCGGTGAAGTCAAACAAACGAGTATACAAGATTGTGGTGCAGCCACGCTTGTCGTTTGCTACTTCAACGGGCTGTTAACTTAGTTCCACTAGCCACTAGCTTTCAAATGTCTTCCGGTAATGCTATAGAAGAGGTGGCAATTTTGACACATTTACTTAATAGCATCAGATGCCAGTAGCGGTTAACGTTCTTTATGCCGTATTATTCGCCTATTTGGTGCCATTGACCCATTTACTTAATAATACTCCATAAGTAACTTTGGGTTGTGTTTTATCGGTTCAAATACAAAATATTTGGCTGGAAGGAGAGCGGGTCAGATGATCCGAACAGGCCAAACAAGCTGAAAATCACCCAGAGTCCAAACTTGGTGGGGTTAAGATGGTTTAAAAACAGGTGTACACCAAAAGACAGAAAGATCAAAGATCCATGGAAGCTTTGTCACCAGGGTTGTTTCCCATCACATTGTTGAGAAATAACCCTTCAGGTATTGAACTCCTAAATTCATGAAATTCTGGATATCTAAAGGATCTGATTAAGCGGTGCTCACATAGTCGCATTAGTGTTCGAGTTGCAATTGTTCAACTTTTGTATAGGCTTAAATTGATATTCATCCCATTGATTTAGTCAATATCCCATTAACTTTTCACATATACAGATCATAATCAATTCTTACTGGATGGCATAGACTAACTGGATACATCAAAAAGTATTATACGACCTACATTAGGAAGCCTTAATTGTGATAGATTCTTAAGTAAAAACACGAAGATGCTTTATATGTTCCTAATCTTGGATATATGATACAGTCTTAAATGTATAACTGTGTATACAATGGTAAATAACTTATGATAGATACATACAAAAAACTTCCTACGTACCAGTCATATTTTAGAAACAGTTATCTGTTTACTTTTGTGAGAACATAACTTAATTCTTTCTAGTTATTGAAAACTAACTATTTAAGAGCATAAATAGATTCCTTTATGAGATTAATCTTGGAAGTAAATATGAAAGATGGTGCAAGCCATATATGAATAACAAATACTATCATAACAGCAAACATGCAAAACAGTAACAAGTTCAGGTTTAGAACATCTCATCTGAAACGATCAACCGCGAGACTAGTGAATCTTAAAAAAGATTCGAACTTCTAACTCTTGTTTATTAACTCACTAATATCGACCCACCAGAATAAAATCATCATCATCAAGAACCTGAACATCTTTCTCTCCTATGAAATACTCCCGCCCGATCTCTTTAACCATTTCGACAAATTGAATCCGCTTGGCCAAAGGAAGGGGTACATATGGTAACCGGAAAACTGGTCTTGTAACCCCAAGTTGAGCAAGAGCAGTGTTTACGCCTATCGGGTTTGGCTCACAAAAGAGCCATTTAATCAAAGGAAGAAGCTTTGCATTTAGGGATGGATTCTTACCTTCAAACATGAGTTCTCGCATCAATCCAGGAATCAGATTGCTAGCAACTGATATTACTCCCGTAGCCCCATGATCCCACCTTGAATCGTGACACTCGTCATCGTTACCACTCCAAGTAGCAATGTTGTTTTTGGTGTATTTGTCTATTCTGTCATGTCCCATGCACTCTTTGACACCTGCTAAATTGGTGCTTTCAGCGAGAGACTGTATGACACTTGGAGGGATGTCTTGGCCGGTTCGGGATGGCACGTTGTAGATGATTGTGGGGCCCATAGGGAGAACACATTTGAAGTGAGAAACCATGCCTTCCTGTGAGGTTTTCCCGTAGTACGGGTTGATGTGAAGAGCAGCATGCATTCCAACTGCAAAACCTTGTTCGGTTGCATGGATAGCTTCTCGGGTTGAGTTACTTCCAGTGTTTCCTATGACCTGAGATCAAGGTGATTTATCTCTGGTGATTAGGCCTAGGGGTGGCAAGATGGAGATGTTCAGTAACGTGTCAAACGAGCCGGATGGGGCTGCGTTGACAAGCAAACACTTTTTGAGCATTTTAAGAGAATTTCTATAAACTAATGTATCAATTAAGATTACAAAAACAATACAATTAATACAGGTCTTTGAATGAAAACAATTCAAGGGTTGTATGTATTAAGAGCAGACTTTGGATAACGTGTAAACCACTTGACTTTTTCCCCATCTAGCTAGATTACTTATTTAAACCCGTTTGACACTGAAGACAACCCAAACGGACCAATTCGTAAGTAGATGGGTCAAAATTGTCCGTTTGGCCCATCTTCAATATCACCCATCCACATGTATCAAAAATAAAATATAAAAAAGAGTGTGAAAATAAGGAAAATGAATAGTGTCTTGACCTTAATTGATGTGCCAAAGCAATTGATGGTGTGGCCAATAAGCATGATGTGTTCATCCCAACTCATCAACTGACCCTCACCGGTGGTGCCACCAACAATCACACCATCAGAACCATCTTCAATCTGCATATTGACCAAGGCATCATAAGCCTCAAGATCAAACCTCCCATCTGGTAAGTACGGAGTTTTAATTGCAGTAATCAACCTAAGAGACTTGATCTCATCTGTAGAAGTCCTGATTACATAGCAAGTGGATGCATTAGAATAGAATAATGAAAACAAAGACACGTATAAGCTAGCATTTGTGATTTAAGTACTTAATTTTTTAATTTTCCTTGTTAACAGAACAATTAAAAAATTTCATTTGTGACAGTTAGCATTCAAAATGAGACTTTTCCATAGGCATCTTACATGATGTTGTTTCCTTGTGTTAAGTGTAACACCTATATGCAACACATATAACACCACAAATTAACCAAGCCAAAGTTAAAGCTCAAAGCTCACAAGAGCGCAAAGGGGTCCTGGGGCCTGAGGCGCGATACGCAGCACGACGGGCACGCCTCATGAATGTGAGATGCATCATATTAAAAACATTGTAATAGAGTTTATAGTAGAATGATAGGATTTATGTTTCTTTAGGACTTCGAACCCTATAGGATGATTTTGTGCCTTTTTAACGGTCCAGATTTGATCCACATACCTAAAACAGTAAAAAAGCCAACACCTGATTTCGTCAACATAAAAAACCCGGTCAATAAGCACATACATTCACCTGGCGCACCTCAAACATAAAAAAGCCCCAAAGATTGAGCCTTTGCGCCTTTGGTTACCAAGCTACTTAATACTAAGACACGACAACAGATATACTCATTTTATGATACTGAAATTTTACTTTCTCTTCGGTGTGCTTTGTTTTTCCTTTTTCTTTTTCTTTCTATGTCTGTATGTTGGGGCATATGCAGGAAAGTGTGTATGGACGAGATAGTATGGTCACCTGTTCTTAACTTCAAAACTACGCATTGGTAGATGGAAATTAGGGATCACGGCTGCTTTTGGGGATACCCATCTTGCACTCCTGTTTAATAACATCAAAACAAGAAATAGAGTTGTTAGCAGTTAAATGTAGTGACTTAGCTTGTAAGCCTGTATTACTATTTTCACATCCTTACCACTATATAGTTTTTAAAAAATAGAAATACCCAGGTCTAACGAAACAATATACTAAAACAATAAAAGAAATAGTAAAATCAACAAAATCAGATATGAATTCGCTGAACAATCACTTGATTAAGGCAGAAGCTTTCTAATAAACTGCTATCAAAGACATAATGAGGACCTCAAGCATACATGCTAACAACCAAATTAGACCAAAAGGTGGCAGACTAATAATAATATTTAATTTTTCACCCTTGTAATTCTGCTCAAATTTAAGTAATTAGCCACTGCATTTTGTTAAATTGCAACAAGAAAATAACCTTTTCTAAAATGCCACTAGATGTACTTTAGCAATTGTTAGAACAAACAGTCACTTTCAGCTTGGTATCAAACATAATTATAATAAGTTCAACAGAATAAACAAAAGAACTGCAAATATATAAATACTACATCATAACATGCCACCAATGAAAAGCTTCGTATCATTTATGCATTGTAATAAACTATGGAAGCTGAAAAATGGCAAAAATAAAAGTAGAATTTTTAGAAGGAACAATACCTAACGCGAGAGTTGTTGGTGCTAGCAAATCGGAAAGCAGAGTCATTCGTGAATGGATTAGAAGAGATTTTGAATGCAGACATTTGTTTATACGCCATTGAATTTGTTGAAATAAGAAGGATAGGTGATGATTTTTTTAAAAATTAAATAGAAATAGAAATAGAATTAGTAATGGTGGTGACTGGAATTGGAATCGAAATAGTAGTAATCGTGGTGGTGTTGCGGAGGATGTGGGCGGCGAGCTGGTGCAGCATTGCCTTGTTTTTGTGTGTATGTGAGGGTTGTACGGATGATGAGTATAAGTCGAACCCTAGACCTTTTAGCCTTCGACTCTTTCCCGTGTAGTAATCTATCCATCTATTATCTATCTATTATTTTTTATTATTCTATCTATCTATTATCTATTATCTATTATCTATATAAGAAAACTCCTAAAAGAGTCTCCCTCTTAGATTAAAACTCATTCTTTATGAATCTATTATTGGATCAAATGATACCAATATCATAGTGAATTAACAAAGATTAAATTACTAATTTACCTTACTATTAGCTTAAATATAACACCGACCTCTAAATAAAAGGAAACCACTAACACATCACCCTTTGACTTTGTTGACTTCATTCCTCTCACGAGCTTGCTACGGGTAAGCTATTTTTGATGCATATATCACAATATCACAATTAATAGCAAAGATATCATCCAAATAAATTCCAAAATTACAAAATCACGATCAATTTTTCCCTCCCTTAATCTCAAATTTGATTTTCATTGTTCCTTTGACCTAATGTAATATAGTATAAATAGATCATAATCCCAATTTCGATTTTCATTGTTCCTTTATACTGCCCTCTCTTTCAAGGTTAAAAATGGTAAACCAACATGTATACACCCCTCTCAATGAGCTTATAGTCGAAAAGGAGGATTTGGTTATTTGTGTAAAGGTGCACCACGTGTGGAACCAATCGTACAAGAATAACCCTGCCCAAGTCGCAAGTAGAGATATGATATTGATAGACCCTTAGGTATGATCTACTGTATTTGGAATGAATTTTAGTTTGTTGTTGAAGACCCTCAAGTAGAGAATGTTGTTGTTATTTTAAATATTAGGTAAAGAATTTTAGTTTGTACAGATCTTATTATTGGTGACAATGAAAATGTTTTTCCTTATTACATAAATGGTTTACTGAATTGTGTCAACTACGAATTCATACAGGGAAATAGAATCCATGCCACTATGAAGAAAAACCTTCTCCCTGATTGTAATGAGTCTGTCAAGGAGGGAAATTGTGTGGAGGTTAGTACTTTTGTGTTGGCTCCATATTCTGGAAAGTATCTAATGGTGGACCATCAAGTGAAGCTGAACTTTTGTCGGGCCACTAGAGTCAAAACAGTTGCCCCTTTTGAAGTGTTGGGAGATGGGTACTCGTTTATCCCTTTTGATGACATAAATGCAGGGCGGCTTAACAAAGACGTTGCTTTAGGTACTTTTTAAACTTAACGGTTACTTTCACACATGAAAACATATGTTACTTTCGACCATGTTGATCTATACTTAAAAAATAATAATTTTTTTGCAGATGTGGTGGGACAACTGGTTAAAACAGGTGACATGTGTGTAAAAATACAAGATGGTCGCCATACCAAAATGCTTACATTTGTTCTTCAAGATGCCAAGTAACATTCATTTGCTATCTTACCCTAATTGTTTACGATTTTACTGTCAAATCCAAACTATATATACTATACTTCCCTTAATATTGGAATGTCATCCAATGTTGCAGTGGTACTAAGCTTGACTGTGCATTGTGGGGAGAATTCGCAGCCCAGTTGAACACCTATGTCAAAAACAACCCAAGGTCTGTTGAGCCAACACTCATGTTCATTCAATTGGCAAAAGCCAAAGATTGGCAAGGTCTACTCCCGTGATAAATGAGTAATCAAACTCATGCAAAATTTACTTACCTGGTTTAATAACAAAATGTCAGCCATTCTTGCTTAATACAGGCAATGTTCAAATTTCCAACTCGTTCTTTGGGACAAAGGTATACATTAACAATGACATCAAACCCATTCTTGACTTTAAGAAAAGGTAATTTCTTTATTAGACTTTGCCCGTTTTATTTTAATTACATCAATGGTTGACCCGTAAATACGTAAATTTTATTAAGATGTGAATGCCTTTTTTACACAGATTGGCATCAACCGCTGAAGGCTATTCCATAGCGACACCTCCACCCATTTTGTCCGTCAAGACTATTATTGAAAAGACCGGTGACTTCTACAATAGGTTCCCCAAAAAAAAAAAATTTGATTGCCTTCACACAATCAAAAAGGTATCACCATGATAATCTATGCAAATCACAGTTTACCAAAATCACACTTTTATCAAGCTAAAAATGACTTTTGTTTTACCCTCATTTTCCAGACTACACATTGCGTTGTCGTCGCCACACTTTGAGTGTTGTTGCACGAATGAGCGTTCCCCTCTATGTTCATGGCTGCCCTAGCCATTTAAACTCGACATACATCAAGTTCACCCATGAGCTTAAGGATCTCCCCTTGTAGCACTATGATCACGCCCTTATTCTAATCATCGACTTTGGTTAGATGGTTAATGACCTCATTGAGTGTACTCTGCATATCCCCTTGCAACTCTTCCCATAGCTTTGTTAAGCGTAGGTCAAGCTCCTCCCACCGGTCATCATGTTTCGTGACGACTAGCTCTACCCTGGGTAGTCTCTTCTTAAAGTCGATCATGAGATCCTTAACAACAAACTTATCCTTACGGGGTCTGCCGCGAGTAGCCCTTTCAAATTCTCTCACAACGTGATAACTTCCCTCAAGTCATACAATCGTGCTCTCTTTATATTGGTTTGCCATTATTCGTAAATGAAAGTATGACTCGAACCTTGACTCTGCTATCAAATGTCACAGGCTGCGTAAATTAGTAGCAAACTGTGTGGTACCACCTTTCCCCTTTTGCTAGCTCAGCCTAACTCTCATTCTTACTTGAAATATACTAAGAAATATTTTGATGAGAACACTAAACAACTTCTAAAATAATGCTCTACTTTGTATTACTCAAGTAAATTAGTTTACAACTTGATGATCTCAAATGGCCATGGCTTAGCCTATTTATTAGGGAGCCATGGGTTCTAGAATGTTTCATCCCTTTCTATGTAAGTAGTTTCAAGATCATTACATGTTTCATAACATTCTAACACCTTCCACCAAGTTATCTATATTTTCTGTAAGATCCTTTATCTTTGTAAAAACTTTCTAGACCGTGCATATCATTATTATTATTACTTGAGAAAAGATCGATAACAATATGTGTTTTTAGATTCTAATTAAATTCTGAATAATTTATTTGAAAAGTTTACTAAATCAAGTGACTATAATCAGTTCAAAATTAAGGAAATTAATTATTAAAGTTAATCTTCCAATTTACTTGTACTTATGTTCAGCAAGTCTATAAATGACCAACACGTCAAATATTGTTCGTTATTACATTATAACACATCATGGAACAATTACCTTAGGATATAATTAACATAGTGCGTTTAAGGTTTTTTATTATTATTCTTTTTAATTGTTTATAATCACTTCCACAAATATATTGATTGTTCACACTATTATTTTTATGTTTTTATAAAATATAAAAATATTATCAAAATTTTCACACTTATTAATGTATACACGCAATAATAAACGTAAAGAATTATATACATATTTTGACATTTATAATAATGGAATGTTCACACAAAATATGCATTTGATTCCTTATTCTCCATTTTTATCGTCATCTACTAATCTAATGGTTTAGAATTATTTTGAGTTTAACCATATAGCTAAATACTATTGATATTATATTTAATTTCATGTGTACACACGGGTTTAGTCAAGTTTAATCATAGAATTTGAATAATATTGATTATATAGTTTAATGACAATATTGATTCTATAAAAAAAAGTACTTAAAAAATGGCCATATTGAAGAAATTCGTGTATACATACAGGTTTAAAATCTAGTAGATGATAATAAATCCATAAACACATGTGTAAGACAAAATGTAAACATTGGGGATATAATCAAAACACAACAAATATTCAGTGTTGCTTGTTATGTTCGACCTAACAAGAAGACCATAAACATCTTTCTAATTGACAAACGGTTAAGAAGTAATATTATATGGTCCCCTTCTGATCATACTTCTTTTTATGTTGGTTTTTCACCAATCACAATCAAGCTTGATGTCACATAGTCCATCACTTTAACTCTGAAGGTTGTTGATGCAATATTGATCAAGGACCTCACACTAGCGAGTTGTAACTTGAAAGATGCTTTATTCTTTTATTATTGAAGTCATTGGAGGAATAATAAGCTTCCTCACTCACTGCAAGCTAACATGCTCTTGTATAGTGACTTGACTTGTTATCTTACAGTGACCTCCCTTTATTCTTCAACAGTGAGTGTTGTGTTTATTGTGTAAGTGAGTAAATCTCTTCTACAACACCAGTGAGCAGAATATATATAGTTGAGATCTATTCACCTAGTGAAATTCTTCTTCTTAATTGAGAACTTGACTTCATCTTCATAGCCGTGAGTAGGTTGACCAACGATCAGTGATCCAACTTATAGTTTAGGAGCTTTGACTTCGTCATTTCCGATGATGTAATCTAGTGAGTAAGCTAGTTAGTGACCAGTGACCCAACAATCTCCCCTGAAATGATGATGACAAAAACTCCTTAGAGATACTTATTACATAAGAAGAGATCACATGAACTTCACACTTAGTGTTTAGATTTGAACAAAAGAAAACTTTAATAATTACTTGATCCACATGATATTTCTTTTAGGATTCTTTTTCAAATTTTGCGTATACTCTTTTCAAAAGTGACTTTTCATCTATAACATAATAAATACAAGTGTCCTATTCTGTTACAAGTCATTTAATCAATCTAAGATCATTCCTCTTTCTTTATTTTCTCAAGCATTCTCATGATCTCATATTTTTCTTTTGATGGCATATACCTCATAGACTTGGTTAGTGCCTCATCCTTCACTGCCCTTTTCATCTTAGAATTATTTGGGAGGCATGCTACCTTTGAAACATTACTATTAATTGATCATGATCTATCTTCTCAAGCTTTGTTTCTCTCCTAAACCTGAAGCGACCAGATTCATCCGTGTATATAACCCCAGTTTAAGGTTTTGTGACCTCCAGTCCGTCTTGCTTGGGAACACTAGTAGGGGAACTAAGTTAAGTTTCCTAGTGTTTGGAACTCTGTACAAGCTTCACATATGACTGGTGGTGTACTTGGGGCTCAGTGGCCTTTCCTGCTCCCCCTAGTGAGAGCAATCTCATCATCCCTTAACAATCTCAATCTCACCATCTTTCTAAATAAGCAATCTATTTCATTCAACACATCCTCCCTTGCAGTGCTGGTGGAGTGACTCACAGCTAGCCTTATCTCTTTCCACTCTTTTCTTGTAGCTTGTAAATTTGATCCATAGTTATTGCTTGTCTTTGATTTCCTCTTTGTATTAGAAGTTAAACATGAGATCCTGACTTTGGCTTTTTGAGAAGAACTTGTGTAATTGGTGTAGGGTTGAATCACCCCACAATTCTCTTAGCATAGACTCTGCTATCTGTCTCATTCTGTATTCTATTGCTGTCAGCACTCACTGGTTTTTTTGTTAGCTTAGGTGGTTTCACTACTTTCTTGCCCTCTAGTTTCAACCTTTGATCCCTAGTTTCTAACTCTCTAGCTATTTTGATTAAGGCTTCTTCATCAACAAGCTTTTTTTTTTTTTCCTAATTCTTTATTCACTTTAGCTTATTCATCAGATAACATTAGTTGGAGCTTTCATTAGTTGGAGCTTTCTATCAGCATCAAGTTAAATCTTTTTCTTTTTTTCCTCTTCTCTTTCTATCTTAGCAGCGATCCTCTTAATTTCTTTCTCATCAACCTCCTTAGTGACCTTCATCTTCTTTGCACTTTGACTCCCTAAAACTTGGGAATCAATCATTATTTCTTGGTCACTGGTATGCTTCTCAACTCTGCTCTCCATCCACTTCTGGGCTCCCTCTGGGCTTGTGCCTCGCTAACCCACTCCTCGATCAATAGGTCGCTCATCCTCTTCTCCTCAAAACTAACTTCATCAAAAATTGTATTCTCTACCATATCATGAGCGACCTCTATCTCTGTTGTCATTGTTTCATCATGAGTGACCTCATATTATTCTTTCTCAGCAGTAATCACTTTGTCTTCTTGCTCGAGATCTTCAAAAGTAGGTAGAGGGAGATAGAATTTGGCTAACTTACTTTTCTTCCAATTTTTGTTATCATCATTTAGAGGAGAGAAAGAAGAAGCACTTAGACCAACACCAGATGTGCCTCCTATATAGCATTAGCACCAGTTGTATCACTATCACTATTGTGTTATCATTTCCAAAACCTCCAGGAGTCCCTTGAATAAGGGCTTTGGTCGCTTGGAGCTCAGTTCTAATGGCAGCAACTTCTAAGAATGTGAATCATTGGGACCCCACTTGTACTTTTAAGGCATCCAACTCTTTTGCTTACTCAAACACCAACTTAATTGTGTGATCAATCTTTTCTTCTCCTTGTTGGATAACATTTGTAAGTTCATTGATTATGGTAGAAGATGCTTCAATGTATTTCTGCATGCCATTAGAAAGCCCTGCTTGTGCCTTGGTCACTGCATCAATATTCTACTATTGGGCTTTAAGTGTAGCATTAGTGCAGCGATAACAACCTCTGCTTGTTCTTTGAAGTTGACTAAGGACTCAAAGTTTGTAAGATGACGCTTGTGAAGCTTAGAATGAATTGAAGATTAGAGAGCGATCTCTTTAGTTTTCTCTCTGATCTTGTGTACCCAAGGTACCAAATTCTAATATAACTTGGCATGCTCCATAACTTGGTCACTGGAGATGGAAAAGTTATCCAACTCTCTTAGTGGTGAGTTACCCTCTGTGTCAAACTGATCCCTAAAGGTTTTTGTGGATTTCTCAACTGAATGAGCAAGTTTCTTTAGGAAGGAAGAGGTTCAGGTATCATTAGTGGCCTCTATCGTAGCTAGATCAACATTGGACACTAACATATCCGTGGGTATGACTCCCTCATCTTCATCAGTTTGTGTTATAACAGATGGATCATTGGGAATAGATGTGTAGACATGTAATCATTATGTGACTGTAGTGAGTCATTGACGGCCTGTGTAGTGTTAGATAAAGGAGAATGTGAATATGAGTTAGTCGGGTTTGTACACTTTAGATAACTGGATATGAATATTTTAACATCCATCAGTGAACCTCGCCCTTCGATTGAGATGACATCCTTTCACGAGGATGCCAAATGGTTATGGGTTTGACTAGTTGGTTGAGTGGGAAAGACACTTAGAACTTCGCTAGTTGTATGTAGAAATACAATGGTTGTTTGTGGGGGGACTCCTTTTAAAGTAACTGGACTTTCGTAAATCCAGTTAAGTGGCTAAGGTGGAGGGTTAATAACCGCCCTCAGTGACTGAACGTACAGTCACTGTCTAGTTTTGGCAACCTTAGATGTCTTCTTTGTTCCACGTCCCTTAGTAGACTTATGTTCTGACTTCAATGATAAGTCGGTAAATAAAAATCACTACATAGGAATGATATGCTCGCTGATAGGGAGCAGACTAGGCATTATGTTCTCCATATGCCTTTGTTCAAGGTACCAAGTTAACATGGAGGAATCTATCTACTCGTCCTTAAAAGGAATTTCAAATACCTCAAAGGAACCCCTAGCCTTGATCTATGGTATTATAAAGAACTGGGCTTTAATCTTTAGAATTTTTCAGACTCAAATTATGTTGGGTGCAAGATGGAAAGAAAAAGCACATGTGAGTGAATGTCAACTACTTGGAGGGAAACTGATGTGTTGCAGCAGTAAGAAACAACACTTAGTGTCAATGTTTGGTGTTAAAGAAGACTATGTCGTTGCATCTAGCTATTGCAATCAGATTTTATGGATGAAACTCCAGCTCGTTGATTACGAGATAAAATGTGTCCTAAACCTTAACCGTTGATGTGCATCGACTCACACTAGCCATCAGGGTTAATTACTTGAAACCAAACAAATTCTATGCACCATGCTCTTCCATAACCACAACCAAGTCTATTTTCCCGATATTGAGGTATTTAGACAGCACATAAGAGAAACAGTTAACCGAGGATCAGCTTGTTGGCCAAATATCAAAGGTATATATGACTCCTACATGGAGGATCTTGTTGGCACATGTTCTGCAAAGTCTAGAAGCAAAAGACTGATTTCTATGACCAACTAAATCAATACAACTGCTGATATCTTACAAACTCATCACTAAGTCAAAGCGTAATTGTAGTGTCAAAATATAAAGGAACCAGCGACTACAAGACTAATCATGTTATACACCAAATTTATGTCACAAGTTATTGAAGGATTAGAGGACAATGACTACAAACAAAAAAATGTGCATGCTCTATAAGTGCCCAAGATTGGCTTATCAATCTATAACTAAACTCCAATGGCCATTAAGGTCCCCTTGACATAATACATGACTCACGTAAGAAAAATGATACATGTTTCCAAAATACATGCCAACAAATATGTATATAAATATGATTAGTGCACGTGTTAAAATCATCAGTTAAAATAAAGAAACATAAAGAGAGAGAAAGAGTAAAAATACAAAGATAAAATAATGTTTTATTAGACCATTCCCAATGCGCACGTCGGTTTGGTCACCGACACGCGTCGGTCGACCGACAGGGTTAGTACCGTCGCGTCGGTGGGTTTACGCCAGTTTGGAGACGCGTGGGTAGGGGCTCGTCGGTGAGGGAGGTGGGGCCCGCATGCGATTTTCACTCAATCCTCCATTGAGTATTTTATCTTCATGATTTTTATCCAAATCTAAATGGGCTATTTATAAAATTTGAGTAGAAATAAATAAATGATTGAATGGTAGCTGTGAGTTTTTGAGTTGGTTGTGAGAAGAAAGAGAAAGGGAAATCAGTCTGAAAATAAAAAATGAATATGACAAAGAAGATGATAAATAGAGGGAGTGGATATTGAATTGTAATTTTATTATTATCATTATTAATTAATTAATTATTGTTATTGGGGATCGTATTTTTACAAATTAAAAAAAAAAAAAAGCATGGGTTGGAGTAACAGAAAACAAAAGGCTCAAATCTTTAATACCAAATACTCCATACAATCTTAATTTAAATATAAAAAATATAATGTTTTATTTAAATTATTGTTATATTTAATTTACTTTATGTAATGTTTAATTTAAATTATTTTAATGTTTAAATTTAATTTATTTAATGTTTAATTTAAATTATTATAATGTTTAATTTAAATTTATGTAATATTTTATTTAAATTATTGTAATGTTTAATTTTAATTTATATAATACTTTATTTTAATTAATTAATGTAAAGTTTTTAATTTTAATTAAATTATTTTATTTATAAATATGTGTGGGGTTCAGAAATCAAAGTGACACACCTTGGGTTGGCGAGGTGTATCAGTTTGGGGGGATGCTGATGTGGCTCAACTGACATGGTTAGGGTTGGGAAGGTCTAAGACCATACCCAACGCGAACATCGATTGGGCCACCGACATGCGTCGGCTGACCGACGGGATTGACACCGTCGCGTCGGTTGACCCCGTCGTTAGTTTCTTGTCGGTTTCGGGACGCGGGGGAGAGAGGCATCGGTGGTTATGTGTGGGGCTCGCATGATTTTGAGCTAACAATAAAAATGAAAAGAAATGAAATCACCATGGTGGTGTTCGTGGATCCAGAGCGGCATGGGATGTTAACTATTTGCACTAGTAAGGAAAGAATGACTAATAACCTAATATACTAAAACATGAGTTTATATTTAAAATTTAAATTGGCTTTCTTGTAAGTTGGCCCAACCCTAATTTAACCGTATTTTATTTGGGAAGCCCAAGCTCAATCCTAAATTTAATCATGTTCTATTTAAATTGGACAAGGAATAACTTGTTATATTTAATTTGTTATTATAATTAATGTAATGTAATATTTTAGTTATAATTTATGTAATGTTTGATTAATATTAACTAATATAAAATTTTAATTTTAATGAAATTGTTTTATTTAAATATATGTAGCGTTCAAAAATTAAAGTGACACACCATAAGTTGGCAATGATGTGTCAGTTTGAGAGTTGCTGATGTGGCACTAATGTGACACGCTACTGAAATTGTTAGGTTTAAGAATCATTTTAGACACATATTTATCTTTATATATCTACACCTATATAACATAATATTATTCCTCAGATAAATACTATTCATTTTACAATTTAAACGAATTACATAACATCAACTATTTTCAAGATTACAATCTCTAATCCAATTATATTTATTGTACCAAACTACTAATCATACATGCAAACATATGTTCATCTTGATGATGACCAATAAACGTTGATCAAGTAAATCTTGTTAAAACAGTCAAGCGATACTAAGATACTTAAGGTCCCAAATTGAACTAAAATAAGAACTGAAGGACCAGTTCTATCATATACCAAAAAGACTAAAATTGCCAACCAAGCAGGACCATGACCAAATTTGATGGCAGTTTTTGTTTCCCACGTCTAGGATTCTTGAACCACTATAATGTTCAATTAACCTAAAATAAGAAGTGTAACAGATTGACTTTCCATAGTACTCGACTACTCGTAGTATATAATATTATTAATTGTTTTTCTTGAATTTTTATTAATGTACTCATTGGATCATTTGATCCTTGTTCAATTTAAACAGCCGAATAATGATTACCCGTTTTAAATAGTTTTTAGAGTTTAATTAGTTTCCTAAACTAGTTTCGTATCTCACGTAGTGAATTAAATTAATTTAGCCATTCGGGTTTGCCCTTCTTAACTAAACGTGCACTACAGAAAAACAGTACTATTTAGATTAGATACATTTATCTATTAATAACACATTAAAAATGTCACTATATTTAAGCTTTTAATGACACTTTTTAAAAGCATAATATAGTTTAAAGACGACTAGCGTTTTACCCGCGCGATGCAGCGGTTACTAAAAGCTTTTTACGCTTTAATTTGTTCGGTCAATAACATGACGCATTTTAAAAGAAATGAGAAAATAGTGGTACATCATGTTTCAAATCAACATGATTAGGAGTGACAATTCTCAATATGATATAAAACTTGATCCTAAACTTATACGGAAAGAAAATTGGTAGGGTTGGCAATTTTTGACACGACCCGAGACCGACTCGAAAATTAGCATGTTTGGATAGACGTTTTTGACCCGCCAACCCGAAACTCGACAACTTGATATTTTTTTAAGTCGGGTTCGAGTCATCTGTTGGGTCATCTGGTTGACCCGATGACCCAAAAAATAAAAATAAAAGTAATTTAGTTTTAAAATTTTTATATTTAATTTAATAAATAAAACATTTTGAACTTCTTTAATTGCATTAACTTTAATAATTATCAATTGCATTAACTTTAATAACTAAAAAACTAATAAAGATAGTTAGAAGTGTATTTAATTGCATTAATTTTTATTATTAAAAAATTAATAAAGATGGTTGGAAGGGTTTTTAATTGCATTAATTTTAATTATTAAAAAATTAATAAAGATTGTTGGAAGGGTTTTTAATTGCATTAATTTTAATTATTGAAAAACTAATAAAGATGATTAGAAGGGTAAATTAGTCTTTTACTACTACTCTTTTGTAAGACATACTAATGTGTCAAATGCTTTATTAAGTAGTACTAGCGTTTTACCCGCGCGATGCAGCGGCCACTAAAAGTTTTATATGCGTTAATTTGTTCGGTCAATAACATGTTGCATTTTAAGGGAAAATGAGAAAATAGTGGTACATCATGTTTCAAATCTATATAATTAGGAATGACAATTCTTAATACGATCTGAAACTTGATCCTAAAGTTATACGGAAAGAAAATTGGTAGGGTTGACAATTTTCGACACGACTCGAGACCAACTCGAAAATTAGCATGTTTGGATAGACGTGTTTAACCCGCCAACTTGAAACTCGACAACTTGATATTTTTTCAGGTCGGGTTCGGGTCACCTGTTGGGTCATCAGGTTGACCCGATGACTCGAAAAAAAAAAGTAATTAGTTTATTATAAAGTGATTATACTTTGTTTATTAAATGTTGTGTCTCCTTTTTAAGTGATTTAAGACTTTTGATGACACGTTTATATAATAGTAGGGTTTAGTGCAGGGCAATGCACATAACTTTTACGGGAAATCTATTGTATGTACCCAACTTTCAATAGCTCTATTGTATGTACCTAACCCGATAAAAGATCCAATTGATGTAGTGTACCGGCCAACAAATCCACTTCACCGGTAAAACTCAAATCATTGCCACGTAAGCATCCAATTATCGACACGTAAGCTGGATTCACCTCATTTATATATATTAATATAGAAGATAGCTACAATTCGTATATAATATTCATTTTCATCAATAATTATATCAATAGCTACAATTTCATTAACTTTAATAATTAAAAAACTAATAAAGATAGTTAGAAGGGTATTTAATTGCATTATCTTTAATTATTAAAAAACTAATAAAGATAGTTAGAAGGGTATTTAATTGCATTAACTTTAATTAATAAAAAACTAATAAAGATGATTATAAGGGTATTTAATTGCATTAACTTTAATTAATAAAAAACTAATAAAGATGATTATAAGGGTATTTAATTGCATTAACTTTAATTATTAAAAAACTAATAAAGATGGTTAGAAGGGTAAAATAGTCTTTTACTACTACTCTTTTTGTAAGACATGTTAATGTGTCAAATGCTTTATTAAATAGTATAGATATTCAACTATTAACTCTTAAAAATCTATGACTCGTAAAAATAATTGTATCTTAATCATCTGTCATCAACTATATATCTAAAGTTAAATAAAATAATAATTAAATCCATGTCTCATGATATTAATAACGAGAAAAGTGATTATAGTTTTGTTTTTTACGATGATAATGGCAAGAATGAACTTTTTATTTTTTATTTTAACATTAACTAATTTTTAAAAAAAAATTATATCAAAATTATTAAAATCCTATGCTCTTTAATATGAAATAATTTTTTAAAATATATATATATATATATATGATATAACATATAAATTTGTGTATCATAACCTTTATAATTTTTATATATGTATACACACTATTAAATTTTTAGTGTGGTACATAAAAAATTATAAAAGTTGTAATACACAAATTTAATTTGTATGTCATATCTATATATATACTAAAGGAGAATAAGAGGTTGCTCCACAATTTGCCACGTAGGCAAAATGCCATGTGGCGACCTCTCATAATTTCAAAATAAATTACATATTAAAATTAGATAATATTTGAATATAATATTAATTAATATAAAATTCTATGAATCCTACTCAAACACTAATTCAAAAAATAATATTAAATTATTAAACCTATTAATATTAAAAATACTAATATTATTATTTAATTCTTTAAAAATAGTTATTGAATTTTTCCGGGTCAAACTCTAAGAATCTAAAAATAATTAATTATATTAAATTTCATAATATTAATATTAGATGAATAAACATTATATTATAAATATTCTATTATTTAAATTACCGTGCATCGCACGAGTTAATAACTAGTATATATATATACATATTTTGAAAACTTTTTATTTCATATTAAAGAATATAAAATATAAGACATTTTTTATATATAACTGATCCAGAGACACCTAAACTTTTTGGCTAATTCATAAGTAAATGGCCATTTTGGATTTGTTGAATGCATTCTCTTCTGGGATGTATCTTATATATTTACTTGATCAAAAAATCTAAATTTTTTAATTTTTTTTGTTTATGTTCTTTTCAGGGTGTTCCTTCTACTCCAAACTCAAGGCTTTCACCTCTTCCACATGAACCGGCAGATTTCTATTATATGAATGGTTCATATGACATCCCCATTGATTCTGCTGTAGCGCATCCCACTATTAGATCCCACAAGTTTATATTCAGCATGAATTTCACTTCTTTCTGGTTATGAACCTTACTGTCTATAATGAAAATTTGATGAAGGATCTAAAGAAGAAAGAGAGAGAGCTGCAAGCTAGAGAAGCAGACCTAAAGGAAAGGGAAGACGTAAGATATTATACATATACGCACGAAGTTGGAAATATAAGAATTATCCGTGCATATGTAACTTATCAAATTATCAAGTCGATATGTCTTATGTATCTTTAATGTTTTGGTTGATGATTTGCAGATAGTAAAACGCTAAGAGCAGGCTGCTGCTCGAGGTATTTTATGCTCCTTCCATCATTATCCTAAAATAATTTTTTTGGCCAATATGTTTTCTTTTATTTTTCACTATAAATTATAATAATACAGACACTAATGGAGTAATGGACTAAACTTTCCATTTCAGCTGGTATTGTTCTTGAGGAGAAAAATTGGCCACCATTTTTCCCTATCATTCATCACGATATTGCAAATGAAATACCAATTCATGTACAGAAATTGAAATACGTTGCATTCACTACGTACTTGGGTATGTGTTTATTTTTTATACTTATTTATTTATTGGGAATTCATTAACCTCTACCAAATCACATGTGTACTACGCATGTTTGCCATTTGTTGTCATTGAATGTTGCGTCCCCTGAATTGCAACACTTTTAAACAATATCAAAGCTCAAGTTACCAATTTGCTTTTCGTGATCATTACAACTTATGGATGCTGTTGTTTTCACCCCAAGATGTCCTACATTTTGGTGTGTTATTAAATAGTCTGCCGAGTTTATTGTTGCGAACTTTTTATGGAACAGAGGAAGTACAATTTGTTTCGACTCTGATGACATCCGCAAATGGCAACATTTCTTTCATAGACAAAATGCAAAGTTAAAATTACTTATCTGACCATTATCATCATTTTAACTACTTGTGTTTTCAAGGGAAATACAAATATTTGACTTATGATAGAACAAATTCATAAAGCTTGTGCCTAATTTCTTGCCTCTATGAGTCCTACTATATTTGCACCAAAAATTTCGAAACTTCTATCCTACATTCCTACACCTTTAACTTTTCATGTTTTTTGTCCTGTCAAATAATCCATGTGGACCATGTATAATAATATACAAATGTTGTACTAAACAGGACTGGTATTTTGCCTTTTATGGAATATTATAGCCATAACAACAGCATGGATTAAAGGAGAAGGTTTGTCTTTTATGTTCCTTTTCTTTTAAGTTTCTTTTGAAGCCTGTGTAGCACCTCTTAAGAGGGTGAATTGTGACACAAGTTATTGATTATTATGCTCTTTTTTCCTTCTATAATAGACCCAAAGATTTGGTTTCTTGCACTTACCTACTTCATATTAGGCGTTCCACTGGCCTACGTGTTGTAGTACCGACCACTTTATCGTGCTTTCAGGTATATGTTTAATCTCTCCGAAGATTTCTGTTTTATATGGTTTCTATTCATATCAAATCCATAATGATAGTCCCTTTGATAATATTAAGTTTGACCTAAAAAGTCAAAGGGTATCTTGAACAGTGGTGACTGAAACTCTGATAAGAGGTAAATTTATGTTTGCATATCTAAGCAGTCTTGTTAAGGTTGGTTCTTGAATCAAATTACCCAGGGTAATTGCAAGTATTATCATTTTGGAAATTTAAAGTCAAACTTGTTTTTCTCCCCACTGTAATTACCAATACCTACGTTATTTGTTACAGGGCTGTTGTATTTAGCATGTTTTACGTCGTACCAACTTCTCCTTATCCTTCTCATTAACATTAAAACTTGTGTTTGCAGGAACGAAAGTGCATTTAGGTTTGGTCGGTTCTTTCTTTTTTACTTGGTAAGCTTTGTTAAGTGATCAACTTTATGAACCATCATGATATGAACGCCATTCTTATAAGAATGTTAAAAATAAAATAAAAAATACTAATGCTAAAATAAGTGATTTTGTATACTTCTGCACTCTGCTATCATCTTCTGATGATCTTTTGTACGTTCTCGCCCACAGTTGCACATTGGTTTTGTAATCTTTGCTGCAGTTGCAACTCCCATTGTATTCAAAGGAAAATCTCTCGCGTAAGTACGTTTGTTCCTTAAGATCCAAACATATAAGAATTAAGTTTAGAATCGTCCCTCTTTGACTTTTAAAGTCAACCTAGGACAACTAACACTGTATATATACATGCTCAATTACCTAATTCACTTTTTTGTACTATGGAACAGAGGTATTCTACCAGCCGTTGATCTTGTAGGCGATCAAGCTTTAGTTGGGGTAAGTTCTATCCAGTTATTGTTGATATAAAGTTCGTTATTCTTGTACTAATTACGTTTACTCTGCATAGATCTTCTACTTTCTTGGGTTCGGGCTAGTCTGTCTCGAGTCCCTGCTCAGCCTTTGGGTTATTCAGGTTTGTATTCTACTTGCTGGTTGAATCAACTAATTTATGTATAATATTGTGAATAACTTGATATCATGTTTGTGGTTATGCAGCAAGTATATATGTATTTTTGAGGAAGTGGGAGAGCTGCTGAGATGAGACATGAGACTGCTCGTTAAGAGTAGCATTTTAAATGTATCCTTTATGATACATACACAAGACACGAGTTATATTCATTATAAACTTGTGATTTATAGTGATTTTGTTAGTTCTGTAAAATTGTTAAATAACTTGCTGATTCATGCTTTTTTTGTAGAATATAACTGACATGTAAGATGAATTGGTCAAATATATAGCTTTTATTATAACATAAGAGTGAAAATGTTACCTTGCACAAACATATACTTCCCTCCTTTCTTATTCAAGATTTGAAAATGTATCATACAACATCCAACGGTCAATATCAAACCATGTAATGGATCAAAGGCTAGAAGAGTTCCAGCTGGCATCGACTGCTCTCATGATTTTCTCATGTAGAGTGGAACCAGCACATGCGATTATACCACGATCTAGTCCTTGCAAGTACATACCTTTAGAGAAGTCAAGTCTCCGGCCACCAGCATCGGTGACTACACCACCGGCTTCTTCGATGATCACAACTCCTGCAGCATGGTCCCATATCTTCTCTTTATAACCAGCTCTAGCAAACTTCATGAAAATCTCCGCATCTCCACGAGCAATAGCTGCGTATTTCACCATACTGTATACTCGCAATGGTTGGTTCCTGTGGATTATTAAGTAACACGACAAATTTACCCTTACTGTCGTTTAAAAGCGAACTATGTTAAATATTGGAAGCATTGAAAAGAGAAAAAAACTTGTACCTGAGCCCCACACTATGAGCTAACCCTTGCGTAAATGAGTGGCTTGAGTTCGCTTTCTCGACCGGTTCACAAAATGTAGCCAAAAGAGGATTATCAATAGCTGACACCTTGATTGGTCTCGCGGAGTTTGGCCACATAAAACTTTTATCTTCACTTAGCAACGGTTGCATCCACGCTTTCTTGCTACCTTTCTTAGCATAAAGAACACACCCTTTACTATCCCAACTTTCAGAGTTCGATTTAGTCAATCTTGAAAGAATCCTCCTATACCCATTTTGGTAATTTAACCACTCCTTATTCATTGGGTAATTTGGGCACCCAAGAACCCCGAGAACCACTTCTCCATTTTCTACTAGTGCTAGAGCAATAGCGTATTGGTCTCCACGCACAAACCCCAGTGTTCCATCTACCGGGTCAAGTACCCAAAATCGCCCTGTGGGCCCGCCGGTGGAATTGCACCGACGTATGGCTTCAAGAACTTCGGTGGTTTCTAAATTTGTTGCCGGAGGTTCTATGCCGAAACTGGATACAGAAGATAGGGAATCGTTGACAGTTGATACTACGGATGATAGGAGGGTACTTGCATTAGGTTTTGAGAGGGCTTCAGTGTCTTCTTCTGCAACAATCGATACATTTTCAGGTCCAAATGCTTGGGATAATATCCAACTAACAGTTGCTTGCACACTCCAATCTGTTCATTAATTTGTGATATAATTGTTAGGATTGATGATCATAAACATTGATGTGGTTCAGCAAATTATCACCATCAATAATTATTGATGGAAAAGGACCATGTTGTTTTATCTATTTTACAAATTATCATATGATCCTGCACGGTAGTAATCACAATTTTCCTAGTTACCATAGAGGTTTGGTATGTATACTCATTCAATCATGAGTACAAACAGTCAAACACTGTTGGTTTGACTGTAATAGTCAAAGTTGATCCCCGTTTGAACCAAAGCAATTGATAAATCAAGAAGATAGTCCATTAATGGTTTAATGATACTCAGAGTCAGATGTATCAGATGAGTTGGGATCAATAATCAGTCACAAACTATAACAGCTGCAAAGAGCCAAAATTATAAACACAGCATTCATACAGTTCAAAAATCAGTCTGCATCTATAATTGTTGCAAGGATATGTATTATACAGTTCATAAATTCCATAGTAAACACATAGAAGAATGCTCACGGTCGCCTATAAAGCAATAACTAAGACTAGAAAATGAGTAAAACTAGAAAACATATGTTCCTAATTCGCTTAAATTGCATTTACAGAGTAACTAACTTTAACATTGCTTTACTTTTACAAAGAAGACTTTTCATGACTTCATCGTGTGACTTTACAATTTAATCCAAAATTTGTATGCAAACACACATACTTATATAGTGAAACATGATTAGGATTGTCACCTACAAGTCCATTACAGGTCCTTACTTAGTGTAAAGACAATCTTTCCACAAATTAAAGAACCCCATTGGCACTTGTAAGAACCTTACCTTTTCTTCTACTTTTTAGGTCAAACTTAGTACTTTTTAGAAGCAATGTTTGACATTGACTTTGGTCAAATTTCAAGCAAACAGCATCCTTAATGCAATATTTGTCCAGAATTGACAGTTAAACATCAAATTTACATCAGAAAACTACATAATTAATACTTATTGTTACTCTCACCATTGTATATTTGACCTACAAAAGTCAAAGCATATCATTCACAATTACGATAATTTTAATTGCAACCCAAATGACATCAATCAATTTATTAATATTCAAGCAATGAGCACACACTAGTCATAATTTAAAATTGCCAACATTAAAAATGATCAAAAAAACATATTCAAAAGTGAGAATTACCAGCAATTGTGACAGGGGAATCGTCATCTTTAGCTTGAACATCTTCATTTCCATTAAAGATCAAATTTTGTTGAACTTTTTGACAAAGCAAAGAAGCAACATGAACAGCTCTCACAGCAATTTCCAATTCTTTACAATATTTATCATCTGGGTCTGATTCAATCCCCACCCAATTGCTCTGTTTCTCCATTTCTTCAGAAAATTGGGTTTTTTGGTCAAAATTTGAATGGCAGCAAATGGGGTTATTAAATTTTGGGTAATTGAGATTATGGAAAGAAACCAAGAATCTTACGTGGGTTTTCAATAAAGTATTGTTCTTGTTGCTTGAGAACAAAACTTGAGGGAATTTGTTTCCTAAATTTGAACTGAAAACAATCATTATAAGTAGGTATCTCACTCTCAACTGTGGGACTTGAATCGAGTTGTTTGTGGAATTTTAATTTTTGATTTTGATGTATTTGGCAGGGAAAGGCACACGGGGTTGCTGTTTTCCTTGGCTCACAAAAAGTTAAAGTGGCACAGCATTTAAGTACCTAAAGATTGTTGATATGTACAAGCAAGCCTCTTTAATATGTGGCTCTTGTCAAAAAAAATTAGTTTCAATGTACAAGTTTATCTAGAATGTCCCGGTTGCTAATATAATGATTCAATTTACGAGTCAATAGAATTCGCTAAGTCTCTACGACTCTATCTATTTATTTAGAGAGAATCAATGAAGATAATCAATAATTTAATATAGTATGAATCTGTGATAGTCTTGATGTTTTTCAAATATTAGCAAGTAAGTTTGTAAATTTGTGATTGTGAAACAAATAAGCAACCAAAAGAGGGACTTTTGCTTGTAATCTAGAGTTAGTTTGAATGGGTTTCCACCTATTCACCAAGCATCGAGTGATATGTAAGTACGTAACTCATGCACTTACGATGTAGGAGTTGGTTTGTTAGTTTTTAATCCTATGTGGTACTTAATGAGTTATTGACGCGTTCAACGATCTATCTTTTTTTTTTTAATTGTAAGTTTATAATTTTGTCCCTCCTTTACATTTATCTCCCATTGTTATGCCATAGACATGGAAAAATAACATTTCGACATTCAAAAGCTTTTGAAAGTTTTTGGTACAGTGAGATAACCATGTTGATCTTACTGCAAGTTATTTACAACGAGGGCTTAACCATAAAGGGCGGATTTAAAAGGGCAATTTTCCCTTCAAAAGTCTAAAATTAAGATTGTTAATGAAAGTTTAAAATTTTTATCCCCTCAAAATGTTAGACAGAAATAAAAGATGTCGCCTCTTATATAATATTGTAGCTCCACCTTCGTTAACAATTGAGTTGCTAGTTGTACACAATTTACGTTATAAAAGATATGTAACTCAATAATAATGTCTAATAAACTTTTGTATTACAAATTATTGTGCTATTTGAATATACTGATTTATTGAATAGTCATGTTATATGTGCACCCTTATCTTTTAGGTACACACACTTTCACCCATTCACCCATCAAATTTATCAATTTTGTATATTTACTGTTTTTTTTCTAAGAAATTATTCATTTTTGTCACTGTGATAGTCGCGTTTTTTACAGTTTTATCCTTTTTCGAGTTTGATCAATCTTTTTGTCCCCCAAATTGGTATTTTCACCAGATTTGTCTAATTCACTAACTTTCGTTGAAGTTTTTCATTAAGTTTTGTAAAACAAAAAAAAATACTCTTCCTTTCATCTCTTCTTTCTTTGTCTCTCCCCTTTACTTCCAAACCCTAACCCTAATTTCAACCACATGCTACCTAAACACAAATCAAAATCAAAACACAAATTCAAATCAAAACAAAAACACAAATCAAAGCAATCATTGATTCACAACAGTAAACATTTATTGATCCAAATCAAAACAAAAGCAAAAACTTTATATCCATCATGAAACATGAATATTCATACTAAAACCATATACATAAACTCACCTGTATTCGATTTATTCGAATTAAATTCAAGAGCTGTAATCAAGATATACACAACTCCGATATGAAACTCCGATCCACAAATCCTTCATTCAAGTATCATAAACTAAATATATATATATACATACGCAGATCTGAAGCAAACCATAGCAACAGATCTGAAGGAACTCTGGCGAAAGCTTCTGTTGACTCACCATTGATTTTCTGGCCATTGCAGATGAAACAGCAACTCCGTTGGTATCGAACTTTCCAACGGCGCTACGGTGGAGAAGACGGTGATGTTCATGGCCGTTTAGCCACAAGTTCACAATCAGATCTTTCAATAAACTAGATATAGATCTGGATTCAAACACATAATCAAAGCCCTACTTTGATTGATAAACCAATGCTCCAAATCATAACCCTTATAATCCAAATAATGAAAATTGAAACTCAATCTTCCAAACTCACAAACACAGAGGTTTTCCAGATCGTTTTATCGGATGGAGAAGGGACCACCGTCGCGAGATTCAAAAGTGACGCGATTTTGGTCGCGATTTTCCAGATTAGTGGGAAAAGGGACCACCGTCGCCATTCGAGCAGGTTTACGGCGACTACGTTCGCCATTCGAGCAGGTGTTTGTATGTGTGTTAATGGATGTCGGGGCTGAATATATGATTTTTGTAGATGAAGTTAGGGTTTCCATAATTGATTAATTGTGAAGAGAAAGTAATTACAGAGGAATATGAATTGGGGAGAAAAGGGGAAATTTATGGATGTGTCTAGAGAATTTGTAGATGAAAGAAATTAAAATTTGGATAAAAAGAAAGTAATGGAAGGGTTGTTATGGTTTTATGTATGAACGACAATTAGCATGAGGTTGAGGTTCTTTGACCGGTCCTATGTAGCTTGAAAACCTCAAAGAATTTAAAGATCATCTTACAAAATAAGATTTGTGTTTTGATTTTGATTTGTGTTTGGGTAGCATGTGGTTGAAATTAGGGTTAGGGTTTGGAAGCAAAGGGAGGAGACAAAGAAGTTGAAATTAGGGTTAGGGTTTGGAAGCAAAGGGAAGAGACAAAGAAGAAGAGATGAAAGGAAGGGTATTTTGGTCATTTTACAAAAAGTTAACGAAAAACTCAATCAAAGTTAGAAAATTGGACAAATCTGACGAAAGTACCAAGCTGGGGGACAGAAAGATTGATCAAACTCAAAAAAGGATAAACAGTAAAAACGCGACTATCACAGGACAAAAACGAACAATTTCCCTTTTTTCTTATTGCACAACTCATTGTTGTCAAATAAACTATATATTTTTTTGTTATTTAGTGATTTTTTCGTTCCAATTTTTATAAAAATATGCATTTATATTAAGTAAGACATTTTTTATTAAATATCATTTTATATAAATATGCTTTTATATATAAAGAAGTTCTCTTTTGTAGAAAAAATCCTTTCTATAAAATAATTATTTTTATAAAAATGATTTTTTTATAAAGATTGTTGTGGCTTTTATCAATATTATATATCTAGTCCAAATCTTTAAAAATTTTAGTTTTAATGGAAAGGACAAAAGGTTTATCAATCATGTCGCGGTTGCTAATATAATGATTCAATTTAAGAGTCGATAAAATTCGCTAAGTCTATGACTATCTATTTAGAGAGTATTAACAAAGATTGTTAATATATCTACCCTGAATGTATGATAGTCTTCACGTTTCCTAAAGAGTAGCAAGTATGCATGTTGATTTGTATGTGAATCCAACTAAGCAACCGAAAGATGGTTTTTCGCTTGTAAGTTAGAGTTGGTTTGAACGAGGTTCCACCGAGATCTAGCATCGAGGGATATGTAAGTTTATACCACATGCATTTAAGATATAGGGGTTCGTTTGCTAGTTTTGAAACTGTGTGGTACTCGTTGATGTTTTCAACAATCATATTATTTGAAGAGAAATTAAATAGAATACCTTTTTCTAAAATATTTATAAAAATTTACCTTTTAGTATAAGTTGCATTTTTGCCCCACCTGGACGCAAAACGCATTTTCGACCCACTATCGCGTCCGGGCTTTGCGATCACGTTCTCGGGATCGTAGCCTGCTCTCCGAGATTGTAGCCTGATTTTTGACGTCGTTCTCGGTCACGTTCCATTTGACGGTCTTTGACCAAGTTTTGACTCGTGTTTGACCAAGTTTAACCAATTCAACTTGAATTGACATTGTTTGACTAGCTTTTTACTTGTATTGACCATTTTTACTGGTGTGCATCATGTTTGACTTTTTTTTTTACTTTTGTGAAGTAGTTATGACTTTTATTGACTTACGTTAACTAAATGTAGGTTGTGTTTTGCGTCTGCTTATCATTCATATTTTCTAGATAAGATATGTTACTCTAAAAGGGCATTTTGAATAAATTTTTTTGAGATTTTATGATTTTTTGTCGGATAAAAATTTTAACTTTAAAACAACCTCATTTGATTAGTTCATTTCACAACAAATTCTTAAAATGCTCTCAAGATTCAACCTCATTTGATCTATTATCTTGAAGGTACGATTCAAAATCTATAAAGTTGTTATTTACTTTGTCTTCTTAATTAAAATGAGTCAATTCTCTAATAAGTTTAGAGTTTATATTTGTGTTGGAGGTCGTTTTGAATATATTAGCAACATGCCAATGTATTTACCAATAGAATGTTTTACAATGTCTTTAAAACTTCCCATTGCACCAGCAAAAATCATTGACGCTCAAAGTTTTATTGAAAAATATTTTAAGACAATTAGGTTTACCACTTGACACACCAATTTGTATGAAATATAAGGTTGATCAGAAGGTTATTGATATTGATGATGTTGAAGATTTTGTGTATTTTTTACCCATACTATTAGTACTCCGATAGAAGTTTATATTGTTGATATTGTAACAAATGTTTGGAGTAGGGGAAACAATCAACCTACTACTACTAGTAGTAATGGTTTTCAGCAACTACAAACTAATGATTATAACTAACCACTTCAATATCAAATACATCCGCAATTTTTGTTTCCTTATCACCACAATATCAATTTCATTGTCATGCTACCCCACAATAGCCATCAAATACCACATTTTCATCACAAAACCACCAAGATATACAATATAACGTAGCTGGACAGACCCAACAACATGAGGATGTTCAATATATTGTTGATCATCCTCATGATGATGATCATTATGATGAAGAAAATGTCAATCAACCTTAACCCTTGACCATCCGTTTGATAATCATATTATTGGGGATAATGATGATGAGGAGGATGAGGAGGAGCTGGATCCAAGAGATACATACGACAAAAAAACACCACCTATAACATCAACAAAGAATATATTATGGAATATGCCACCACTATTTAGCGATAACGATCAAGAAAGTAAAAAAGTCCAGTTACAATGTATGAGACCTCTTACCGAGTTCAAGTTGGACAAACATTTGAAAGTAAAGAGGAGTTACTTCTTCAATTGCATACCAAGTGTCTTGAAGGGAGATTTCAGATTAAGCCAAAGAAGTCAGACAGGACAAGGTATACAACAACATGTATCTTGCTTGATTATGAGTGGAAGGTAAGTGCACGCTGTATAAAAGATAGTAACAATTCCAAGTTAAGAAAATTAGTTGACGTTCACACATGTTCTTGTACTCAAATCATATCATACAATTGATATGCAAACAAGAAGGTGTTTGGTCACATCCTAAAAGAGTTGATGACTATGGTAGGACGTGTGTACAGAGGCAAATAAATCAAACTTGATATGGCAAAATGCTTTCAAATCATCCTTTCATACAATCAAGCCTGGAAAACAAAGTGTTATGCTATATAGTTGGTGAGAGGTAGTCCCGAAGATTCATTTCAATTATTTCCCCCTTACGTATACAACCTTAAGCTGTATAACCCGTGTAGCAAAACGAATGTGCTTACTGATGAGATTAGAAGGATAAATTTCTAATGTGTTACATGTCCGTTGGTGCACCTATAAGTATCTATAATTCGTTTTTATCTATGTTTACACATTATATTATAATTGATATTTATCTTGCTTCATTGCAGATAAGTGCATTTGTTAACTATATGCACCCACTAATTATTATAGATGGGTTACATTTAAAGGGTGGTTACTTGAGAACTAATTTATTTGCTATGGCGATAAATAGCAATAAATGGCATCTTGCCACTGGCCTATTGAATCAGGGCATCAGAGACAGTCGACATTTGGACGTGGTTATTGGGAAACCTACATGATACCCTCGAATCTGCTGGTGGGATCGACAACCTGACCATCGTTTATGATAGGGCTCCTTCAATTGCAACCTGTATTTCAAGTGTCTTTCCGGAAGCATTTCACGCCCTATGTTGTCGTCATTTGTTGATGAACTTGAGAAGCAAATATTCCAAAGTAAAGCACTACGAATGACATTATTGGAAAATGTGTAAGGCGTACAGTAATTCGGATTTTGATCACCATTTTGGTGTGATTTCTAGACGCTCACAAGCCTCAACCAACGTTGTTACAGATATTGGGAAATAAAGATGGTCAAGGCATCATGCTACCCGTACACAATATTCCTAGCACAAAATTGGTAAAAGGAATGGGGAATCACTAGGTTGGATTGTGAATCCATCCACAAATATGATTTGTGAGCTGGTGGATTGGAACAAGAATGGGAGAGTAAACTTGAAAACAAGAACATGACTTGCTTGCAATGGCAGTTGTCCAGTTTACCTTGCGGACACGTTATGGCAGTAGTTCGTTTCTTCAAACTGGACGACGTAAGCTGCTATACGGAGAGGTATTTCACGTCAGAAACATATCAAGCAGCTTACGCAGAGTCTATAAACCCAATGGCTCATCCCTTAGAATAGGTCGATCTAGGTAGTCTACAAACTACCTTACCACCGGTCCTTGTAAAGAGGCAAACTGGTCGCCCACCTGACTGTTCTCGTATTACTTCGAAAGGAGAGAAGAAAACAAAACCTAAGCAACAATGTAGTAATTGCAAAGAAATCGGTCATAGCCGATCTGGTTATATGACTCCCTAAGATAAAATAAACGAGCAAAACGAATCAAGAACTAAATCAAGATCCCCCTCAAGGTCACACGGAAAGGTAAAAGTCAAAGAATCAACATATCATCAGTCTCATTTTTCTCCAAGTGTTTATTTGGGCCACCCTTAAATTATTATAATAATGACCCAACCTATGTTATGTATTATTTAAAAATGTTATCTAAGTTTCGTTTCTAGTGATTTATTTCATTATGTTAGGTCTTAAAGCAGATCCAATAACTTCAAAGATAAGTACAAATTACAATTAAAAATTAATAGGCATTAATCCAATTGATTGAAAGATAAATACAAATTACAATAATTGATTACTAACTAATCGAACAACCATCTTGCACTTGAAGAGCTAGTCATAATCTTAGAAATAAGAAACAGCATCATCGTTTCATAATTTGACGGATATGTCAAATCGTTGTGTGTAGCATAGACCTCATTTCACTATGTATCTTCGCATAAGTAGTAATCTCCTTCAATTGTTCATCATCATCTGTTATCAACTATAAACCAGTATCCAGGTCTTTAACATACTATTTAAAGTAGCAATACCACAACCCAGTTGTAGCCTAATAACTCAACTCTTGCAAAGCGTAATCCAAAAATTTGGTTGAAAACTCATCAATATCTACGCAATCAATAAACGTCAATAAGCCTTGAGCGTACATTCTTGTTGCGCCCTGAAAATTCCCACAGTGATGAAGCAAGATGGTAAACATCTCACAAACCGTTGCGTATAACTCTTCAGGTTTTGGTTCTTCATTTGGAGATCGAAACTGCCCAAAATTGATGGTGTGAACCATATCGTATTTATTTGAATTGGTGAAACAATCTGATGACTATCTTATGTTAGGGTAAAAGTATTTTTAGAAACTCTGAAAATCCTTGAAATCTCGAAAAATCTTATCCAAAATCTAATCCGAAAAATGTACAAAAATCTTATTTAAAATTCAACACGAGATTTAGTCAACCTGGGTCTATGATTCTGGAAATCAAGCCACGAGCCCGGGAACGTGACTCGCAAAGTCCGGACGCAATAGTGAGTCATCTGAGTCTATTATCCTGAAAATCAGGTTACGATCCCGGAAATCAAGCCACGATCCAAAAAACGTGACTCGCAAAGTCCAGATGCAATAGTGGGTCGCAAATGCGTTTTGCGTCCCGCTTAGACAAAAACACAACTTTTTTGATAGAATGGTAAATTCTTATAAATGTTTAAAAAAATAGTATTTTATTTAATTTTCATTATGTGAATACTTTGTCGTGACATATAAATTATGGAATATTATGATATTTATAATTTGACATAATTTTTGACAAAATACTCAAGGTAAGATGTAATCAAGGACATAGTTATTCTTCAAGATCCTACAACATCATCTGTTATGATCAAAATGAAATTAGCTTAAATCATGGAACAAAACGACTTTGATCAACCCCTTGATTATGATAAACAGAAGCTATAATCAAATGTAAATGAAGAAGGATTCTCTAGTACAACAAGGACGTCAAAAGATGAAAACTGAATTTCGTAAAGATTGGTTGCACAAAACGTTGAGATTATGTAGAACCTACACTTGTGAGACTCATGAGATAGACGAACAGCTGTCGGCTAGGTAAAAACAAAGGGATCGAGCTTGCGAGAGAGTCATCTATAATTATTAAAGTATTGATTCGATTTGGTACATAATTCATAACCATGTATTAGATTTAGGGTTACTGTTCTAAAAGAAAAAATATAGTTTACGTAAGTTGCTTAACTATTTCGTGAAATTTAAACAATACAATTCAGTAATCTGCAACATCAGTATGAATAATTTACTTATAGTGATGATGATGATCTTATAATCGTTATCATATTTTTTTATTTTTAAAAAGAGTGACTGTAGAAACCTACTTTACTCTGCACCGATTATTTTTTATTTATTTAAGGTAGGTATCAAACTTGTATTCTTTTTTATTTTAGCAAATTAGGATTTTTAGAAGATCACCGACAGGTAATTTCAATATTAATATCTAATAGTTTACACAACTACTATAACTCGACGGTACTAAAACCGAATATATATATATATATATATATAGCGATGATTCAGATAGAAGGGATAATTCTGTGAGAAGATGGAAGTTAATCTAGACCGTCCCTTGACATTTTTCGTAACGAATAATAATTAACATTCAACACGAAAAATGTTTAACTTCCCCCATTTTTCCAGATTACCTCTTCCCTGCAAAACAGCCCCTTATATATATATATATATATATATATAACTTTATGCTTAGTTTAATATTATTATTCAAATTTTAATAATAAAATGTCATCACTATTTTCAACTTTAAATTCTATTTTCTTTTATTTTCTCAAATTTGTTTGAAGGATAGTCGAAGACTGATCTAATCGGTTAACCATAAATGCTATTTTCAAACAAAAAGTTGATTGAAAAATTTGATTGGTGAGATAGCGAGCCTAAAAATATGTAATCCGATGACAAAATACAAATTTGATATCTTAAATCACTACGTACACAATATTTTGAACAAAGATATTATGTTATGTGAAAATGGGAAGGATCCAATATACATGGATGGGGAAAACGGATCGGATAGTAGTCTAAATTCCTCAAACTATCTTTGCTTTTTCATATGGATAAGAATTTGATTGATACTTTTTTCCTCCATGAAAAGGAAATGTTGGGCTGATTCTTGCACATTTGAGTTATGTGCTTAAAATTTCAATGACTTCATAATAGATCGGCGAAGAGGACAGTGTGAAAACAAAAGACAAAGATATTGACTAAAATGACATCAATCAATGAACTTTGAGTATTTAAGAAGATAATATATAAGTCGGTTTAAAAAGACAAATTTAAAAGATAAGAAGACTATCAAATCTTGTAACAGAATAGGTTGGTTGGTAACTTTGTTATATTCTATAAAGTTAGTTTTGTTGCCTTGTTGGTACTAGTATACACGGGTCACAAATGAGGTCTATGTTTTTGTTATTGAGGGAGTATGAGCTTCTTCTGTTTGTCTTTTATTAGTAAAATGTATATCGTATTGGATATTTTGTGATCGTTTCCAAACTCATTTACTAATCATCTCTAAAATGTTTATCTATAATTTAAAATCGATTGTGAGGACATTATGATATCTTATTACTAGAACTTATTGGTGATGGTTTCACTTCAAATCTGAAACTAGTATGAAGTTTATATTTGAGTTGAATTATTTGTATCTCTGGATGCTTAAAAACATAATATGTTTTTTCAAAAACATTTAACCCGATTACTTTGATGACATGTGAAAAGTATAAGATGATAACTTTCAAAAAGATAGGGTTAAAGTCATAGATTAACAACGTACTTTTACTTTTGTATCAATGTAGATAACAGACTGATTTTATTATCAATGTAGGTAATGTACTTTATAAAGATGTGTCGATGTATTTAATATGATTCATAAGTACATTATCTATCTTAGAAAAAATTATGTAAAGTACATTGTTAATCGATAACACTTTAAATGATTACATTACTTACATTAGTAATAAAATCGATTTATTACCTATATAAATACAAAAGTAAAATTACATCGTCAAGCTATTAATTTACCCAAAATACACATCGAAACATCCCTTCAAGTGTTTAGTATTTTTCATCCGAATGAAGACTTTTATGTATACTATCTATGTACATCTATGATCGATGCAAAAATAGTGTTCAAAATTTGTTAAAGCTATTTACATTTGATGATTAATTTATTACAAAACTATTAATAATACAATGATTTAATTTAAACTGAGTTGCTTGTTACAACCAGTAACGCCATATAATGAGAGCTCTCAACTTAATCTATGATGTAATTTGGACGTCATCATGTTATCAATTGTCTTCCTCTTCTCAAAAGTAAATTCATAGGTGATAATTTATTTAAAATCATCAATCATCGATACACTATAACTTATTTCGATTTATTTTTTCATTTCATTTTAAATGTTGACTTATATAAATTTTTTATTTAAAATAGAGGTAAATTCATTTAAATATAAATTTTTTTAAAAAATAAAAGTAAAAAATAAATGCGTCATTTGGCAAAAACCTACTTCCCCTCATTTTTTTTTTAAATTTAAATATCTCAAAAAAGTTTAGTCAAAAAACTATAAAAATTGCATCATAAAAATCAGCGTTTTTTTCTCTTCGATCTAAGATCTCACAAAGTATACTTTGACGATTTTTTTTCTTTTTTTGTGGGTTAACACATGATGTTACGTTTGACTAACAAAAGTATTACCCGCGGCTATCACATGTGTTATCAAGGACTATCACATGTGTCACAAGCGATACTCGATACTAACTCATGTGATAGTCGCCGGTAACATATGTGTTATTTGTTTATAATACACGTGTTACCATTTTTCAAAACCCACCAACAAATAAATAAAAAATCGTCGAAAGTATGTCATGTGAGATCTTAAAACGAAGAGGAAAAAATACTGATTTTTATGGTGCAATTTTTATAATTTTTTTACTAACGGTTTTTAAGATATTTAATTTTTAAAAATGTGGAAGTTTTGTTATTTTTATGAAGATTGACAGTTAAAATTTGTACTTCCACAATTTTATAAACTTTTGTCCATTTTAATATAGATGCAACCAATAAATAAAATTTTTAATCAATAGAATATATCTTTAACCCCTCCATCTAAAACACTTTTAACTTGAAAAACTATAATAATATTAATATTAGTAATTAATTAAGGGTATAATAAATGATGGATGTATATTTTATAAAATTAACAATTATTTTATAACATATAAAAATAACAATATGAATAATTGAAATGAGAGAAAGAAGAAATATTCAGGCATCTAAATTCTTTTAAGTTAAAATCAATATCTCCCACTATATTTTCAAATTTCAATATGAACAAGTGAACAACCATATTCATATCTTTAAAATATCGTAGATATTTATATTCATTTAAGAAAAAAATACTTCGACATGCATAAACATATAAACATAAGACTGAGCTTACAGATTTAATTGATCCACATATTAAAAAAATTGATGAATATACGAACAAAGAATAGATGAAATAAATATCATAAAAATTGTATGATTAAATTTAATTCTAGACTTATATTTTTAGAGCTATTTAGTGTTACTCTTTAAATTTTACTTTCACTGTGATCTTGTAACATTATTGCATTAGCTGGTGGGGGTAACTGTAATAGTGTTTATTAGGAGAATTAATGGTGCTTAATCAAAATTGTAAGTTTTGTATAATGTAATGTTGTATAATTAAAGGAAGTGATTTGTACATTATTATTTTTCTATATGTCCTTTAAATGAAAGTGTACAAATACTATATGAAACGATTTGTACATAATCATTTTATGTATTTATCCTTCTCTAAATAGATTTTATCATGTTGTATATTACAACGCCATCAAACATACTTGTTTGATGATGAATAAAAAATAATGATGCAGAATGAATCACCTATATATTAAGTATAATATAATAATGTAATTAAGTCATCATAATATTAATCACAATAATAATTAATCACAAAAGCCTATCATTGCTATATTATGTGTACATAAATATTCAAGAAATGGTTTATCAAAGTGATTGAATGCAACAAGAAGAAATATATGTAATGGACAAACAAATGTCTTGAAACAAATGATTATTATATTTGATACTTTAAGCAATAAAGCAATCTATTGATCTTTTGTATCAACTGATTTGATTCATTTCGGCATGACTTTTGTTATACGATGGTTGAAGTTTACACACCTCCACATAGATATCAACTAATTAACCTCAAGGATGGATAGACACATAGATCATTAGTTGTTCGTATTGTTAAAGTCACTTCCTTTGATTAAAAGGCCAATCAATCCATCATTTCATATGAATGAATTGTGATAAAATAGATTGAAACATTAATGTTTTTGGGTAAAATTATTTATTAGATTAAACATTGTGATAGATGGAAATTGAACATCCTTAGACGCGTAAAATCATATGAAGAATGTTAATCTTTATGTAACTTAATTACTTAACGCTGATAATTAGTTTGGCACGAAGTGACTCGAGAAGATAACGTAAGAAAGATAATATAGCTTCGTACTCTTTAACAATATTGGAAAAATATAAATCCACATCGAATAATTGTTTTCACAAAGTTACTTATATATATATATAGTATGATAGTATGGATCAAACAAAAACACTTCAAAAATAAGAACAGTAAGAACTCTTCAAATTTGCACTTATACTCGATAAAATTATTGGAACTCTACCCTATATATATATAATAAAAGAATCCATAGGGAAGCTCTAAATTTTAAAAAAGTAGGGAAACAAATTTTATCCCTTGATTTTTTCATAAATAAATGTTTTTAATATTCATTCGTGATGAATATTAAATATGAGTACTGCAGTATCAAAATACAAGAAGAGAGAAAATGTGTAGTATAAGTGGACTATATATTCTTAGGTACATATTTATGTCTATATTTTAAGGTTTATATAACCTTAAAACCAAAAGTTCTGTTTCTACTTCAGGTATAACCAAAAATTCAAACCAGAGAAACCTGAAATTGTCTTAAAACAATATTCGGGGAGTAATTTTTAGTTTTCACATCAATAGAAATATTTCGAACGTCAAAACTTCCGTTTCATAATTGAATATTGTTATACTACTTGTATTTCTTTCCTATCCTTGGTGTTCCGTTCCATTATGCTATATGCGATGCTCTCGTACTTTGACATGAAAAAGTATGGTTTAAAACTCGATTTCAAAAAATTTAGAATTTTAGAAATCGAGTTTTAAATCATACTTTTTTCGATAATTTATTATTTGTGCTGTCTCCTTCTAGTATTTATATGTGTATTACGAGTTGTTTAAAAATAAATGTCCAACACTCTTGTAACAATCAATAAAAAATATATATATATATATATGTGTGATAATATGACATATTTTGAGTAGTTTCAAAATAAAAAGTCCGACTCTTGTAACAATCAATAAAATATATTTATAACTGATCAAAGTAATGTTTTATTGGTAGACAATGTCACGGTGTAAATTGGATAGTTATATTAAGAAGGAAAGAGTAAATCATTCCGCAATATATATGTGTATTGTATCAGTAAGTCAGAATAATTCCTAAAAAACCCACAACTTAACATTTGCAAGACAAGACCCATTCCAATACCACACAAATTTAGAGGTGCCAAAAAAAATTCGTTTAGAAATCGAAATTGGTTTGTAAACAAGAAACATAACGGGTACCGAAGCGGTTTGATTCAAAGTGATTTGATCAATGCGAATCAATTTTGCTTTCTAGCCGTTGAAATCGGTTTGGGATTAAACCCGCTGGGTACATGCCCACCCACTGGGTTTTCTGACCTTGATGGATACTAGCCGTTAAAAAACGGCCATATACATGTCAGAGTCAGTTTTTGTCACTTTTTTGGAGCCTTTTGTCCATATTGATAGTATATATGTTTTAGATGTTGAGGTTTTGTTACAACACTCAAAAGCTTTGCTAAAATTCTAAAAACACTCTCAAACCGCTAAAAATGTAATATATACTCTCAACTCTCAAATACAATTGCATCATCATGTGGGCAATCACAATATTCCGTCGGTGTTGGAGAATCGTTTAGTAACACTACGGTTTTTTCGGTCATAGCGAGGATAAGAAACCCAAAAATTTGGTGCAATTACGACTTGTGTGAAATGTCAATCGGTCCTACAAAAGATCGATTGAAGAAATGTGACACATTTTTTAAAGAAGCCGGGAATACTACTTTGAAAAATCATTCAAACCTTTATTGCAAAGCGGTTAAATTTGGGTCGGAGCATGATGAAACGACAATGGCGAATGATGCTACGTTTGGCAATAAAAAGCGAGTTTTGTGCAGGATATGATGGCGAAGTTAGTGATTCAAGAAAGCTTTCCTTTTGACCACTTTGACAATCCGCGGTTGACGAAACTCATCCAAGTAATGCTCCAACCTCGTTATACACATATAAGTCGTTTAACTCTTGGACGGGATGTTATTAAAATATGGAAAATTACTTGAAATGAAATGATTTTAAGTTTTCAAAGTATACAAACCGGTATAAATTTAACTTGTTATGTTTGAACGGCTCCATATGGTTCACCGGATTCGTACATTTGCATTACCACTCATTGGGTTAATCCCAATACATGGAAAATGATGAAGCATACGATTGTGTTTGAATTATTTGGATATCTGCATACCGAGAAAAAATTATATAAACTTTAGATTGTGTAATAAAAAGTTTTAAACTAGAATAAAAAGTATTTTATATATCTTTTGATAATGCATCCAATTACACTGTTGCCGTAGGACAATTAAAATTAAAATATAAACCAGTTTGTGATGATGGACTTTTTCATAGTCGATGTGTTACACATATCATTAACTTGGTTGTGCAACATGGACTTAGTTATATTGGAGACACAAGAAAGTTTTAAACAAATGTTACGTGACATTTTTAATTCAACTAACGTTATATACCATAAATATATGAAATTTTGTGTCGATTCGAATTCCCTTTGGTTAACTCCGAATTGGGATGTACCTACTAGATGAAATTCGACATGTAATATGTACGAAAGTGCTTTAAGACAAAAATTAACTTTAAAAATGTTTCTTGATCTTCTTACGGAACGTAATCGGGTTACATTTTTTCGGAGTCGAGTTGGCATACTATCCAACTAATTACTAAAATGTTTGTTGCTTTCAAACAATCAACTATTTTTTATAGGGTTTTTATTATTCGACTAGTTGTTTAGTGTTAAACCAAATATTTTTAATGTGTTCCAAAATAACCGAGATTGAAATGAGGGACGAAATTTTTGAATACATGGTACAACCAATGAAATTCAAATTTATAAAATATTTTAAAAATATGTATCCCATTATAATTTGTTCTGCCTCTTAGATGTTGGTGGGATTGAAACTCTACTTCAAAACATTTCTTACAATTTGGGTTTGTTAGATGAAGACCCGAATTTCGATTTGAAAGAAATTTCCAAATTTAACAAAATCTTCAAAAGTTTGTTTGATGTTTATTTGTCAAACTATGATACTTGCATCACTTCATGACGTTATTCAAAATAAGGAGGCATCCAGATCAATTTGCACGCTAATTATAACACCCCTCATTTCATAAAAGAATATTATATTAATAAACTCGGAAGCATGAATTTAAAATACATTACCTTAGTATATATTAAACATTATACATAAACAGTTTACATTTTTCAATATTTACACAATACTTAAACTGTTTAAAACTACAAAAGACAGGGTATTATAAAATTTACAAAACAAGGTTTATTACAAAAACCATATCAGAGACCAAGAGCGCAGTCAAACATTCCCTGATCAACCAATCACCTCCTGCACCCACAATTAATCAAAACATATCCTGCAGGAAGTAAAATGAGGGGTTAGCACGAAGCTAAGTGAATAGATTCATCACACTCCATTCAACTTAGCATAACTAGCAGTTTACACCAAATAATCGTAAACACACATAATTCAATGAGGATCGGTGGCTCTGGGGATATCATAATACCCGGGGATTCCCCCAAGAACACTTACCGTCAATCCGTATGGCCAATACAGAATAGACCGATAACTAATGGTTATTAAACTCATACACAGGTTTCAAACACAACAAATGAATCAAAACCTGTGTAAAACACATAATAACCAGAAGTCCAACTACACGTTGACCTCAATAACATAATACACATAGTTCACATATCACGTAGATCAATAATCAATAATCAAGACTAAACAGTCTAATACACATCTACGTTTACTTGTTGTAACCAAATAGTTACAACTAAATCAAATGGTAAGTTCTGAATCCACTCACCGATACCTCTGACGTCTCCACACTCAGGATTCTTATATCACTGAGTCTTACGTTGATCTGAAACAGAAAATCATACACAAGTCAGAAGTTCGTTCCATAAATATCATTATAGTCTAATTATCCAATTAGGTAATCCCTGAAGTCTAGGCAAAGAAAAGTTCAATCAGAAATGAACTTAGAAAATCTTGCAACGATGTTTAAAACTGAAAAATGTCATTTTCGGGCCCTAGATGACCCCGAATGGCCAAAAACTGCCTAGGCTATAACATATAGTCATGATTACTGGGTCGTTTCTGAGTGACTTTGCAAATTTCAATTAAATCCGAGTTAGTGAGATTTTCACAAAACCGCGTCTCAAAAACACTACTGTGTCGCACAACAGAAACCTGCGACACTAACATTGTGTCGCAAAACCCAAACTGGCCGCCTTAAGCGACATAACAACTGTGTCGCAGAACATTCATGCGACACAACCTGCGACACAACCCTTGTGTCGCAATGATGAACAGACCAGTTCCCAGATTCGAAATTCACGAATTCAAACATGTAATACTCAAATTAACTTATTACAATCGGTGTAATTCACTTATAAACAACAACAACACATAACAATCAAATTCTTACCTTGAATTCACGGATCAAAAGCTTCAATTAAGAGATTAAAGTTACTTTTCACTTTCTCTCTCAATTCTCTCTCTAAAAACGATTTTAAGGGTTTGGAAATGTTTTGGAAATGGTCTGGAAGACTTAGACGGTGTGTATATATATTTAATCTCGCAATTACACTTAAGCTCCTTAGTTAATTTCAGTTCAGCTCGTTTTGCGACACAGTCCTACGACACAACCGTTGTGTCGCACAGACACCACCTGCGACACAAACCTTATGTCGCAGAAAATCAAAATTTCAAATATTTTGAAACGACTAATATTTCACTAGTCACAATAAGTCAAAGGGCTTATTTATCTACGTTTCACAATGAAACACATAATATTAAATAATTTCTAAAACAATTAGATAATCAATTAAAATAATAGAAATTACCAGACCGCGGGAGAGGATGTTACACTAATAACGAAATGATGCGATTATATAACACTTTGAGAAATGAGAATACTAAAAGAGCTCGATCAAGCACTTATAGTACCGAACTACGAAGGTATATTGGTTTCGACTTTTTGGCATACATCACTATTGAAGAGTTCCATAATTTGGATATTTTGGCTTGATGGAAATAGCACGAATCTCTATGTTTTATTATAACCGCTATGGCCATGATCTATTAACAATCCAAGCTTCTACATTAGTTTCACAGTCCTCATTTTCGGTTAGTGGTTGGGTTATTTCACCAAGAAGCACCAAACTCACCCATTTGTTTGTGGAAGTATGTATTTGTTTGAAAGAATATCTCGGTGACGTTGAACGGATACAAAACATGTCACCACTCGAAGGGGAAATGCTAAGAGTTGAGCAAGAAATACATGAGGAAGAGATAGAAATGGGATTGTCGGTACTAGTTATCGCGAAAGAGCTTGCTTATGAAGAAGACTTACGCAACATGCTTATGAAGAAGACTAAATAAACGATGACGAAGACGACTCGAAGACTTTGTTTTATGTTTGAAGATGTACTATGTCCCAATATTAATTTAAATGAGAATAAACAAGAAAATTGCTCCAAAACGTGTTTGATATTCCTCGATTTATACATATTTATCCCTTGAAATATCTCTCGTTTTATTCATAATCTTTTATTAGTTTGATGAAATTTTGGTACTTAATTCACGTAATTACTGTTTTGAGAGGTTAAGAGTGGATACCAGATGAATCGAGTGAAAAGTCAAAAAGAAAACAATTTTTATTGTTGGACAGAGGAGGTACCCGCCGGGTACGATCGCTACTCGCAGGGTACGACTGCTACTTGCCGGGTACGACCCCTACTCGCCGTATATATTAAGACAGAATGATTTTGATGTTAATTTACCCGCCGGATATGCGGACTACTTGCTGGGTACGGTGAAAAATCGGTTTGAAACCGGTTAACTGGTTTATAAGAAACCGCTTTGAAACCGATCTCGAATTGGTTTGGACCAAATCGGTCTTTCCTTGGCTTGAACCTGTTTGGATCAAACTGATTTTGACTCCGATTGAGCTAAACCGATATAGTTTTAAAACCAGTTCAGTTTGAGGTTCAAATTGATTTTGTGCACCCCTTCATAAGCCTCCTCACCCATTAAATTGAATTTATAATATCACTTAGAGGGAAAGAAAATTAGAGAGTAAAGTACAAAAACTTTCCCTGTATTATATCACTTTTTACTATTTCAATATCTTAATTATGTCTTTTTTCCGAAATCGTTCTTGGAAGGAATGTTTTTGTAAAATGCTTTTTAGGGATGACTTTTGCAAAAAAGATAATTAAGGGACTGAAACTAAAAGGGTGATATAACACATAAGCAATTTTTAGTTTACTTGAAATTAAATAAGAGAGGTATTTTATGTATACTTCATAAAGGTTAAGGGCCAATAGCTTAATATTTTTCTTTCAAAAAATGTCTTGGTTGCAATCAACTCATTGTTACTACCGTGATCTACAGGTTATTGTTATGAAAAAAATCAAATATGTTGTTATCATCATGAATGGTTACATACTTGCATGTTGCTATGCTTAAATACAACAACAACAAACACTCGATCTCGCGAAAAACATAGTACGGGGATGTTGCTATACTTAAATTAATGGTTAATTATATTTAATTAAAAAGTTGAACATCGCAAAATGTAAACTATCAAAATCTATGTTTTTGAACGACAAACATGTATTATAACAAATACTAGTGAGACGCAAGGAAGAACAAGTAGACAAAAACACTCGAACAAGAACGACCTAAATATGCCACAACCATATGAATCATAGAACACCAAAACAACCAAGTGAATACATGACCAGAGAAACTATAACGTAAACCAAACAAAACAAACACTCTAACGCCCAATCTCACATAAAAGATCTTGAGAACGTTACAAGTCTACATAAAAAATATTGATTTAGGCAATGAAAACATACAATGCAACTACACTACATACGATCCAAAGTAATAGAAAAAAAATTACAATATTGATATTTGAGTAGAGAGTTAAAAAGGAAAAAAAAAAGGAAAGAAATCTCAAAGAACTTTTTTTTCTAAAATTACCGTTTGGTCCATTTATATCATAATCATATCCTCCCCTCAATGATAGATCGGTCATCGAATTCGAATATTAACTATTCGGAGTCGTAATTTGACGAAGAAGTCTTGTGGTATTACAACGTATTATTAAATAAAAAAGGATGTTCTATAGAATGATTCCCTTTTTCAGTTAAATTTATTCAACGATCGACCAAACGAAAAGATGAATAAATAATAAATTGTATGAACTTAGATCAATCAAATCAATTTCTATGTAACAATTCGGCCCAATTTATTTAGATCATTTTGAAAGCACAAAATAAGTTATCATGGCGCCAAAGAACGAAGTAATTTGAGAACATGAGGTGCTCTGATTTTCGGTGAGCAAATATCCTTAATCATGCTTGTCGAGATTCCACCAATAGAACAACAACAGTTTTCTTTCCTACAATTATTATTTCTATAACCAAATCCAAAAGTTTCACTGCCTTCATCTCTTTACAATTTACAATGAGATATATATGCCCCCAAACTTAAATTGAACTTTAATGTAGTTTACACAAACTTGATCAAATATTACATCTTTAGTTGAGCCCAAATCAACGTTATATTCAGGCCCATCAACAAATAAAAAGATATTAAAGTTTATTTATATTTTCATTGGTGAACAACAAATATATATCAATAGCACCGATTTTATTAGTGAAAGAAAAACTTACAAACTAGTCAAAACCACTTAGGATATATATACATATTTTTTTCGAGACTTAAACTCACAATTTTTTAATTGATAATCTCAAAAAATTGATAATCTTCTACATATCGTTAAGTTAAATATAAATAAACTTTAATACCTTGAGTGTAAGGTTTATGGATAATTCATTCATTTGCACTTCAAATACTTGTACAAACTTGTTTTAAAACTCGATTGAGGGTGACACGGAGATTGATTCTTAAAATCTGGAGAATAAGCCTAGTATTGGGTGATTACCATTGACAAGGGCAAACACTGTCATATATAGGTAAACCCTACATTATAGAAATTTCTAGAAGGATTTTATACGGTGTAGTAATGCTATTTGTTGTGGGTTGTACATCCACGTGGATCAATGATATTGAATTTGCATGGCCCGGTTATGGTGGTGGATATAGGGTTATGTATACCTTTGGATCAATAAAATTAACCGACAAAAATAAATGATATGACCACCTGAATAAATATTTTTCTGGTGCAGTCATGTCAGATTTTTTTCCGTAAAGCATGGCCGGGCTGAGAGCCCAGTAAATGATATCCGAGGTGGAGCTCAACTAGGTGAGCTGTTCGGACGAACGGTCATCTATTCGAAATTATTGGTCAAATGTAATTGACCCAGATGTGAAGTCGAATCTTAGGTAGATGATGTCACATCATTAACTATAAAATCAAATAATTATAAACTACGAGGAGAATCAATTCAAAACAGTAACTGGAATGTTAAAGTTTCCTTTCAGGAAATTGATGGAATGTTGAATTCATGTTTGTAAGGGAATATGAAGGAATTTAAGCAATTCCAATTCCTTCCATTTTTCAACCAAACAACTTAACAAATGGAATTCAAAGTTCTATTTTTATGAATTTATTTGTACTTTGGAGTTTTATTATGACAAATTTAATGATAAATTAGCTTAAATCCCAATCATGAACTATATACGAACGAAATAAACATGTAGAAAACAAAACTATGAGGGAAGGCACGTGTATAGGGTCACTAGGTAGGAGAAGGACTGGTCTATCGTTGGCACTTTTTGTCCATGATTTTTATTTTATGTCACAAGCTGTTTTAAATAAGTTAAATCAAACACCGGCCCTTATAACCACGTTATACGAAACAATTATAAAAAAGGGTAGTATTTTATTTCTGAAGCCCACGTGAATAGACTAATCAGTGGTAACGACAAAATAATAAAAGTAGTGTGAAACTGTCGAATGAAAATAAAATATAAAGTCCAAATGGTCAAACCGAGTCAAAAAGTTGTTGACCACAAATCATTTGACCAAAATCAACGGGAATATCTAAACACCCCTCTATATAAAGTATAAACTACCAGTGAAGGGAAAAAAAACATACAAACACTAGCAAGTAACAGCAACTGCAACTGCGAAGTGCAAACCATCTTCTGAAAACAAACATCATTTTAAGATTAAGATGGCCGGAGTTAGAAGATCAGGAGCAATTAAGACCGGAACTATTCTTCGATCAGTAACGGTTAATGGTCGTAGGGTTCCAAGAAGAGGACAAGTGAAGATTGGCATTGTATACGTATTAGCTTACTCGGTAGCTTTGTTGTTCTCGAACAACGCTCGATCCTAAGCAATAATCTCAGCCGTTGATCTTTTTGGTTAATCATGTACTATCCCGCTTTCTCGTAGTTTTTTTTATATAGAGAAAGTAGTGTGAGAGAGTGAGTTTTCTGAATTGTCACAAGTTTGATTATGAGAAATAAAACAAATATGTTCCTGCAATTTTGAGTATGTATAATCTGCTTTGAGTTTTCTGAACTGTCACAAGTTTTTCTTATATATAAATATGATTGAATGATTGATGGTATTATATGTTGCATTCTCAAGTTACTTTTCAGTGGGAAAAGAAAGGATGAAAACTAAAAGAGGAAAAAACAGTTCTTATTTGAAAGTGTTTTCTAGCGAAATATCAGGTTACAATTCTCTATGATTCAAAACATAATCATAAAAAATGGATAGTAAAGGGTTTTGATCATACTACAAGTCTACAACACAAGTAACAAATTCATAACTCTGAAGTCAATGTCGACTAAACGTACGTGGCTAAATGAATGATTCATCCAATTCTTGTATTATCTCTTCCAAAAACAAGCGTTGTTGCCCAGTTGATCATGACATAAAACCTGTTTCTCCAACTCAAGACACGTGTCAAATAAGCAGAGCGCCATATGAACCAGCTCACGAACCCTGCCATCGAGACTCCCTTAAGATCCTGTTGCAAGATGACGGTCGTTATAAAATAAAGATCAAAAACATAACTTGGTTTTCTTTTTCAGATTCTACTCTATGCCGCATAAATCTAGAGGAATACAATATCTAGGTAAATGGAGAAAAAGTTGGGATGATGTGGTGTAGTAGCAGGTTGGACATCACTTATGTGGTTAATTTGTGTTTGTGTTTTCTTTCAAACGTGTTGTAATAAAATTGTGTAGTTAATGGGAACGAACAGGATAAAGGTTACCACATATCTATTTTTAATGCATACAATCTTCAAATCTATAACAAAGAGCGGTTGGCCAAGAGGTATCGAAGTAACCTAACAACTTCGAATTTTTGTGATGAGAGTGTGTGAGTACTACTTACCTTTCTAAAAACAAATTATATAATATAGAAATTTTTAATTGTGAATTTTATTTTTTTTGGCTTTACATAAAATTTTAATTGTGTACATTCATTATTTTTTGGCTTCACAAAAATTTCCAAATAAGTAAAGTTTTATATATTTTTTTGCTTCATATAAACTTTTAACTGTGAACCTTTATTCTACAAATAATTGTGAACCTATATCATTTTTTGGCTTTACAGAAATTTACAAAAGAGTGATGCTTTGTTTTTGTTCTCACCGTTCTTATTTTAACATTGTGTTCTTACTAGAACTCAATATATATATATATATATTCAAAGATTTAGATTTTCATTGCAATAATATTGTTCTGATTATTATAATTCACATTATATATTTACAAAAAAATGGACAAAGAGTGTTGGGGGATCAACCTAACCTAACCTGGCCCCTACCGTATCAATCTGAACCCATTTCATCCAATACCCAAGTCACCCAATTAGTATTTGTATTACGAACAGTGATATTACCTTTGACTGACTAAGGTCAACTAGCGCCTTATAGCGTCCAACAGAAGCCATGCTTCCAAGATGCTTGTAGATAAAAGGATCTCCAAGATCGAGATCCTTTGCGGAACAAGCCTTTCCTGCATTTTGCTTTGCAATCTTTTTATTGAACAGCTCCACTAGATACTTTCCCTCTCTTTCAGCAACCTGTTTTTCAAATTAAGCATGCATCACAATTCACAAGTCAAATCAATGGTGCATTTGACTTTCTAAAGTCAAACCATGTCCGTTTCAAATAAGAAGATTTAATGATAAAACTAACCTGAGCTAGAGCAGGAAGAACTTGTCTTCCTGTCTGTTCAAGAAAACCAGCGCAATCACCAAGTGCAAATACGTCTTCAACTGAAGGAACCCTTAACCATTCATCAATGCCTATTCTGCATACTCAGAAATAGACTACTCAAGATAATTTCAATCCATCATATGGAAACAGTTTAATTACGGTTTACGCTTAAACATTCATCAAAGCCAATTCTGCATACTCAGAAATAGACTTCTCAAGATAATTCAAAGCAAGGAATTTCAACCCATCATATGGAAACAGTTCAATTACGGTTTCATTGTTTTTCAACATATCAACTGAGTAAAATTTTTAAACGCAAATAAAATGGGTTAAATGGGCCACACAAGATAAACAGGTTAAAACTCATGATATAATGTGTATTTAAATGCATACCCCTTCCTAAATTCTTTCATTTCAAATAAGCTCAATGTGCACTTTCTTGATACAATTAACTCCAAATTAGAGAAAAAAATGCAGAAACACGGAGGGGCCTTACCTTCCACCAGAAGATTTAGGAAGCTTCAGTGATTTTATGAACTCAGAGGGACCAACTCCAGTTGACCACACCAGAAGTCCATAAGGTACAACACTCCCATCACTAAGAATTAGTTTTTTCGGATGCACCTCTTTGACAACTCCTCGAACAAGACGTACACCGTACTGATATGTGATATCTCGTTAAATATACTTAAAGCATTTCAAAAGCTAAATGAATAGCAAAGTAATACCAGTAATACTTCTTTATATATTTACCTTTGTTAAGTGTTTCATTGCATATTGCCGTAGCCCAACATCAAAAGAAGACAAAATCTCATTCGCCTGTTGCAAAAGCACAAAATATTATACTAGGCAAAAGCTTAGCGGGATTTATGATTATGCTACAAGAACAATAATTACCTCAATGAGGGTGACACAAACGTAGTTTTTAACATGGGCATAACGTTGATAAACATCTCTCACTATAAAATCACTCAATTCACCACTAAACTCTACTCCAGTCGGGCCTCCTCCAATAACAACACAGTGCAACATTTGCTCCTTTTCTTCCTCAGATATTCCTAAAGAAGTGACACATTTCATACAAGTCTTCGTTACAAATTAGAGGTGGTTAAATGGGGGAGGGTGTCAGGTGGCTTGGAGTCAAAAGAGAACATTTGTACACTTCTGTCCAAATCTTATGACTTCCTTTCTTTAAAAAGTTAGCATGTCATATATGAGTCTACAAAGATTAAATTATTCCAATAATCATATGATTATTTTCAAGAAGATGATTCAGAAGGTTTTATGCGTTATAACTGTACACTTTGAGGTGACTTTTGACTTGTTTCCTTATAAGCTACTTTTTAATTTTACCCATTTGATCCGCTAATCAAAGGAACATAACTTGAGTCAACCCATTTATAAGTAAATATTAAAATTCTATTGAACATCATCACTCAATATGCAGAAATAGTGCAAAGACTAAACTAGTTACCAGGAGTTTCAGAGAGCATCAGGTTCAAAAGAAGTTTTTTCCTTATTTCTTGAGCATGATTAACTTCACGAAGGAAATATGCATGCTCCTTTACACCCTTTATGCCAAACGTAAGTGGCTCGGATCCAGAAGCAATTACAAGCTTGTCATAAGCAACTTTAAAACAGTAGGGTTCATAAGGGAGCCCGTTATTGCTAACCGTCTGACAATGCACCTGTTCAATCAAAACATCTAAGTTATAAAGCCATAAAGGTCAAAACTAGTGGTGGCATTGTAGACCGATTAATTTACTTATAAATGGGTTAAGTTTTTATCTCTAATGGGTAAGATATAAAGATGTTTCAAAAGAAAATGGGTTACAATGGCTGAATATAGACCAAAGTAGATCTTTTATGCATAGAACCTCCTAAATTATTATATGAAAAAATTAGATTACTATTACTCGTGAATAAATAAACTACGGTAAATATACTTGACCTTTATTTTAATAAAAATTTGGACGAGAAAAGGGTTCTGGGCCAACCCAACTCGTTTCGACCCGTGACAAACATAATTTGTTACGCAACCTGTCTGACCCACCCATTTTCCTATTTCTAATGAACACACAGAAACAGTCTTTTGCATTATTGCGTGTGTTTGTAGACATGCTTACTTCATGTTTGTCTGTATCAATGTCGGTGCAGGAAGCAAGATAAAAGTAAGAGTTTGGATCCTTAGCCAAAGCTGATTGAACACGCCCAACAGGCTCAGCTACAGAACGGAATTCAAGAGTTCCAACACAAGTCGATGCCAGTAAAGGTGTGAAAACCATGTGATTCCTAGGTGAAATACAAACAACGTCGTATACTGTGGTATCAATCCCTTTAAGGAATCTACATGCTGCCCAACCAGTTCCCAGAACCACAACTCTAGGCTTATCACCTGGTTTAGTTGCTTCAAGACAACCATATCGAATGCTCTCAGATTTTGAATCAGAATAATCCTCATGTACCCTCTCCGCATGAGCAAATCTATATCCTTGAACCGCCTGTGTTCCCCTACCCTTAAAATTCATATCATCGACTTTGGTTAAGGTTTGTAGGTTAACCATCTTGGAAACGGTTTCAACATTGGTGTAAGAAGGTGTATCTTTGTTTGTTATAGAGCGGTAAATAGCCCCTGTTCCTGAGGACCGTTTCCAGTTTCTTGAAATTCTTGCCAATGCCATTACAACTAAATCTGAATATTTTATTAATGGTGTCAATATATCTAATTTTGTATACAAAACAGTAGCTAAGGAAACATTATATAGAAAACAAAGATCAGTGTTTTACAGAAAAAAACGAAAGAAAAGACAAACTTTTTACCACCTAAGAACTGGTCCAAAAAGCATTTGGAACATACAGAATGCAGATTGGAAACAAAATGTAACATAGATTTGTTCATCAAGTGATGGTAGTTTCAAGATTTTATTATGACCTCAAGTTTGCCACCCTGGTTTTTGTAAGAGTCAAAAAGGGAGACAGTAAGAAATTTCAAGCAATCTTTCACTTTTATGCAAAGTGACAACCCGTTGCGCTCATAATGGAATAACTCTATTGTTCCTACATGTATGGTCTACAAATCAAAACAAATAATTACAAAGGGATCTAGAAACAACTTGATATTTTAAAAAAAGTCATGAATCTCCCACCAACTTGGACTACTTTTTAATATTGAACAGTCTAATTCGTTTTATTAGCAACCAAATTACCAAAATCGAGTTTTTCTTGTGCACATGATGCAATAAAATTATCAAATCAATTCAATGTGAAAAAAATTCATGATCATAAGATTTATACAAATATTCACATCACGTAACCTTAAAATACAGAAAGAAGAACCTTTGCTTCACAATCCCCTGCCAAACACACAAACATAAATATAAGCTTAAATTCTTCGTTCAGGCAATATCACAAACACTTGGAGGGTCATTACAATAAAACTGATCAAGACTAAAAAATTTTATATACAAAACCAGAAAAAAAGGAAGCACATTTGTTATAAAATATACTTTCTATAATCATGTTAAAGAATCAAAGATTACATTGTGAGAGGTTTATAATTAAGGAAACAAATTTACTACAAAGTTCCATTTTTTTTGTTATGGATCCATTGTTAACATTGAAAACGGAAGCTAAAAAGGAAAAAAATTGTTACCAAAAATACACTTTGAGGTTGTATGAAAATGGTGTTTTTTTGTGTGAAAAAGATGATGAAAGAAACGTACATGAAGATGAATGATGGTAGCAGTAACTAACGGAAGGTTGTTAATAGTGTGGTAGAAATGCAAGAAATTAAACGCCATTTTTATGCCTTTTACAATGTTTGTTAATTGTTACTTGTTGCCCACGCCCATTTTGCAATAGCGAATATATATTTGAGTAAATTACAGTTTTTGACCTTTCATTACTCAGTTTTGCAGTTTTTAATCCTTTTAACATTAGTTACACTCCTCGTCTCTAAAGTTGGGTTACTTTTCTCAAATTCATCCGTTCGTCGGACCTAATATGACATAAATACCTTTCTATTTAATATCTTTTAAGATTTTTTATTTTTTTATTTTATATTTCATTTCTTTATATTTAATACCTTTTTGTTTAATACATTTTTAAAGTTTAAAATATGAAAAGAAAAATTCATATTAAAAAGCTCATCATAATTTATTAATTTCTTCGCTTTATTCTTACAATTTTATTTTTTTTGAATGACTTTTTGTTGAAGTACCCACATTGATTCCTCTGTTACCAAGCTTTTTAGAAGTTTCAAATGAACTTCCTCGATATATAACACAAAATAACATTTTGTACAAGGTTGTTAAGGTCTAGATCTTTATTTTAAGATCTTACGATTTTAATTAACAAAAATGATCTCGATTTTACATGAGATCTAAAAAACATAGAATCTGCTTAAATCTAAATCCTGAGTATAAGATCATAAAATTTTGATCCAGTCTTATCTTACTAACCATGAATTAATGAGCTAAAGAGTAAAAATATGTTGATTTTGACTAATAAAAGGTTAATGAACTAATCATTTAATCAACTAATAAAAGTGAAGCTATTTGACTTTTCAACTACAACAGTTCAACACCTAAGAATTGATATCGTTAATAACAAATATAATAATCTAAAATCTTATTAGTAGTATTAAACTAATGTTATAGTGTATAAACTATGAAATTTTCATTAATTTGTCACGCATTTGGTCTTTTATATGTATTATAAAACACATGTATGAGACTAGAGTATCTTAGCAGGATTTTAAGATCTCATTTGGTCTTAAGATCTCGACCTTGTAAAGACAAAAACGATTCTAATTAAGATCTCCATCTTAATAACATTGATCTCATAGATGAGTACCATATATCCTTGTTAATTATATTTACATCTAACAAATAAGTAAAAAATATTTTTGACGGTTAGTTAATGATAGTGTAATAAATTAAGCAGTCAAATCTATTTAATCAAGTGGCTGCTAATGTATCCTCTCTCGAGTTTGAACCCCCAAAAACCCGATTTAGAATCATCGATAACCGAACTCCACCTTGAGCAATCCGCTTCATTACAATCGGCATTCTAGAGTTGAAGTAGTCATCTGTTCGTGTAAATGCGAAAACAAAAGAATTCGAAAAGAAAAAGATTAATAGTCTAGTAAAAAATCAAGTGGCTTTGGATCAGAAATTTATGTTTAACTAGAATGCATAGTATTTAGTAAGTGTTTTGCATTCTCAAGTTTTTTTTATAGTGTAAAGGAAAAGAAATCAACAGAAAAAATAATAAAAAGTCATTCTCAAGTTTTTTGATAGAAAGGAATGGAAAGGAAAAAATATGAATGAGCTTTTAGTTATAAATCTTTTTCCTCCTATTTTTAGGTGATTGCGAACGAAACAACACATCTAACTATTTTCCTTCCTTTTCTTATACTTTCCTTCCGACTTGAAAATACATATGAGTTATTTTGTATTACATTCCTTTCCATCATTTTTTTTTCTTTTCTTTTTCATTTTATCTTTTAGAATACCGGTGTATTAAAAACTTAAATCGTTCTATATTTGATATGTATTGGAAGGCCGGCCCAGTGGACCGGACCATCTTTGACGAAATTCATTTCAACATGTTATCCGGCCCATCTATAAATAAAAAATATATAATCTGAATTGAGACAATTAGGAAATAGGAAGTATACTAGTATTAAAATTTGTACCTGAAAGAGTTTCACCAGCCTCAACACCTTGGTAACCCCATTTGCATGCCATTTTTATACTTTCCATTGCATACCTTTAATTCCACAAGTTATTCATCAAATTTGATGCACAAGAACATTACCGACAAATGAGTTTTAAAAGCCATGTGCGACATCAAAAAATAAGCCGCAGTAGATATAAAGTTCAATTGTTATTATATAGATAAAGATACATTAATACTACAAATATCACGAAACTTAATATAGATACAAAAATAGAATAGTCATTATTTACACTAGTTTGACAAAAGTTGTTACAGTTACTTCGAGTATTCTTTGATGCAAAGTTGTTATCAAACATTTGTAGTCAATGCTTTCTAGTAGACCGTTCTTAATTTCTATCACGATCAAGCCGTTTAGCTGTGATTTGGTGAGTGTAAGTATATGACTTCTTAAAGTTAACTATTGAAAGACTTTTTTTCAGCATATGTTGCGGTTATAGAAACTGTCATCAATATTATATGTAATAATCGCATTAGAAAAACAATGTAAGTTTTTAGAAAAAATGTAGAATAATAATAGGTTTCATATTGGCACAAGATAAGAAATTCATTAAAACCTTTAACTACACATAGAATTCATTTGCATTGATATCAGATTGCCCACTATTATTAAGCACATTTTCAAGATTACACAACGCAAATTAAGATTCTCATCATCAAAAAGCTTTTTAAGGTATAGTGGTAGGTGTTTGTTTCAACATTGAACCTATAAGATAACGATTGTTGCACATAATGTGATAAGCCTAGAGTACAATACAAATTGCCGATATCCTCAGGAGCACAAGAATACAATACAAATTGATAGAGAAATCGGGCTATCTATAAACTTTCTTGGGCTTTTTTACCTTTTCAAATATATTATCATAACAAAATGTTTGAATAATATAAAACGCTAATTTAACTTACTTGTTGATGCAAGTAGAGAGATCATCACAATCCTTCCAAGATGTGACATCATCAGACCATAGTCCCTAATGTTTCGTACCCAGAAAAAGTTAAAACTATTTTAAGTACTTAACCTCAAATCTCAAACATTTCAAAAGGTAAATTAAGTATAATCTGGTTTGTTATGTTAAATATTTAAAATTAAAGAGTTCAATTCTTACATGTGTGAAGTTGGTTTGAATGGCTTTTTTGAGAGACTTCATATCTTTGTCATAGAAATCAGCTGCAGCTGTAAGAATTATCTCTCTATCCCACACCTACAATTTATAGTTTTTATTCAATTCTATATTATTTTATTATTATTATTATTAGAAAATTAAAAATAATAAATAATGTTATGAAATAATCTTACATGGTGCAAATTAGATTTATGCCTGAACCATCTCAAATCGATAGTGTTTCCTCCTTCATCGCTTGTGAATCCAACATGCATTGGCTGATATATATAATTACATACATTATTAATAAATTTAATTTCAAGATTTCTTGTAGGAAAATCACAGAAATTAAGCTATAAAAAAAATACCTGATGAATATCCCCCATGAAATGTGATAAAAATAGCAAGGCTTCAGTCATGTTATCTGCATTTACCAAAGTCAAAATCAAGTCAACGTTTTCAGTACTATATTGCTTTAAATATTGTATATTTCATTATTTAAAAACAACAGCTATTCAAAAGTTTTGAAGATTACATGGTTTACACTTTGAAGTTATTAATATTTGCATACTTAAAGTCATTAAATCGTTAGAACTTACCAAAAGAACATGTCAATTAACATATATGCAATGAGGTTAAGCGTATGAAGCTTACATCGACGATCAGAAGTCCCCTCGTTATAATGTGAGAGCTGAGATGTGAAGTTCTTTATCGCTCCGGCAACACACATATCCTTTCCTCCATGTGTATCGTGACAATCCCCTTTGTATTTTCATATTAAAAGTTGTAAGAAGACAGTCACATATTGTACATTGCTAAATTATTAGATTATATAATTTAATTATTAGTCGAGTGTTGTCAAATTATATAACTTAACTGTATCAAGACCAAAATATAATTCCTATAATGTTAGTAAGTTGCATCAAGAGTGTTTGTTTGTTTAGAATTTTAAAGAATAAAGTAATGTGACAAATTTATCTTGTGTAATAAAATACTCAATAATTGAAACATAATTGCATAATAAATTGTTACATGTTCTATTTTGTTAAAAACTTGAACATTCCACCGGTTAAGTGTACAAGTCAAGTTTTTTGCCTAAAAGAAACATGAAATAGAACAAGTAACTTCTTCATCGTCCAACATAAAATATATAACCCTTTTATTGTGTAAGATCATTTTTATGTTTATTTTATCTAATCATTTTAATATATTATGTTCCCTATTTATGAAATTTTTCCTAATAATTTTAGTGCTATGAATCAACTTTTGACGCTCTAATTATAAATTACCTCCCATAAAGCAAAAGTACTTGTGCTAAACATGAATTCTTACAAAACTTAAGTACATAATGCATGAGATGAGGGCATAGAGAATGGTACTTGAATAATCAAAAGAGCAAGCCTCATCAGGGGTATCAATGAAGTGTAGAGGACTAGTCCACCGGTAGCGATACCAATGTCGGATCTGGTCTGGCCACACACAAAGTGCAGATAAGTTACCGTTCACATAATCTGGCAACAACATCCGTACTGCATGTGCTGCATCCGGTACAAGTAATTCCTATCGTACACCCACATGATCAAAGATTACAACATATAAGCTAAGAACATATAGCTAGCTAGTATTTATAAAGTTTTTAAGTTGAAACAATGATCATAGATTATGCATACTTGTGCTATTTGGCATGTCATGACGTGGCCTTCTTTGCTCCATGCTTGAACACCAATAGGTCCATTGATAATTAAAACAAACACAAGAAAGAAAATAAAACATGATCTTAAGATCGCCATTTTTCCCATAGTTTCTTTTCAAAAAGATAGCACACCAAATGTTGGCTTCGGTGTGATGATACCATTTATAAATAGTTAAATACATGCATACACTAAAAGCAATTCGTTGAGTGCAAGTTTAAAACTGTTGATGCTTTTAAGCACACTATTGAGAGACCCACAAGCAAAGATTTGGGTATATACCAAACTAGATAAGGATGTACCCTTTTTATTCAGATAGTGGAACTTTTACAAACTTAGTTGTTTTTCAATTGACTATTTATCTCTTGAATAAAACCTTAAAAAGAGTAACTTAACAATTTCTGCTCCCTGAAATTTACTCAATAATAATCATCTTACAAAAACAACCATTTGAATAAATCTATCTGGGATCATGACAATGTATAAATTGGTATAAAAATACTATTTGGATTTGGTAGTTAGCTTTGGCTTAAAGTGACTAAAATGTTTTTCTTTTTTCCTTATTGAGCAAACTGAAAAGTTCATTGAATAGGCTAATTAGGCGGATTATGATTTCTTTACGTGTTGACAAATATCACAATGACAACAATTTAAACGTTGTGGGTGTACTTTATCGGTTCTTCAAAATACTCCGCATGGTCATTAACCGTTGTATATGACAATTATCTTTGTTTTTTTTTCTTTAGAAAACAGACCTACCGTTTAATACATATATTATGTGCAATTAATATAAAATGCTCACTATTTAAAATTAGACTTAAACCCGGCCACAAACTTTCAATTAATAGGTTTTTTTTCATACAATAGCTAAACCAAAAGCCTAATCGTTGGTGCATAAACACCTAATCTCGCATGTATGTATCAATCCTAACAACCAACATATCATGACCACGACCACGACCACGACCTTAATCAACAAACGAAAGCTAATAACCTAACTACTTTAAATATAATAAAAGGTAACATTTAGTTCAATTATTATTAATTTCATTTCCTTAATTATATCAATCAAAATACAAACAAAATTTATTAAAGGCATCATTGCCAAGTACAATAGTGATAGAAAAACAAGAAACGACACACAAACAATTTTTAGCACAAATTAATCAATACAATCATACTATAATTAAGAACCATTTAGGAAATTAAGTAAAATATCAAATAATGAGAGACTTATTTCTTGCATGTAATTCCATTCCCACCACCTTTGCAATCTAACATACCATAATCCATCATTAGCGGCTCCTGTTCATCGTCGATTCTATCAGGAGCAAACACACAAAGCGCACAATCTGTTGCCAGAAGCGAACTAGTCTTGTACTTATCATCACCACCAACAACCGCCATTGCAACTCCTGGTTTCGCAGGATTCTCAAAATCAGGACGATAAGTCCTTCCAAGAATCCCTTCAACATTAGACGATAACCCAAAGAATCGAAATTGCACTTCAAGATGAGCAAAACTATCATTTTCAGGAATCTGATAATTATGTATCTTACTATCCTCTTCTGAAACAGGAATCACATTAACCGATATTTCAACAACGTCCTGTATACTAACTGTTAAACTATTAGTCATTGAAGTCCTTTCAACTTGTATATCGCCTTTTGTTGAATTCCATTCAGACGAATGGCCTTCGGGAATGATTAATGCTGTCCCATCGTATGACAACTTTAGGTGATCAACATTATTGTCCCATTTTTCGGCTTTTGTTGCTTCTAGGGTGAAATTATGATGGCCAAACTTGATACCTAATGCTTGGATCCATGTGTAGTCGCGAGTTCTGCCTTGTGGTCTAAGCCCAATAAAACGTGCATTAATTTGAAGATTGGGATCGGATATTAAAGTGAAATGCTCGTTGCTTCGTCCATGAAAGTAGAATACGATTCCATCTCCACCTATGAATCGTGGGTCGTAGCATGCAGCTCCTGGGCCGTTGCAGTTTGGTTTACGGGCTATCACATATATGCACACAACTAATTAACCACTTGAAAATCACATTTTTAATGCAAGAACATATATAATCCCAAATAAGATTGAAGATCACATATCTATTCACAGAAGCAACAAATAAATTGAAGTGCAAAAATGACAAATTTTAATAACATCGTGATGTTGTAAAAGGAGGTCACAGGGTGAAATAATTAACCAAGTAAACTACGCACATGTACATAATACATGTTCTCGCTACAACAAATATTTCATTTTCATTCATATTGTTTTATGCATTTGTAAAAATTTGGTTAAATTTCTAAAAGTTTGTTCGCACTTATATATATCTACTATATGAAGTCATATACTGTACTTTTAGTACTTGGAATTGTGGATAGTGAATGTCTGCACTTATAATTGCATACAAATTGAAATGTCATAATCAATTTTCAATTCGTACGCAATCATATATGAATGTCATAATCAATTTTACCGCGAACGGTTTACGGATGTAAGGTGTACGTGAAGAAATCAAACACAAAACATTGATTTGCAAGATATAATTTGTACGCACTTATAAGTTTGAAAAAAATTATCCACTTTTAAGCACAAAATTTGTTGTAATTTTTACATTTCACTTTTGAATGTGGAGATTTTGAACACATTCACAATTGTGAACATTATACACATTTTTCTAAGTATGTAGCAAAACTAGGTAGAAATAAGTTTGTCGTAGTGCCTGTAAATACAAATAGTTGATAGTTTTTGGACAGTTAAGCACAAATTGCAAATGAAGAGTATGCATTAAAGATATAATGAAAGTAATGTTTTTACTTACATTTACACACGGCTTCACATTTGGGAGAGAAGCAATCAAGGAAACATGCTTTGTCTTTTGGGTTCTTTGGTTTTACTTTCGGGCATTCAACCGGACACTTGATACGCTTCATGAAACACCTGCTTTTGCGACTCTTGCACGTTAAAAGCTCTTGAACGGGCTTAGGTGGCTTAACACGCTTAACCTTATTACCAGAAGCGGCTTCGGTTACCATCGACGCCAACATTGCATTTAGAAATAAAATTATCACTATAGTTTTAACAGTCAACATATTCATTTTTACTTTGTAGTATATGTTATATCTGAAACTAGGAAAGAAGATGTATGAATTGATGTAAGAATAGATGATTCCAAGATGTATATATACTAGTCTACTTGGTGAGTTTGCAACTAATTTTGAAATATTAAATTATTGTAAATTGTGTTTGGCCAAATTTGGTTTTGAAGACTTCTTGAAGTCAATAATGTTATATCACCAGAATTGTAATTAGATCTTTAAAATATTGAAGCTATATATTACAAACTGTCAAAGTAAACATTTTCAAATGTAGGTTGAAACACCACGAACTAAAGCCGCCTATTATTATTCCAAGTAAATTATACACGTACTGAGTAATATAGGTATTTTAAAGAGAAAGTTTTGATTATAAACAGTAATTACTAAGTACAACAGTTCATTCTAAAATCAAATTAATGTCATTAGTTATTGTGATGATGATGATACATTATAGATAAACATGATCGATCATCTCAATTTCTTGTATCTTGCAATAAAAAGAACTAGTGTAATTTTTAGCGGTGCTTCGGATAAACCTTCTTCTTCTTCTTTTTCTTTTTATTTATTTATTTATTTATTTATTTATTAATTTATTTATTTATCTTTATCTTATCTCATGTTATACCAAACCTATTATGACACTATCCTGTTATGAACTGAATCCGTTTTAATTCGATTGTCCAAATCGACATGCCTGCTCGTGTTGCCAATTATAATTGGAAATAGGCCCTTTTATGGCAATTAAAATACCAATTAAATTTGAACACATGTTACATATATTTAAATCGAAGGTTAATATTTGGGTGGATATTCAAGCAAATTGCTATTTTACTATTTTTTTCACAGTACATACACAAATATACTTTCTTGTATACTAAAGTAGTCATATAAAGATAAGATGGGTTGGTCAAATGTGTTTTAGCTATTGTACACACCTATGTCAGCATGTTTATTTCTATACAGCTTGTAAGTTAAACGAAAGTATTTCCTGTTTTACGAATATTGTTTGTGATATTTAAATGCCATATAAAAAATATATCCATGTATAAACTTTAGATTAGGTAACTCTACATCAATACATAGAACTTAATGGCTTAATATCAATAACCAGAGTGTAGTTGTCTAAAGTTTTCCTATATCGTATTATTCACTTATAAAGTTTTCCTCCATGAACACTGATATTTCAAATTATCTGTATTCTAAAAAGTGTTGAGATAAAGTACGTAATCAAATGACGTTCTAGTGTTTAATCACCTACGTTGATGCACACATAAAAATAGAATTTCTAACATAGATTTTAACGTATAATTCTCGAATGCAACCAATGCAGTCCTAATTGTCTTCCCAAACATGCTTTGGGATGATTTTTAACATAGATGTACGAAGTTAACTATTTGCATTCATATCTACCCATATGTAATACAGACAACAAAATGTAAGCACAAAGATCATTGTCTAACACTATATATATAATATATATATATATATATAAATATTAAATTAGGCAAATACGAATATAAATACTTTAGTTGGTAATACAAATTGCACCTTCTCAAATGTTTTTTAATCTTGACTCCGCAAGCATGCAATGATTAGTAGCCTTCCAGTCTGAATGAAAACCATCCTAGCATCAAGCAATTTTGCATATTTAAGCAACGACATTTCCTTTGTAAGGATTCATCAATATAGTACAACTGCAGCAACAGATTGTCTTCCATACCAAAACCACAAGCATTCAACCCAAAAGCTATCTTAAATAAAACTACAAGAGCCTGCTTATTTTAATCACCAAATGAAGATGCAATATAGACCACAAGTAGCAACTTGAAATCATGAACATTTCCATTGACTAACCATACTGCTTCACATATATATTTAGGCCCGACTTTCCATGACAACATATCACCAATGACACCTATGGTACATCAGAAACAATTTAGGTAGATACACGAGATGAAAACATTTCCAAACAGACTACATAGCACAACCTACATCACATACAAAACCAAAAATGATGTCAATGTTGGTGTAGGACCATAGACATTTACAGTACCAAATGGCATGAACTTTTGATCCCAGTATGCTATTTGGCACTCCAGCTACACCATACAAAATCATCAAGAAACTTTGTATACAAGCAGAAGAGAGTAAAAATCATCCACAATTTATCTTATAATAAGCTAAACATAGAACATCAACCAACACACCCACAAATACAAAAAAGAGACTACAACTCATAAATATGAAACAAAAGACTCTGAAGCAGAACTTGGGATAGGATAGAGGAAGCAAAGGAGATGAAAAGCTATAAGGATGCTTAAGACACCTACCTTATGACTCAGCAGGTAGGGTTATGAGCACAAATTTAGCCTCCTGCACCAAAAGAAAACCACCCGTGTACAGGCATTATAATTCAGCCCATGACCACTACAATTCCCTTATAATTCCATCCCAAACCATACCCAAGACAGAACCTACTCAAACTCGATCTCATCAAAAGAAGTAATTTACAATCCCAAAACCAAACCAACCCATGACCCTTAGAGAAACTGACATTCACAAGGGTTCCCGCCCACAAAATCCCACCACAAGACTCAAGAAAGTGTAAATTAAACCCAACCTACATCCTAGCTAAGTGTATTGTAAGTGGACTTTCAGATAGAGAATTCTTACTGTTGCATTTCTATCATGAAGTATTAACAAAAAATGGAAGATGATGTAAAACTTTAAATTTCTAAAAATCAAAATTAACCTTAAAAGGAGATGAGATGAATGTTATACGTTGGCGACATCCCGGGAACACTATTCTAAGTATGTGAGATGCTTAATGTAGTGTTTGTGTTTGGAAAATTATCCCGCAACTGCAGGGTATCTATAAACATCAACACAAATTTTCAAGATGGAAAAGAACCAAGAAATAAGTGAAGCCGATACAACCCTATAAAAGTAAAGCTAAATGGAAAACAATTGTGGGATTTTCGATCCATTGTGTCAAAATCCATAAATAATATACAAAGAACCCCTGCAAATTTAAAGCATACAAAAAGTTAACCGCTTTGGAAAACTGAATTATCATTAGAACCCGTTTTAATATGTTAAAATTTAACTTGCCCCAGCTCTCCATTTTGCTGTACATACATATTTCATGTGCTAGACAAAGAACATAATCAAAAATATTTGAGACTAACTTCTCAAGGTGCTCACTTGTTAAGTAAGTGATGCATCATTGCAACTCATAACAATCGCGGTAAAATATAATTATAAGAATTAGATTACAACATAATTATAACATTCCTACATAGCCCCTGCAATTTAAAAGTTAAAACAAATAAAATAAAATAAGAGCATAAATATTTGATATTTGATATGCAGGAGTATAGTTATGAGGATAAGCTGTAACAAAACAAATGGAAAGAAGAAACAAAAAGCTAAGACATAACCCAGGACGTGACCTAAGATACTGTAAAGAAGGTCCAAAAATATGTTTAGTGGATTTCCATCTGCAGAACACAAACACATACCACATCAAATGCAGCTTGAAATTGTAATTAAAGAGAGAACAGTTAGAAGATAAAAAAATAATAATTATTACCATATTTGAATCCACTAATAAATATGAATAAGCTTTAGTTGTCCTTTGTATGAAAATCTATATACATAATTGCCGTCAAGAACGGAATTATAGGCTTCCCCTTGATAGCATGATACCAAATAAGTCAGTGAAAGTTACAAACCTAGAGAAAAAGGGGTTATATGTAAACATAAAGTTATATACGTAGTCACTTGGTGTTATGTTAATGGAGAGTTATGTCCATGGCTAGAAAGAGGCATTTTAACAAACAGTTGGTGTGCAAGAAAGCTCTTGCCCATTAATAAACAAATTATTAAACATGATGACAAAACCACCTATTTTCTGATTTCACATAATTCGACAATTAACACTCATAACCTGTATACCATATTTGTATGTGCATCTACTTGTTGTTTCATCATGAAACAATTCAAAAAAAGTAATATTCGGAGTAATCATCAAATAATTAGTTAAATATGAATTTAAAAAAGAAGAACAGAACAACCTGCTAATAAATATTAATTACGTTAGTAAACGAAAAAAATATTTGCACATACGCATATTTTCAGGTCAAACACCTAACCTGTCAATTTCCACAAAAACTTGCAATCATTGTAAATAATTCGCAATTGATTACGAATTTGTAGACCACTTTCAGATGATTCAATGTTTGGTACTTTCATCCACAAACTGCACACACGTTCTTCTACAAAATGCAACCGCTACAATGAAACTGCTGCACATAACCATCCTATAACTGTCGATAGTATATTAAATGGCTAGGATTAAGAGTCAAAGAATTTTGGTATACATTAGACGGCTGAGATGGCAGGGTCAGCAGGGGTGGCAGTTAACTTGGCTATGACAATGTATATGTAGAATGCTTATAATATTTACCAAAGTAAGTGAAACCGATTTGTCAGTTATATTTTGAAAACCATTCTAAAGAATTCTATGAGATGTATCAGTTATATATCGTGTATAAGTTACAAAATCTTATTATTATCTAACAATTATTATATGAATTAAATCAAAAGTAATCTCTCACTAGTGACAATGAGAGAATGATACTTCTACGTGTGTTTTGACTAAATATAGATTTAAATATTAAAGGGAAATATAGAGCTACTAAAATTTTATAAAAAGTCTAATGAAATGAAGAAAGAGAATGATGAGAGATAAACAAAAAGTGAATTTGATTGGTCCAACACTTATGCCATGTCATGTTGTGAGAGTTTGTTTGTAAATTGTTAGTGAATGTAGCATTCCTCAATATTAAAATATCAAATTTCATAATATATACTTGTTAAGTTAAGTGTTCATTGGGTATGTGGCACACCATTTTAAGTACCGGTAGTTATTTTACTTTTTAAATGAACATGTTTATGTTATTTTTATTTTTAATGGGTGTGAATGGAAAAGTTGGTAAGTTCCATGCCAAATTATATGAGAAATGATAGGTTTACACAATGTTTACAAAATTTTATCTACAAAATGACTTGTTCCAATAAAATAAAGAGAGAGAAAAAATAAATTAATGTGATTGGTAAACTTCACTTTCTATGTCATTTTATGAAATTTTATTTGTAAAATTTGAGTGGATGTAGCATTCTACAAAGTAATAGAGTTAAGAAAATGTTTAAGATTTAGGATTAAAAAAGAAGGGGGAATAAGGAGTGAAGAGTAAGAAATATTTTGTGAGTCATTAGATTAGTGATTAATATTAATCAATGGTTAAGAAGGGCTGGCAATCTTTATCAGTGATTATTTTGAAATTTATTTTTTACCAATACCCCCTTCACTTTTTCTCCTATTTTCTTTCTTATCCATCCACTTTCTAGCTATCCTCCTTCTTTCCTTCATCTTCTCCACCCCACTCCCAACCACACCCCCACCCGCCCGCCTGCCGCCGACCACCATTTTCCGGTGACTGTTTTGTTTTTTTAAAGTGCAGTAACAAACATCAAAATGACACGTACTATATATAAAATGCAACAACAAACATCAAAGCGACATTTACTATATATAAAATGCAGCAACTAACATCAAAATACCGTGCAATATGTATAAGTTGCCGTAAAAAACATCAAAATGTAGTATACAAAATAAAATACGTAAATCATCATTGGGTATATATGAGGCAGAGTATTGAAATATGCACCATTTAAAGGGTGTGCATTCATAAAATTAATTTATTGCTCATACCCATTGTTGGATTTTGCAAATGGAATGGAAGTGGTAGCAACCTGATTGTTAATACATACCTTAACTTGCTTACCCTGTTTGAAAGGTTTAACACAGTTGACAGTAGAAGGTGTAGTATAACCCCATTGTTCTCCCATAGTTGATTGCGAAAAAAGATAATACAGAAGAAAACGATTTATAACAATTTTAGGGTTTTGAGATGCTCGTAAAGGATTTTGATCGCGTATTTTTGGAAAAGAAGGAAATCAAGGATTTTAAATGCATTAAATTTCAATTTTCGTTAGTTTAGGTAGACCCCATTAAAAGATTATGTTAAAAGTTAATTATAACTGTTAAACCTAATCCCAATGTTATCTTTAAACTCACCGAGTTAAAAAAATTTAACATATTTAAAATAATCCAGTTGATTTATCATTTCCAATCACGATTAAAAGAGTTATTATAAGAAAGAAAGAATAAAATGAAAAATCTTTTTGATATTTTTTTAAGATAAAAAAAATGAAAAGAACATGTTTTTGGTAATTTTGATACGGAAAAAAAATAAGAATCTTTTTGATATTTTTAGATTATAGAAATTTAAAAGAACCGTAGTTTTCAAAATATACACCCAACTCTAAGTCTGGTAAGATGTGAGTCTCGAGACTGTGCGAGTTTGTGAGACTTACACAGACTGAGACCAAAAATGAAGATCCAGATTGAGAGTTGAACTCTTTAATGTAAAAGAGTTACTATGGATTTAACATTCCTAGTTTACCAAGCAGATAAAAAATCTATCTTCATTAAGAGGTTTAGTTAAAGTATTTGTTAACTTGTCATTTGTAGCCACATATCTGAGAATCACTTTGTCTTTGTCAACACAATCTCTGATGAAGTGATGTCTGATCTTAATGTGTTTAGTCCTGGAGTGGAAAAATGGGTTTTCAGTTATTGCAATTGCACATTGATTGTCACACATGATGGGTGTTTTAGAGAACAACACATCATAGTCTGCCAACTGATGTTGCATCCAAAATAACTGAGCACAACAACTGCCTGCAGCAACATATTATGCTTCTGCTGTGGATGTGGCAACTGAGTTTTGTTTTTTACTTGACCAACTTACAAGTTTGCCACCTAAGAGTTGAAATCCACCAGAAGTACTTTTCCTGTCTAATTTGCAACCAGCATAATATGCATATGTGAAAAAAAATTAGATCAAACCCTGAGTCTTTAGGATACCAAAGACCTAGGTTTGGAGTACCTTTTAGGTACCTAAAAATCCTCTTGACAGCTTTAAGATGTGATTCTTTTAGATTTGTTTGATATCTAGCACATAAACATGTTGAAAACATAATATCTGGTCTACTTGCAGTAAGATACAATAAAGATCCAATCATACCTCTATATGTATTCTGACATACAAATGTACCAGATTCATCTTTATGTAGTTTATCTGCGGTACTCATAGGAGTTTTCATAATAGAACAATTATTAAATTAATATTTGACAAGTCAATCACTGACATATTTACTTTGGTTAATAAAGTTCTCCCATCATACTCATTTGATACTGTTTAGACATCAGATTTGAAAACCAAGTACACATAGACTCATTTGTAGACCCAAATATTATATCATCAACATATATTTGGACTAATACGACATCACATTTATTCTTTTTAACAAATATAGTTTTATCAATTGAACCTCTAGTAAATTTACTATCTAGAAGAAAAGTTGATAATGTGTCATACCAAGTTCTTGGAGCTTATTTTAGTTAATATAGAGCCTTTTGCAGTTTATATACATGATTTGGAAACTTTGTACTTACAAAACCTGGAGGTTGTTTGACATAGACTTCCTCATTTAAATTTCCATTGAGAAAACCACTATTGACATCCATTTGATATACTTTTAAGTCTTTGAATGCAACATAAGCCAAATACAACCTGATTGCCTCAATTCTGGCAACAGGGGTAAAGGTTTCATCATAATCCATCCCTTCCTCTTGCTTATAACATTGAGCAACCAATCTTGCTTTATTCCTGATAACCAACTTCATCCTTGTCCATTTTGTTCTTATAGATCCATTTAGTTCCAATAATGGATTTGCCTTTGGGGCAGGAACTAATGTCCAGACCTTGTTTCTTTCAAATTCTGTCAATTCTTCCTGTATTGCTTCTACCCAATCATCTTCTTTTAAAACTTCATCAGCTTTCTTTGGTTCTATGATGGATAGAAAATTTGTGCATAAACAAATGTTTGTTGTAGATTGATTTGTGACCTGGGCTCTAGTCTGTATACTAGCAGTATAATCTCCAACAATCTGTTCAACATGATGATCCTTGTGTTCTTTAATCTTTAATGATGATTCACCAAATATTGTTGATTCATCATTAATGAGATTTGTTGCACTAAACTTTATTTCTTCTTCTAAAATATGCATATATGGATATGTGGAGTATCCAGACTGAACTTTACCAAACTGAACATTTGAGTCTGTTGTTTCTGAGTCTGTGGATACAGACTGAATACTTGAATCTGTAGTTGAGACTTCTGGAGCAGAGGGTTCAACTATAGAATTAGTTGAAGGTGGTTGAAGTTTTCCATTATCACTTTCAAAGTCTGGTTTCTTCACTTGAGATCTGTGTAGTAGATCCCACAACATATAGTTCTTCTAGTAAATGAATGTCAGATGGAGAGTTTTGTTCATTACTAGTAGAGGAATCATCAAAAGTGACATTGATGGTTTCTTCTATCTTTTTCCCTCTGTTGTTGTAGAATCTATAAGCTTTAGATATGGGTGAAAATCCAACAAATATACCCTGATCAGACTTAGGTTCCATCTTTGCTAACTGATCCCTTTGATTAAGGATGTAGCATTGACTTCCAAAGATATGAAAGTAGTGGATGGTTGGAACATTTCCATGATACAACTCATAAGCTGTCTTGTCATGCTTTTTGACTAGAATTGATCTGTTCTTAGTGTAGCATGCAGTGTTAACTGCTTCTGCCCACAAATAGATTTTAAGTTTAGCATAACACAACATAGTCCTTGCAGCTTTAATGAGTGTCCTGTTTCTTCTCTTAGCAACACCATTTTGTTGAGGAATTCTGACAGAAGCAAAATTCTGACAGAAGCAAAATTCTGAACTATGCCTTTGTCAACACAAAATTCAATGAGAGTAGAATTTTGTAATTCTGTTCCATGATCACTCCTCAATTGCTTCACAAGTTGATCTCTCTACGGTTCTTCTCTCTTGATCAGATTGATTATCTGCTCAAGAGCATCCCCATTTGATTTGAGAAAGATAACCCATGTATACCTTGTGTATTCATCCACTACAACAAGAGTATACTTCATTCCACCCAAACTACCTATGCTCACAATATTTCAAGTATAATAATTTTTATGAACAACTATAATACCTTCAATTACAATATCAATCCCCAAGTCACCGAGCAAGTTGTCCATGCTCTGATTGGTGCCCATCTTGTCATTACCAAAGCCCATCTATTAAGGAAATACAATTATTTAAACCAACTAGTAACATATTTAACCTAAATTAATTACGATTGGAATACAAACACACCTCAACATATCCGAATAAGGGAAATAACTCTCCAAAAGTATTATCCGGATTCAAGTTCTTTACATTAAGTAAAACCTAAGTTGCAATCATAAAAGATTAGTAATATAGAGTAGCATTAACAACGTCGTCTATACTGTCATTTAAATTACTAGTAACATATTAAACTAAAAGAGATAATGATGAGAATAGAAATGCACCTCGGCATCTCTCATTAAAGAAGAAAACTCTCCCAAACTAAAATCCGGATTAACATGATTTGGTGCAACAATAGTGTGATTTTAAATAACAAAAGATTAATAATATAAAGTTGTGTTAACTTTAAAAATACAATTATTCAAAATATTTCCATCATTTTGCTCTCCAATGATTTAACACGATCAAGTACTTCGGTAACAGTTGATTTTAACCGAAAAGTTCATCTAGAGGAATGTGAGTGTAGCCGATGGCTGCTGTGTCCCGTCGAGTACAACTCATTGAGAGTGGTGGACAAGGTGGAGGTCGAGGGCGTGACCCATGGGGAGGTCTAGGCCATGAGCTAGGCGGAGGTGGAGGAAGCAACTTCCCATTTGAGAGAAAATAAGTATTGCTTGCAATCAATCCATCACGTTATCCGCGACTCAACAGTAGTCATTTCCTGCATTATATCGGGCACTAACTTCTCATCAAACGGTCCATAGAACTTTTGATGAGACTTTTTGCTAAACCCTATTATCTTGCTCCACGCAATGCCTCTTAGGATCTTTTCCAAATCAACAGACCAAAAATCTATAACAACAGTAAAACACTTGAAAACCCAAACCTACAACAAAGTAAAACAAACAACAATGATATACATCTATATAAAGAATAAAGATAGACCAAAAATATTAAAATTATTTATTTTACCTTAAGAGCGTGAATAAATCCCATAATGGAAAATTTTGAAAGTACACCTTTAGCAACTTTCACTAAATGTTCCGTTCTCTTTTTGGGAATTACATCTTTCAACGCCTTGAAAGTAAACTTCCACACATAGGTTCCCAATGGAAAGTTGTCCCATTCACCTATATTTTCTGCTAAGTATAGGATGGTACGATCCACCGTCGTCGATTTATCACTACCCAATCCAAGAAATATAAACACCACAATCATAACCAAACACATTCGTACATCTTCGTCTGATAAGGAAGTAAATAATTCATTCTTCTCAAAAGCACATCGCAAGTCGTCAGGGCGAACTTTGCCGCCACCTTTGTCACCAAAAACACGGTGCTCAAATGGCCGATCAAGTGAATCATATGCCTTCCAAGCTATCGGCCCGAACCTTAGTCTAGTAATTAAGCAAAACCGTTCCGGACCAAATTCTAAAACATCATGACCCCCTACATCGTATCTCAAAGGATCAATATATGCGCGATGTCCATAAGCCAGAGGTAACTGTGTCTGCAATATCAAATGTACCACCTGACCATCTCCATTATTTTCCTTATAATCCGACCACTCTGCGAAACATGTACGCCTAAATATGACTTCGCTCGGAGTATTCTTCCACTTCTCTTTAATTGATTTTAGAATACTAAACCTACTCCGAATGGTTGTTTCTGCGTCATACCTCTACATTCATCACAAAAGATAACATATTAGTAAAAACACATTACATATTTAATTCCAATGAACTTAATACTACGTATAAACATCTACCAAACGATTTCGATAGCCATACTAGTGATTTGGAGGAGATCTCTCGAAAAGTATTTAGTGCGCATTTACCTTTTTAACAAATAAATTTAAAATTTCCTTTTCATACATAAACAATTGATGGCGCACCGAATGGTCAGTTATTATCGCGGCGTTGTCGTCGTCGATTGGGATCGCCGGATAGTGACCGAACGGTGAGTGATCGGTGGGAGTTTTATATTTGTAGTGCGAGGTATCCAATTTAGGATCTTGACCCATGGACGTATTTTGTAACATCCTCCCAACGACCTAGTACATTTTGGTAAATTTAATACTTAATGTTACTTTATTTACTTGATTTATTTTACACGAAATGTTTAAATTGATTATTGTTAGGAATAATTAAATGAGAATTATGATATTTTTAGTTTTACATATGGATAAGTTTACGTATTAGAATTTATACCATCGTGTGCTAGATTAATGATAATAATACATCATAGTATATGTAAATAATCATATATAAATACCCAAATCTGGAAATCAGCCCATTATCATCTCATTTCTTCTTCTTCTTCATCTCACACTAAAACACACACTAAAACACCAAGAACACACACACTTTCAATTAAAGCCCAAATCAAGTCCAAATCACCTTCAAATTTAGTTGTTTAGCTTGGAATTCAGTAAATAACAAGTTTACAACTCGTTCCTGTGGATTTAATCGAGTTAAATGTAAGTTTTAATTCGTTTTTGGGTTTTTACTAAAAAATAGAAAATTAGTTGATTATTAGTTGATTATGTGTTCATATGTTAAATTGAAGTGTTTCAGATGTTTGTTCATGTGTTTATGATGTGTTGAAGTGTTTGTTTGGTAAAAACAGCTTAGAATCGATTTTTGGTGAGTTTTTTTGGTGAAAACCGAACTGTTTCTGCCCAGTTCGCAGATGAACTGGTTTAGGCGATATTGGTAATATCGCCACCAATATCGCAGGTAATATCGCGATTAATTTCGCTTGCAATATCGCTAGTGATTTGGCGATATTGTCAATATCGCTAGGGCGATATTGCAATATCGCTAGGGCGATATTGGCAATATCGCTAGGGCGATATTGGCAATATCGCTAGGGCGATATTGGCAATATCGCTAGGGCGATATTGGCAATATCGCTTTTTATGTTGCAGATTTTGAAAATGCATAAGTGTTACTAAGTTTTGTGAAAATCTTACTAAAAATTAGATTTTGATGAAATTCGCATGGTCACTCGGAATCGATCAAGTAATCAAGACTATGTACCATAGCCCTGTAAGTTTTTTTGGCCTTACGGGGTCGTCTTGGGCTTCAAAATGGCATTTTTCAGTTTTTAAATGACGTTCCGGGATTTTCGAGTTTCGTTCCAGATTGAACTCTTATTTCCTTAGACTTCAGGGAATTACCTGCTTGTAAGAATGTGCTATTATGATGATTTAAACTTGATAAATGTTTATTATCTAGATACTATGCGTTGAGATATGTTATACACTTACGAAATGAGTTACTAACTCATTATCTGTTGTATTCTCAGATCAGTCGAAGACTCAGTAATATTAGAATTCTGAGAGGTGGATAGTAGCAGACAGGTGAGTGGATCCGCAACTCATAATTTGAGTTAGTTGTAATGGTGTGATTACAACAAGTAACGTAAACCTTGATTGATTGTTTAGTCTGAGTTGTGATTGTGTATACCTACTTGTTATGCATATGTGGCCTTCGGGCATCTGTGTTATTCAGAGGTCAATTGCGATTGGACTTGGTTACTACTGTGTTCAACACAAGTTCCAGATACATGTGTTGTCGCTGGAAACTGTGTTGTTGTGTTGTAGTGTCAAGTTATCGGCCTATTCTGTATGGGCCTTTACAGATTGTGGTAAGTGTTACTGTGGGCCACCGCGGCTGTAGGGTTCCTCAGTAACCGCCGATCCTCTTGAGTTTATGTGTTTACTGTGCTTAATGTAAACAGATTGTTATGCTAAATTGAATTGTTAGTTGTACATTCATTCACTTAGCTTTGTGCTAATCCCACCATTTCCCTTCCTGCAGGTTATGCATGTCTTTGTGGGTTGGGCAGGAAGGTGGTTTTGAAGAATGTTTGACACGTGCCATCACTCTGATATGTTTATAAATGTTTTGTAAATTAACGTGTATGTGGATTTTGTATAACAATTATATGTTTTGTTTCAGCAATATTTTAATATTGTAAATTCGCGAAAAATCTATGGTCATTTTGTAAGATAATTTATAATATTATCTTTTATCCATCGCTTCCGAGTCAAATTACTATTTTAACCCTGAGGTAATTTAAGGGGTGTTATAAGTTGGTATCAGAGCTAAGATTTGGGTGAATTGTACATTGGTAAGTGTTCAATCCCAAATCTGTACGCATTTTGTCAAACATTCCAAGGTGTGGGATTTTGTAGTGTAAGTGAATTGGGTTGTACCTTAGGCTCTAACAATTAACGGTTTGTGAGCTGTGTTGTGTTGACAGACATGGCAGATAACGAGCAACCAACCATTACCCCTAATAACGCCTCCAGGACTGATATTTCTCGATCAGATCATCCAGACGACAGGCAAGGTCATAACGGTACATCCTTTTCAGCTAATGTGGATATTGACCAAAGTGAATATATTCTACAATTGGAGGATGAGTTGCAAGAACTTAGGGATTACAGACAGAGGAATGAGACCCGAAATTCTCAACCGCCGATTCCACCAGTGTCTTCATCTCAGCTACCAGCATCTTTACCTTTTTATTTTCAGCCTCAACATTCGTTTGGTATGTCACATCAGGCTTCAATGCCATATATGAGTTCAGGACCAATTGATTACCGATTTCCACCAACACCTAAGGTGTGCTCTTTCAAGACTTTTATGGCATGCAAACCCTCAGAATATTATGGTAGTTCTAATCCTTCTGTGACTATGGACTGGTTGAGAGATGTTGAAAGAAAGTTTGAGGTTTGTCGATGTGAAGAAGAGGTTAAAGTCCCTTATGCTGTTCAACTTTTGAAGGGTCAAGCTATGACATGGTGGGATTCGATAACAGCTACCTTGTCACCTCAGCAAAGAGAGTGCATTCGTTGGTCTGATTTTTACAATGAAGTGTGCAAGCAATTTTGTTCTGATTTTGAGATGGCTCGTATTAGAAGAGAATTTATGGAATTGCAGAAAACTGATAAGATGTCTATTGATGAGCTAATTACGCAATTTTCTGAGAAACTGAGATTTGTTCAGCAATGGGTCCCTGATGATAGAACCAAAATAGAACATTTTGTGGGAACGTTACCTCCGGAGTACCGTACTACTGTGAGAATGGCGTCCTCGTTATCCCAAGCTTTTAATCTCGCTCGATCAGTGGATTCTGACTTCAAGGCTCAAGAGGCACTGAATAAGGATAAGCTTTCTCATAGGCATTCCGGAAGTTCTTCGGGAAAGGGTAAACAGAAATGGCAGGGTGGTTCGCAGAACAGGAATTTGGGTAATCGGAGCAATATCAATGACAGATCTAATTGGTGTAGTAGGTGTAAGGCGAGGCATAATGGACCATGTTCCGCACAAACTAATCGTTGTGTCAAATGTGGGGGATTTGGTCATGAACCTAAGGATTGTAGCTATTCAAATTTTGTTTGTTGGAATTGCAAGAGGGAAGGGCATCGAGCTGGTCAATGCCCGGAGGCGGGAAGATTAGGATCAGGTATGGTTGGGGGATCGTCATTTTCTGGCCAGAAAAGGAAGAATGCGCCACCAGCATCAAGTCGGGTTTTTCAAATGACAGTCGATGAGGCTGTCAGAACTGAAGATGTGATTACTGGTACTTTTCTCATTAACTCTGTTCCAGCACGTGTTTTGTTTGACTCTGGTGCAAATTGTTCTTTCATTTCTGCATATTTCTGTGATAAATTGAATGTGACTCCTAATGTGATTGCAAAACCTATTGAGGTGGAAATAGCTAGTGGTAGGTCGGTTCCTGTTACCTCTTCGGTAACTGGAGTTAGCATTTTGATTGAGGGTCACACTTTTCCGGTGTCGTTTTTGTTGATGCACATTTCTAGTTTTGATGTAGTTATTGGTATGGACTGGTTAAGTCAGAATAAAGCAAGTATAGAATGCCATAAGAAGTTGATTAAAATCCCTATTTCTGAAGGGTCATACGTAATGGCTCGAGGAGATCGTGAGAAAGGGTCTGTTCCCTTAATTTCTGTGATGAAAGCCAGGAAATCTATAGCTAAGGGTTGTGAGTCTTACTTAGCTTATGTCATTGATGCGAAGTTAGAAAAGAAATCTATGTCTGATGTCCGAGTGGTTTCTGATTTCTCTGATGTTTTCCCTGATGAATTGCCTGGTTTACCACCGATTAGAGATGTAGAATTTAGTATTGATCTGATTCCTGGTTCAAATCCAATAGCTAAGTCTCCCTATAGATTAGCTCCTTCTGAAATCCGTGAGATGATGAATCAAATTCAGGAGTTGCTTGATAAAGGCTTCATTAGATCGAGTACTTCTCCTTGGGGTGCACCAGTTTTGTTTGTTAAAAAGAAGGATGGTACTATGCGCATGTGTATTGATTATAGGGAGCTGAATAAGAGGACGGTTAAGAATAAATATCCGTTGCCTAGAATCGATGATTTGTTTGATCAGTTACAGGGTTCGTCATATTTCTCCAAAATCGATTTGAGGTCTGGTTATCATCAGGTACGGGTGCGCGAGGAGGATATTCCTAAGACTGCTTTTCGTACTAGGTATGGTCATTACGAGTTTCTGGTTATGCCGTTTGGTTTGACAAATGCTCCTGCAGTTTTCATGGATTTAATGAATCGTGTCTGTCGATCTTTTCTCGATAAATTTGTTATTGTGTTTATTGATGATATTTTGGTTTATTCGAAATCTGAGGCTGATCATGAAAAGCATTTGCGAATTGTACTTGAAACTTTAAGAAAAGAACAGTTGTATGCTAAATTTTCAAAATGTGAATTCTGGTTGCGGGAGGTACAGTTTTTGGGGCACGTAATCTGTAAAGATGGGGTAAAAGTGGATCCATCCAAAGTTGAAGCTGTCATGAATTGGAATGCACCTAAATCACCTTCTGAGATTAAGAGTTTCCTTGGGTTAGCGGGTTATTACAGAAAGTTTATAAAGGATTTTTCTAAAATCGCTGGCCCGTTGACTAAATTGACTCGTAAAGATGTTAAATTTCAGTGGACTGATCAGCAGGAAGCAGCTTTTCAGAATTTAAAGCAATTGTTATGTCAGGCTCCAGTATTAGCGTTACCTGATGGATTGAACGACTTTATTGTTTATTGTGATGCTTCTTTTGCGGGTTTGGGTTGCGTTCTTATGCAGCGAGATCGAGTGATTGCTTATGCTTCTCGTCAGCTTAAACCTCACGAAAAGAATTCTCCCACTCATGATTTGGAACTTGCGTCAGTTGTGTTCGCTTTGAAATTATGGAGACATTATTTGTATGGAACTAAATGCGTAATTTGTACAGATCACAAGAGTCTTCAATATGTGTTTTCCCAGAAAGAGTTGAACATGCGTCAGAGACGATGGTTAGAATTAATTAAAGATTATGATTGTGAGATTCGTTATCATCCAGGGAAAGCTAATGTGGTAGCTGATGCGTTGAGTAGAAAGACATCCTCTGACAAGATTTATTTTATGCGTTTAGAAATTTCATGTGATTTATTGGATCAAATAAAAGCTGCTCAGTTGGAGGCCTTGATGGATACTAATCTTAAATCTGAGATCATGATTAAAAGGAAGGATTTATTGATTGAAGATTCTAGAGGATTAAAGACTTTCCAGTCTCGGGTGTGGATTCCTTTGATTGGTGGACTTCGGGATGTAATTTTAACAGAGGCTCATAAATCCAGATTATCGATTCATCCAGGGAGTACAAAGATGTATCACGATTTGAAACCTCTGTATTGGTGGCCAACGATGAAGACTGATGTGGCACGGTTTGTTGGTTCCTGTCATATCTGTTCCCAGGTTAAAGCTGAGCATCAGAAACCGTACGGATCATTGAAACAGCTTGAGATTCCTGAATGGAAGTGGGAACACATAACTATGGATTTTGTGACTAAGCTACCCCGAACACCAAGAGGTAATGATATGATTTGGGTTATTGTAGATCGTTTAACTAAAAGTGCTCATTTCCTTGCTACCTGTGAGACTGCTTCACTAAGTAAATTGTCGCAGTTGTATATTAATGAGATTGTTTCGAGGCATGGGATTCCATTATCGATTGTTTCAGACAGAGACTCCAGATTTATTTCGCGATTTTGGCAGAGTTTGCAGTATGAGTTGGGTACCCGAGTTAATCTCAGTACAGCTTATCATCCTCAGACAGACGGTCAGTCAGAGAGAACTATTCAAACACTTGAGGATATGTTGCGTGCTTGTGTGATTGAGTATGGAGGTTCTTGGGATTCTCACCTACCGTTGATTGAGTTTGCTTACAACAATTCTTATCATTCAAGTATTGGGATGCCTCCGTATGAGATGTTGTATGGGCGACGCTGTAGAACGCCCACATGTTGGTTAGAGGCCGGTGAGAAACAGTTTTCGGGTCCTGATATTGTGCAGATAACAGCTGATAAAGTTGCGATTGCTCGTGAGAAATTGAAAATAGCCCGAGATAGACAGAAACAGTATGCTGATCCACGTCGACGACCAGTTACTTTTGTTGAGGGGGAGTTGGTATATCTGAAAGTTTCTCCTTGGAAAGGCGTGATTAGATTTGGAAAGCGTGGAAAACTAGCTCCTAGATATATCGGTCCTTTCAAAATTAGAAGCGTGGTTAATGATCAGTCGGTTACACTTGATCTTCCTCCAGAACTTTCGGGAATTCATGATACTTTTAATGTATGCTATTTGAGGAAGTGCAATGTTGAAGACCAATCTCAAATTCTTCCTTTGGAGGACTTGCGCGTTGATTTAAATCAGAAGTTAGTAGAGGAGCCCATTGAAGTTCTAGATAGAAAGGTTACTAGATTAAGAAAGAAACAAATACCGATGGTGCTAGTTAAATGGAAGCATAGCTTAGGTTCGAATCTTACTTGGGAGACTGAGGAATTGATGCAATCTCGATACCCTAGATTATTTGTTAGAGATTAGATTTCGAGGACGAAATCTTTTTAAGGAGGGTAGATTTGTAACATCCTCCCAACGACCTAGTACATTTTGGTAAATTTAATACTTAATGTTACTTTATTTACTTGATTTATTTTACACGAAATGTTTAAATTGATTATTGTTAGGAATAATTAAATGAGAATTATGATATTTTTAGTTTTACATATGGATAAGTTTACGTATTAGAATTTATACCATCGTGTGCTAGATTAATGATAATAATACATCATAGTATATGTAAATAATCATATATAAATACCCAAATCTGGAAATCAGCCCATTATCATCTCATTTCTTCTTCTTCTTCATCTCACACTAAAACACACACTAAAACACCAAGAACACACACACTTTCAATTAAAGCCCAAATCAAGTCCAAATCACCTTCAAATTTAGTTGTTTAGCTTGGAATTCAGTAAATAACAAGTTTACAACTCGTTCCTGTGGATTTAATCGAGTTAAATGTAAGTTTTAATTCGTTTTTGGGTTTTTACTAAAAAATAGAAAATTAGTTGATTATGTGTTCATATGTTAAATTGAAGTGTTTCAGATGTTTGTTCATGTGTTTATGATGTGTTGAAGTGTTTGTTTGGTAAAAACAGCTTAGAATCGATTTTTGGTGAGTTTTTTTGGTGAAAACCGAACTGTTTCTGCCCAGTTCGCAGATGAACTGGTTTAGGCGATATTGGTAATATCGCAGGTAATATCGCGATTAATTTCGCTTGCAATATCGCTAGTGATTTGGCGATATTGTCAATATCGCTAGGGCGATATTGCAATATCGCTAGGGCGATATTGGCAATATCGCTAGGGCGATATTGGCAATATCGCTTTTTATGTTGCAGATTTTGAAAATGCATAAGTGTTACTAAGTTTTGTGAAAATCTTACTAAAAATTAGATTTTGATGAAATTCGCATGGTCACTCGGAATCGATCAAGTAATCAAGACTATGTACCATAGCCCTGTAAGTTTTTTTGGCCTTACGGGGTCGTCTTGGGCTTCAAAATGGCATTTTTCAGTTTTTAAATGACGTTCCGGGATTTTCGAGTTTCGTTCCAGATTGAACTCTTATTTCCTTAGACTTCAGGGAATTACCTGCTTGTAAGAATGTGCTATTATGATGATTTAAACTTGATAAATGTTTATTATCTAGATACTATGCGTTGAGATATGTTATACACTTACGAAATGAGTTACTAACTCATTATCTGTTGTATTCTCAGATCAGTCGAAGACTCAGTAATATTAGAATTCTGAGAGGTGGATAGTAGCAGACAGGTGAGTGGATCCGCAACTCATAATTTGAGTTAGTTGTAATGGTGTGATTACAACAAGTAACGTAAACCTTGATTGATTGTTTAGTCTGAGTTGTGATTGTGTATACCTACTTGTTATGCATATGTGGCCTTCGGGCATCTGTGTTATTCAGAGGTCAATTGCGATTGGACTTGGTTACTACTGTGTTCAACACAAGTTCCAGATACATGTGTTGTCGCTGGAAACTGTGTTGTTGTGTTGTAGTGTCAAGTTATCGGCCTATTCTGTATGGGCCTTTACAGATTGTGGTAAGTGTTACTGTGGGCCACCGCGGCTGTAGGGTTCCTCAGTAACCGCCGATCCTCTTGAGTTTATGTGTTTACTGTGCTTAATGTAAACAGATTGTTATGCTAAATTGAATTGTTAGTTGTACATTCATTCACTTAGCTTTGTGCTAATCCCACCATTTCCCTTCCTGCAGGTTATGCATGTCTTTGTGGGTTGGGCAGGAAGGTGGTTTTGAAGAATGTTTGACACGTGCCATCACTCTGATATGTTTATAAATGTTTTGTAAATTAACGTGTATGTGGATTTTGTATAACAATTATATGTTTTGTTTCAGCAATATTTTAATATTGTAAATTCGCGAAAAATCTATGGTCATTTTGTAAGATAATTTATAATATTATCTTTTATCCATCGCTTCCGAGTCAAATTACTATTTTAACCCTGAGGTAATTTAAGGGGTGTTATATATTTCAATCAGGAGAACATCAGCCATGTCGAGTTCAATGATTCTTCTTACACATAATAATTAAATGAGCAACACCTATGAATTAGCTACCTTCATTTAGAGGCAAGTTTTTAACCACAATGTGAGTTGGACGGGTAAACAATTGAGATTCGGTTCACATATTCGTATATTAATTAATTATCATGTGGATAGAGTGACAGTATAATTGGTTACATAACTACAACACCGCAAATGTTTATCATAGCAGACACTTTAAGGTACTTAGCCTAACATGGTAGTCCTAGCATGCATTTCTAAATAATAAGTAAAGCAAAACATATTAAATTTAAATGCGTAGATAAAATAATTAAAACTTGGTACATGCGTAGTAACGTTCTAATATCGTAGTGTCCAGAGCAACTCCTTACAAATTACAAGCCCTAATTACCCTCCTAATTAATTATTAATCTTAGTGATTAAATATTTAATTAGAGAGAGAGGCTAGTGAGAGAAAGTGGAAGAATGTGGTGTGTAATGTGTAAAAAGTGTGTGAAAAAGTGTTGGAGGATTTTGATATATATAGAGGCTTCCCCGAACCGAATTTTTGACCACTGGCCTGTATTTGACCTTCACAAAATCAAACTGTATTGCACGAACCGGATCAAGACTCAACATTTATGTGTATCCGGGTGGATTGAATAGTATACTGTTCAACTTGGCCTATACGGTTCACATTGGGCCGTATATGGTTCAGTTGAGCTGTATAAGGTTTAGTCTGGGCCGTATACGGCTAGCTTGGCCCGGATTTGCGGTGGGGTCGTGTGCCTTTGTGAGAGATTGTAGATCGTCGTTTCTTGTTTTCGCTATAACTTCTTCGTTTCTTGTCCATTTTTAGCGATTATTGAACCCACACGATCGTAATCATTTGATCTTCAAATTGAGTTCAATCAAAGACAATTTCCATAAAATTATAAAATAGATGATTCAAACGCGAGCGAATCGCCTTGTGTAGACTTTGCGGTCAATATATTCATTTTAGCTCGTTTTTGGTGAATTTTGCATTATTGTCTTCGTAATTCCATAATTAGCACAATAAAGCAAATAAATGTAGTATTTGGTATAAAATGTTAATTATTTAATCAAATTGGATAAGAAAACTTGCGTAAAAAGTGACTTTTTACGCATTATCAAGAATCCATCTTAAAACGAACATGTAACAATTTACCTAAACCGCATATAAAAAATATACAACTTAAAATGGGTATGTGTAAACGTCTATTAAGTTACTTTTTGTAAAAATCAATTCAAAATGTCCTTTTCATATATAAATATTCCATTTTAAACGAACACGTAACAATTTACCTAAACCGCATATTAAAACAATACAACTTAGAATAATAATATTAATGCAAACATAACAATTAAACATAGATCAATATAGAATGTGTAAAATAAAAAGAAATTATAAAAAACGGTTACATACCACACTACGATTGAAATTCAACTTCATTGGATTACTACTACAAAATCAGTTAACGAAAAAAGACATATACATTAGATTTAGATCAAATTCCAAAAATACAATAATTTTCATATTTCATCAACGCCTCAACTATAAACGGGTTTTTAAAACAATAAACAGAGTGAAAGCAGTAGAAGCAATATCAGAACAACATAAGCAAATGACAAAGTAGATATATTCAAGATATGTTTAGATCAAAAATTGTATATCTTTGTGTGTGCATGCATATATTTGAGATACATATGTGTATGAATAGAAGAATAGGCGTGGAAATCATTGGCTCATATTTAATCAGAAGAGGACTTTTATATCATCCCTGCCAGAGCCTCTGTTGGACCTTAATGTCGACTAAACCAAAACAAATCAAGTTAGTTAGTTCAAGAATAAAAACCGCTATATTCGAGTTTGGGCCATGGGCCAAAAAAATAATAAAATGGCAGTTAGATTGATAGTTAGTTAAGAAGTTAAAAAGAAATCGGTATAATGGTTCAAGTAATAACCGAATCATATCCAAATGTTACATCCTTTAGAAGTACCAAATCAATATGTATATAAGTAGTGCTTATGTTCGAACAATATGTATCCACTTTGATATATAGATTTGATGTATATATATTTATGTTTATATATACTATTGTTGTTTCCTTGCACATATCCTTTACAAAGTAATACAATCACAATACTCTGTAGTTATGAAACATAATTGTTTTCATGTTGGAACAAGTGGCCCTGTGAATTGTAATACATCGAATCAGAATTGTCAACAGCCTCATCCACTTGAGAAAAAATACAACATTTGTACGCCGTGTTTCATCGATCATTATTGAAGTAGCAGAAGAGTAAATTATATAAATTACCTAACATATTGTTAAAAAATAAACTACAAGAAAACAAATATCAAAATTAGCTTAAAATGTTATGCTAAGAGTTTAAAATGAAGATATTGTACTTGTTGTTGCTCGCATCTTCTTCCCTTGTTTTCTACCACCACCGGAAATACCAAGCTACGACCACCATAAAACCTAACGACCACCACTGCAAAACCTAATGACCATCGCCGCCCCGTATAACGTAATGAGCGCTGCCGTAAAAACCTCACTACCACCGCGAAATAGTAAACACCACCGGCAATCAAATTCTCGCGGTCTACCTTCCGCAAATCAAATACCCGTGGTCAACAAACAAAATTCAAACGAACGACCATTAAATATCCTCTTAAAGCGGCGGCCTTCGAGCAACTTTCGATGATCAAACTAGTTGTGGCGGGAATATATTTTCTAGTGTTTGGATTTCAAATGCCGGTGACTTTTGATGGTCGTCTTCCGGCGACAAATGATCAAGATCACCCGGTAGGGCACAACGAGATACCAGCGTGAAATTTTGAAAAATTTGAAACCAGATGGTATTGGGCCATATCCGGAGGGTATTTGTCAAAAATAGAGGGTATTAGGCCGTACACCGAGCGTATGTCAAAAACACAGGGTATTGGGCCGTATCCGGAGGGTAGTTGTCGAAAAAAGAGGGTGTTATGCTTGAATGGTTGATCAAAGGGATACTTATCTAGAAACAGAGGGAATTGGTGGTTGACCAGAGGGAATTGGGGGTTGACCAGATGGAATTGGGTTACGTGGCTTGATTTATTTGGTTGCTGAATTCCCTCTGTTCTACTCTTTTATTACCGAGGGGAATATTGACCATTTGCATGTAAAAACTTCTAACAATGACCATATGGTGTAAAGCACTTGTTTAAATGTCTATACATGCAATTTTCTCATATTTTAATAACCTTAGGAATAAACATATTATAAATGGTTAATGGTTAATAACAAATTAAGACAATATTAATAGCTAAAAAAGGTAACTCTAATCATAAACTTTTCAATAGTAAAAAACGATGTGTTAATTTCTTAGTTAGTAAGCTTTTTTATTTTAATGACACCTCATATAACAACTTGCAAAATCATGATACACTTAATTGTAGTAGTATAAATATGAGAAAACTAACCAATGCAACCCAAACTCGTAGGTGTTCCTGTTGCGAACATAATCGGATATCTCTGCAAACATTTTATCACTCCATGCCCTTCCATCCCATGCACTGACCACCACTTGACTATACTCCTCATCATCATGTTGTTCCTTATTATTTTCTTATTATATATGGTTTATACCATATTCCTTTACCCCCATATGGACTTTTTTCGAAAAATAAACGGAAAATGCCTTCCGAACTCATAGGTGTTCCCGTTATGAACACAATCGGAAATCTCTGTAAACATTCTATCACTCCATGCCATTCCATCACATGCATTGACCACCACTTGGCTATACTCCTCATCATCATCTTGTTCCTTATTATCTTCTTCATATATAAGGTTTATACCACATTCCTCTACGTCATTATCAACTCCATTACATGCATCAAGGATGCGTACAAAAATTTCATCCCCATGGTCTAATAGATACCCACATCTCCAAAAGCTTACCCACCCTACCTTTTCTGTATTACTAATCAATGTTTTAAAAGAGTAACTCCACAATAAATCCTTAGTCTTGTTATATACTTGAATCTTCAACAAAGAAGAATACTTGTATTCAGAAAACACGAGACACATGTTGAAGATAGTTATTACTCTTGAATCATTAAAATTCCAAGGAACTCTAAATGATATTTGTGGTCCCTTTTCTTTATATGTGTAGCTGCTGCAACTAGGGATTTGGTTCTGTGTAACGCACGTGCTGAATATACCATCCTCATAAACCACCTGCTTATGAAAACATATATAAAAATATCATTGCCTAGTCTATTAGTATTCATTCTAATTCTCAACAATGTTAATTACTAATTAAAAAGCAGAGCATAACAGAGCTTACCTTTTGTTTAGAATAATCAAGAGTATCCAACTCCATTGATGAACCTAACCACAGTTTCTCTAGTATTTTCTTATCTACTTTCTCTATTGATTGATACTTATGAAAACCCTCCACCTCGCACAATTTTGGGCAGTCGCTGATGCTGATGTTTATACGTGTGGCGAAGTCTTCAGGGAACTGTAGTTTCTCCAAGGACTCATTTTCATGGAAAAACAAGTCGTGGATGGTTCCTGGGAGTCCTATAATTGATTGGATCTGTGAACAATTGTTTACTTCGAAATATTCAAGTGTAGGTAGGCTTCGAATACATTTTGGTAAGGCAGTTACATAGTTGCCATTAATATTCAATTTCTTCAGTGAGACTAGATTACTCCAGTCATCAGGGAAAGAATTGTCAAACAGATTGCAATTTGAGATATTCAAGCTCCTTAAAAGACAAGGCAATGAAGTTGAATCTAAGGATAGAAAACCTCCAACAACTCCATGATTTAGGCAACCAGACATTTCAAGTGATACTAGGGATGCAGGTAAGTATGGAAATTCTCTTAGGTTTATGCAATCAGTTATATCCAGCAAGGCTAGTTCATTGAGGCATGCAACCGATTCATCAACCTTTGTTAACCTTTTACATCCTTTCAAGATCAAACTCTCTAGACCAGGGAGTCCTCTAAAATATGGGGTTTTCATTAGCTGATCACAGTAGCTCAGATTTAGGACTTTTAGGGATCCAATAAACTGTGATGAAAAACCACAAATATTTTAATGAACTTAGGAATGAACATATTATAAATGGTTAATGGCTAATAACAAATTATGAAAGATATTAATAGCTACAGAAAAGTAAGTCTAATAATAAACTTTTCAATAGACTAATACATCATCGTATTATTTATTAGTTTAAATGGTAAAGAATTAATATGTCAGACATATAAATGAATTATATGTGAATAATAATCTAAAAATAAAATAAACATTCGCTAAAAATCCTATTTAACCCCATAACAACAACCAAAAAGACGTAGAAGATATGTTTATGTTTAGAAAATGCTCTTCATACTACTATAATAAAAATATGTTGACATGCAGTTGCTATAAATTGGAAGTTCATTACACAAAACGGAAGTCCAAATAGTTTGATACTAACTATGAATATCAGGCCTTAGGCCTTAGCTCGATACATTTCGAAAAACTTAAGCGTTAATCTCACCGGTCAAGCATGTAATCCGTTTACAATAAGGGTTAACACATCTACGGTGTTATAGGGTCGGGTTGTCGGGTTTCATATCCATTCAGGTTGGGTTGAAGGTTTAAGAAAAGTAAGTCGTGCACAAACCTATAAGGAATCAGTTTCACGGGTCGGGTCCATCAAGTCCGATCCGTATGGGTCCGGGCTGGTCCAATTTGGTCGTGTTTATTTACTTATCGGATTAGCCATTGGCGATATCAATTTCTATAATTAATTGCAAATTGTTTGATAGTTCAATCTTAATTTCTATAATGACATTACCTTGTAACACAAAACCCATAAACCATTAATAGGACGAATATAGTATAGAACAATAAAGCATCAACAATAAAAAAACATTAAATAATGAAGAGATTTTAACTAGCTAGCAACTAGCAACAAAAAGCAAAAGCCTCACATTGGCAATATGATGTTCAAACAAATTATATTTCATTCTCCGATTCTTCAATTTTGAATCTTCAACCATCTAAATGTGTACCTTATAGCTTTCCTCTAATTTTAGATAAAACAAGATTTTTTTGTTCTTATTAGGTTGACGCAGATAACCTGATAACAATGTTGAGATAACACTAACCCGACCTTATAAGAACCTCGGGTTTATCAGGTTGGGTCACACAACTCGAAAATGTTACGAGACACTAATCAACCCAACCCAAAAAGGTCATATCGTGTTCAGTTGGAGTTGATTTGGGTTGACCGATTTTTTTGATATTCAATAATCAAAATATCAAAATGTGATTCAATAAGACATACCTTGTAGTCATCCCAAACGTGCTTTAATTTGCTGTAACTCATGTCAAGAACCACCAGCTTCTTCATAGGAATATCACAGGGTATAGATTTTAGAGGAAATCCATGCCATCTTAATAATCGTAACTTTTTGGGCAGGTTCTTACAGTTTCCAGAAATTGTTGCATAGTTAAGCTGAAGTAGCATTAGGTTCTTCATCTTTTCTATAGATCCAATATTGAAGTTCTCTTCATTGACATACACTGTTTTGCTTCTATATTTTTCTGAGCTACGTTTCCTTGGATCAATTATCTTTTGAGCATTTTTCTTTTTGGAACAGTCATCCGTCTTTATACGTAAAGTTGATTTACCGTTCCTGGTGTTTTTCATATCAAGCATGAGTCCTTCAACTTTTTCCGTGCCCTAATTAAGAAACTAAAAATGTAAATTATTGCTAAAAATATAAGATGAAAGAAGTAAGTAATAATAATAACAATAACAATAACAATAATAATAATAATAAACAAGCGGTGTGCAATATTTACCTCATTCTCTTGCAACACATTAATACAATCTTGATGGCGCCACAATCTAGTTCGCTTCCCAGGATCCTTTGGTGATTCTTGGCGAACAACTTCTTGCCCCATCTCCCTAATTAGCTGATGCATCTGTACTTTCCAGTTGTCGAAATATACTAGACACCTATCGACTAAATTCCTGATCCCAACTGTAGGGTGTAGATTACATTCAGCTAACAATTTCATAATAAAGTCTTCATCCTCCCCCACAAAAGAACACGCAATATGCAGAAATACATCTTTATCATTTTGAAACTCCAGATTTTTATAGCTCAGCTCTAGAACATCTTGAATCCTGGGATCAGGAGATGCTTTTAACTGGCACCTAGCATCTTCCCATTCCTTAATGCTTTTTCCACGTAGATAAGAACCCAATATTTTAAGAGCCAAAGGAAGACCCATGCAGTGATGAATTACTAGTTCTGATTGGACAATGTAGGGTTCAGTAGGCTGATCTTGATCAAAGGCATTCAAGCTAAAGAGTTTAATACAATCATCAGTAGATAATGCTCTAATTGTTTGGACCCTAGGACCAACTTCAAATTTATTAAACAACGATTTATCCCTAGTTGTTATGATCACTTTACTTCCAGGATGAAACGTTTGTGGTCCTAGTAATGCATCTAACTGTTGTGATGTTGTAACATCATCAAGGACAAGAAGTATTCTTTTGCTGCATATGGCCTTTATTACCTTAGTGGTCCCCTCATCAACATTCCAAATGACGTCTTCCCTTTCACTTCCTAAAATTCGGGAAAGAAGCTGACTTTGTAAACGAAGCAGTCCATTGGGTTGATTTGACGTCTAACTAATATTTGCCAGAAAACAACTACCTTCGTAGTCACGACAATTGGAGTTGAATATGCATTTGGCTATCGTAGATTTTCCAATGCCTCCCATCCCAAGAATGAGAAGGACTGTGGAATTAGGTGATGGGTCTTGTAACCAAGATTCAATCTCAGCAATATCTTCTTTTATTCCAACTAATTTGTCCTCGATGTACAGAGCACTATAGTTCAGTTTCTTTCTTATATCCTTGACGATGTTGGTTATAAATTGGGCTTCGTACCTAAAAAGGTGCATTTGAAAAGCAATTAATTAGAATGAATCCTATATAATGTACTGTTATGTTATGTTATGTTATGTTATGCAGTATATACATTAATACTCACATATACATATACATCATTAATTAATTAATAAGATAATCTTCCTTAGTAGGGCTGTTACTTTATAGTTGGTACCCTCAATTTAAAATATTCAAGTATATTTAAAGAATTTTAATTCTAATATATTACCCTATATTTTATAATTTTGTTGAAAAACTGCTTTATCCCTTTTTCGTTAGAACTGAGTTTCGTATTTTTGTTTTACGGATCGATCCGATCCAATTAGCTAGTTGGAATACGTTTTAGTGAATGGTCAATCTCTAATCCCTTGAATTGTGTACACTATTATATATACTAGTTACGAACCCGTGTGATATATGTTGTTGTTGGTGATTTTTCAATTAGTGTTTATGTAAGATTTATAAATTCTTTAATTAATTAATATCATATTCAAATATTATCTAACTCTAATTCCTTTTTAATTTAATTTAAAATTCTTAGGGGTTGTCACGTAGTATCTTTGCCCGTGTGATAAATTGTGAAGCAATTAAACTTGATAAATTCTGAAGAAATTAATTTATACTCCTATAGATTATATATATATATATACAGATTTATACTAGTTTATTGTCTTGCGGCTACGCGAAATTAAGCATTGAATTCTTTTATACCGGAGTTATTCATAATTCATCTAACTGAACATATCCAACTTTTATTGATTTTATATATACAATTTCATATTCGTATAGATATAAATTGTTGTGTTTTCACTCCTTCGTAGTTTAGAGTTAAAATTAGTACTAGTATTATTCATTTTATTCATGTATCACTAAACGATCATATAAAAAAATTCACAAGTTCATTCTATTACTATTTTCATAATACGGTCCATATGTAAATTTTGAATGCATAAGGATATACCTCACATCCATCCCATTCTCAAATCCATCATATTCTCATCCAACATCACCACCCAATCGTCTAGTTTTATGAAATTTATAAAACCTATTTCTTCATTTTCAATGTGGACCCTCGCATTGATTGAATTCTTGGGGTTGGATCGGATTCAAAGGTCATGAACTGGGAAGTACGGTTTGAGCTTGTCCATGTAGCCCTTTACTATCAATTGGAATCCTGGTGATCGAATTTTCTAACTGTTACGATGTATATGGATTGTTAGTGGTATTTTGGTTTTTGAATTAACTTGAACATGCATGGTGTATAATAATTTTTTTGTATAAAACCAAATCAGAGGCTCTTAAGCTCCCCGAAGAAGAAGATTGAGGTCGTCATAATTTATGGGTATCAAAGTGTTTAGAAATGCATCCAACTTATATATAATATCTATTATGTGTACTGTGACGTGTACACATTATTTGAAAAAAGTCAACTATTGATCGGCTAAGGGTCGAGCCGGTCAAAAAGTATATCAAATCACGATTTTGAAAGTTAAGTGCATTAAAAATAATACCCGTAAGTTGGGTACACACTATGAATATTGGACTAAAGTTTAGTGCATTCTTACGCACTAACCCCTATAAATAAAGCATAAGAGATTTTAGGATTTAATAAGATTAATAAAAATAACAACAAGCAAGTTTTACGGGTTAAATTATAGATTGTAAATAAATTCATATAAATTCGTAAATGAAAGATAGTTATTTAAAAGAATACATGAACTAAAAGGGTTAATTATCAAATGCATGTGCTAAAAATAACATATTTAACAAACATAAAGGAGTATCATATAAATGAGGGAAATTATTTTTGTCAAATAAGAATAGTTATGGGCACACCTGTAGAACCAAAAGTTTTAATTATAATAAAATATTCACCTTTAAATCACAATGAAAAGAATCTAATCAATGGTCTCGATTCCTCTGTGATATTATGTTTTAATTATATATAAAAATAAAGATAAAAGATATATATATATATAGATTTAGGTTCAAATGAGAAACCTAAATATCGATGGAACGTAAGAAATAACTTCAACTTCATTTTTAAATATTTAAAACACGTTATTTACAAAATTTTCTTTGTAGCTCCTTATTCAAATAACTTTTAGAAGGTATTTTTAAAATAAACAAAATTTCAACGTTTTTTTATTTTTTAATTATTTTTTATTAATTTTTTTATTCATAATAATCACATTTTATAACTAGATAATCAAATGAAAAATATGTGGTTATCAAAACCGTATTTTGTGATTATCTCAAACACATAATAATCACATTATATTAGAGAATAATCACATGTGATTATCAAGTTATATTTTGTGATTATCTTGAATAATCACAACGGTAACGACCGTAAAAATGTTCAAAATTTTTGTTAATGTTTTTTATTAAAATTTTTATCATAGCTTGTAAAAGTTATTTTAATAATAATGATTGAAAGATTTTGAAGAAAAATGTGTTTTTGATATTTAAAAAGTGATTTCAAAGTCATTCTCACGTTCTTACGATATTTATATTTTTTATTTGAACTCTCCCCTGTATGTATATATATATATATATATATGATGAGCCATATACATAGACCAAAGCTATATATACAAGAATGATAATATACGATACATATACCTATAAATATACACTAACACGTTTTACTTAAATGAATCTGGATCAAGATCAAATATTTCGTATAACAAGTATCATTAGCCATTTAATTTAAACATTATTAATTATTATGATTATATATAAATGGAAGTGATCCAGCTTACCCATCCCCAAGAACCATTCCTGTAAGTAATCCAGCTTTATTAAGAGAACCCCTCCATGCCTTCACCTTCTCCAACAATTCCTTCTTCTTTTGAGGGTCTTTCTCTGCCTTGATCATAGTATCATACCCATCAAATGCTTCTTTAAAGCAACCTGTTTGATGTCGAACATCGGTCGGGTCAACATTGTAGAACACAGGCACCACTTCATGCTTGGAGGATGGCCTCTCGTGTTGTTCCATAATCATCAAAACTTCATCAAGGCACCATTTGGAGGATGCATAATCTTTTGAGAAGACAATGAGTGAAATTGCAGACTGTTGTATGGCTTTCTCCAGTTCAGGCTTCAGCAGTCTCCCTCTCTCCATGGCATCATCATCCCGAAAAACATCGATTCCTTCTTTCTTCAAGGCGTTATAGAGATGATCGGTGAAACTCTTACGAGTGTCTTCACCACGAAAACTTAAAAAAACGTCAGAACGATAATAAGGTTGAGCACTATTAGCCATGAAAGAAGAAGAAGATGATGCTTGAGATCTCAAAGCCAAAGCCATTGTGCAAATTAGTAAAGAAGAATGTTGAAGTAAAATAAGATGTAGAAGAAGCTAACATGTATTACAATGGGCAAAGTCAATGTGAAGTCTACGTAAACTTACTGAGGCATGTGTTACCAACACCACCCATTTTTTTCCAATCATTCACATGGAAATATCTAGGAAGCACGCGTTATGTACACCTAACATGGAAAGCGGATATGCAAAAAATATGTTGGAAGCACGCTAGCTATTGTTAGTATTGATTAATGATATTAATGATTTTCACCTAATTGATATGGATCAAGTACATTGATCTTCTTCTTCTTCTTTTTTGCATATAAATTCCAGTTTCGTATTTTAAACATGAATTTCATGTTTTTAAATTTATAATTAAATTGACTATTCATTATTTGTATATAGGGAAAATTGTATATAAATAATTCACCTTTTTAATTCGTATTGAGATCATCCGTGATTTAAAAATAAAGAAGTACATGTATCTTTTTATTTATATATTTGTTTATATATTCCAGTTTCATTTTTAAAACATGAATTGCATAAATTTTTATTTTTTGTTGGTGCTACGGTTCAAAAGAATTAAGATGAACTGAGATACGAGTCCAATAAATAGCGAATCACTTTTACTTGATCAAAAGAAGGTATAAAAGAATAAAGTACTACTTTTGTGAGGTAGCTTTTATGTTTTAATTTATTAGTCATAATTTATTAAATTATATCCTAAACTTTTGAGAAAAAATGAAATTCGACGTATATTGTAAATGATAGAAAAGTTATTCCATTTACAAAATTTTTCCCTTTTCTAGTTTTATTTTTAAATTACTAATTACATAGAAACAGTCTTTGGACATATATTTCTAGCTTATGCCTATAAACCAACATTATGTAAAACACCATCTAAAAGCTAGTATTGTTATCAAAACCCCATTATTTCATATGTAACGCGGAATTTACAAACAAGTGTTTAAATCAAATCAACTCCACACAACCTATTTAGACACGTGATAAAAATGAAATTTTTTTACCTCACCAGTTGAAAACATCCATTATTGCACCTCTATAAATTACATATGATTAGTTGTGGGATAAGCAACATGTTAGTTATCCAATGATAAACAAGGATATTGACATGGTCACAAACAATATCTCATGTATATTGCCTCTTAAAGTACATAGTAGGCTCATTTTAACTTCTTTGTCAAGTTTACTATACCACACACACAAAGTCTGTTTTAAACCATATAAGGCCTTCTTTAGTATACTTTCTGCTCTAAGCTATTATAGTTATTATTTAGGTCACTAAACTTACTAACTCATGATCCATAAGTTACTTATCTTATAAATATGTTACCTATAAATTGAGAATAAATATGACATGTCAAATAAAATATTATTAAAATTAAAAATAAATTGAGAGTTGATTTATGTTATCGATAATTTTAATAGTTAATTTCTATAATCAATCAGACGACATTTCATTTCCACCTTTTTGAACAATTTACCCCTTCTTCGTAATTTTGATTTTGTGGATAGGTCCAATAATTAGATAACGTTTTAATTAAATGTATTCGGATCAAGATCCACCTTTAGTTTAGTAAAATAATTAACATAAGTGATTTAATTTAAACATGGTATATGAAACGACGCATCTATGCTTGCCCATCTTTAGATACCATTCCTGTGAGGGATCCAGCTTTGTTGAGAGCATACCTCCATGCCTTCACCTTCTCCAACCATTCCTTTTTCTTTTTAAGGTCCGTTTCTTTCTTAATAATATCATCATACCCATCAAATTCTTTTTCTAAAGCAACCTGTTTGATGTCGAACATTGGTAGGGTCCACGTGATAGAACACGGGTACAACTTCACGCTTAGAGGATGACCTCGTGTGTTTTTCCATAATCATCAAAACTTCATCAAGACACCACTTGGAGGATGCATAGTTTTCGGAGAAGACAATGAGTGAAATCGCGGACTTGTGAATTGCTTTCTCCCAGCTCTGGCTTCAGTAGTCTCCCTCTCTCCAAGGCATCATCATCTCGAAAAGTCTTGATCTCTGCTTGCTTCAAGGCTGTATAGAGATGATCGGTGAAAGTCTTTCGAGTGTCTTCAACTCTGAAAACTCAGAAAACTCAGAAAAACATCATAACTAAAACAAGAAGGATGACTAATAGCCATTGAACCTGATCAATGAGATGAGCTGAATAACATAGCCATTGAACAAAGTACATGAGAGCATGGAAAAGTCAAAAACCACTTGAAGAATTAAATATAAATGAAATGAAGGTGATGGTATTTGATTCTACAAATAGACACTGTAATTGGAATAAGTTATCGATTTGGTTTGGCATCAGAAACGAGTACTTTAGGGAAATTTAATTATTACTAGCCTCGTTATGTCACATATAACAACTTGTCAGTTGATATATACATTATGATTCTCAACTTGCGTTCAAACTAATCACCTTCTCTTTGTTATTTAAGATACTCATCAATCAACTTACATTTTAAATCGCCATTAGCACCTTCGGAAGAATCAATAATTTCCAGATCATTACACTATAGAGGTCAAGCAACTAGCAGCACAACACACTGCGCTATACTAGTTCAGCCCGTATCACTACCAGTTATGATCAAAGAGTTAATTAATCATCATTTTCTAGAGTTTGATCACCTAGTTGTTTGACATCTATTGTCAAACAAACTAGCTAGAAAAATGATAAACAATCAACTTCTGGAGTCAAATCAGCTACTTTCCATCTAAGTACACGCTTAGCCATGTTCCGATATTTATTTTTTGAAAATTCAAGTAACTCCGTACATGTTCCAAAACATAATATATCATGCCAACTTCAATCAAGCTTATATGAGGAATGTGAAGAGCAACTGCGGGTCCTCTGCAATTTTAACGAAGAAATGAATACCCGATATTGATCACAAGTTTCTTCAAATATGAAGATGACCTCCTAGCCTTCACATATGAGTGACCCATTATATAAGCAATGCCAGCTTCTTTAGCTTGTATTAATTGTAAACGCTCCTACCGCACTGCACCATCCATTGCGGGACCCGATTGTGGCAGCTGGAACCACACTTGTCATCTTCTAATTTGTGGGTTTTCATCATCATACTCATATCTTAAATGTTGTAGCATTAACGATTTGCTACTTTGTATTGAACCAGTTGAGTCAAGTTGGTCAGAGACGATTAAAGTAGCGTTTGACCTGAAATTTACAGTTTCATCAGAGGTACACCTGGCAATTTCTACTCATTAAATTATGACCAGGTCGATTTTGGTTTTTGGTTTATGGTTTTTGGTTTTATCTCAAATGGGTCAGATGGGTTAAATCAAAAGGTTGAGATAAAAAAAATATCTGATGTTAGGGAAAAAGATACAAATAGGTTGAACAGACTGAAAGTCTCCCGACGTGTACTTTTTGATCTATACCTACATTGCTTTAGCTAGACAACTTATACTATTACAGTAAGAATTTAGCTTTTCAAGCACACAAAGGCGAGTAAAAGAGAGACCAACCTCCTTGAGGAACTTTAGTGATTGAAGCCGAGAGGTAGATACCTTCTATGAACCAAAAAACAGCAAGGAAGAATGTAGCATATAGAATGCTTTTCTACCACACAAAGGCTATAACGAGTGCCATCAGAAAAGTCGTGATGAACATTACCGTCATGCATGCAAGGCCTGTCAATGAACAATTCAACGATAAGAACTTTCCAAAAAAGAACAGTGTGGCAAAATGGCTAGGTTGAGCGAATTGGTAAAATCCAAACCTGGCAACTCGTTGTATGGGTTGGGTTGACCCGAAACACTATTTGTCCAAAAAAATCAATTATTTACATATAGCTGAAGTGTCAAATATTATTACAGAAATTATACTAATTGTTTGCATATTACAAGTATGATTAGGAGGTTTTTATGAATTAAAAATATAATTTGAGAGAGTTGACATGTTTCCTTAGAAATGATTTGGTTAGATTTAGTTCTGTTTAGAGCCTCAAACCACAGAACAAACTGACCCACTCAGTTTGAATTTTTTTTTGAAACCAGAAGTAAAGGTGACTATTGTAACTCATTCTAAATGGAAAAGGGACAATTTGTGTCGTAAACAAGTACATTACTGATATCAGATCAACCGGGTAGAACATAAGATATTAGCTAATAGTGAAACAGGTCAGATGATTAGAACAGCTTAAACATGTCAAAAGCCATTAAACATGCATTCTGAAAGTCCCCTTTGAACGGATCCAAACGAGATTGTAACGTGTATTAGAGTGAGGAATCCTTTAATACACCAAACGACAATTAAACAAGTGTAATAATAGGGTTTAGCAATGTATATTAGTATGTATTCGAACTTAGCAGTATATATTCGAATAACTCAGTAAAAAGTCTTTTTGAATAAAGTGTTACAAGATTGTATTTATACTCAACTAAGTTCGTACGAATTTAGTTGCTTCTAGGTTCGTACGAACTTACCATGTTCGTACGAAGATCCTAGGTTCGTACGAACATATAAGTTCGTATGAACTTACATCAATACAATAAAAAGCTAAGTTAATAATAAACTACAATTATTAACTACAAAACTATCTATCACAAAATAAGAGTTGTTGTCACAAAAACATGCACCAACAGACTCCCCCTTGACAATAGCTCTCTCTGTCTTCAGTCTTCTGGCCCTGTCGAACTTGATTCTCGATCAACTTTGTCGACTCTCAGCCCATAAGCTCTTTTCCACGCACACTTTCACGACCTTCTGATATCTTCAGCCTTCATGCCTCCAATTGTCTCTGTATAAGATCTTGTTTGCATGAAGCTTCATCAGATTATCCTTCGACAAGTTTACTAGATGTAAACTGTCATACACTCTCAGCAGCTCCTTTCCCTCTGTGTCTTCCATCACTGCTACAACAGTCTTGTTATCAACATACCACCACTTCAGATTTTCAAGAACGTTCTGTGGCTGTCACACCCCAATAAAACCGTGTCTCGTTTAAGCAATGGGGAAGCACGGGGCGTGACGGGGATCAATTCGACAAGTAAATCGAGAGCATATGATTATCGTAAACATATACTTAGAATGCCATAAATAGTTTAAAATCCACGGTTACATGCTCATCGTGTTTACATGACGATAGATGTTTAGCAAAACAATATGATTAACATTTTAATCATAAATTGTAAGTCACTAGATCTTGGTTCGATAACGATGTTATCTAAAGTATTAAGGTGCGGAATCCCTCAATATGTTTGATTAAAGCTTATATAAATTTTCTATTAATTAAAAGGCTTTGTTTTGATATTAACTAATGTTAGTCCTTCAAAACCTAGCCTTTAATGTATTTAATACACTCTGGCACAGAAAACAATGAATATTCTCTGATAATGATGGAATGCACGCTTACCTAAAAAATGATCTAATCATTTTATTTATATCTGTATCAACTTGCAAGCCATGGGCCTTGCGAGTTGACTCAACTAGCAGGCCATGGGCCTTGCGAATCCAGATCTCGTCTCGCAGATCTAAGCCTTGCGACTTGAGTTGGGCTGCGAGTTGAGATCTCATCTTGCAAGTCTTATGACTTGCGACTTGAGTTCTCATTTCACATTCTGACTTTAGTTTGAATTTTTTATTTGTCTAATATTATTATATTTAACAAATAATAATAACAAGCTAATATCATATATTTACAGATCTAAACCAATGTACAAACTTGATAATAATTACACTAGTCCTATTACAAGCTAGATCTGTTGTCACAAAACATGTCCCAACAGACTCCCCCTTGACAATAGCTCTAGCGTCGTTATCTTCATCTTAGTCTTTGGTCTTTACTTGTAAATTTTGCTGCCCATATGTATCTTCATCCTAATACAAGTCTTTACCATCATTTGATAATCTCGTGCAAGATCACCCCATGCTTCAGTCGTCAAGATCCTGTTTTCATTTAACTTCAACAGGTCTTTCTTTGACAGATTCATCAGGTGTCGATGGTCATAGACTTTCAAAATTTCTCGTTCTCCTCCTTCAACCTCATCGTCAGCTTCAACCATAACAGCTTCACCAATTTCTGAATCCACGTGCCAATTCTTAAGATTTCCCAATACATTTTGTGGCATTGGCTTCAGTGGTATTTGCTACACACATTTGACAACTGGATAGGCCTTTTTCCTTAGTCTTCTGCCAGTTCGTTGACTGCGTTCTTTCAATTTAATCGTTTTTCCGACTCTTGGCTTTATCTTATCAAATTTCATTGATCTTCCCTCAGTCCGAATTATTCTCTCAACATAATTTGCATAAGGATCATTACTGGGGTTTTTCAATTCTAATCGTGCCAAGTCGCGAATTTCAAATTTAGGAAGAGAATTGAAAACTTTAAGCCTTTTATCAAAATATTGAACTCCGTCAAACCTTTTGATTGCAAAAAGCTTCAGATCAGGATCATAGTACCATCCTATGATTCCTTTTCGTGGAGTTCGCTTTCCAGTAATATCAACTTCAGACATCCCAATCTTTTTCTTATTTTGCTTCAATGGTCTGAACATTGGATTACCTTTGAGTTTATCTGGAAAATCATCTTCAGACTCAGAATCAGTCGATTCATCCAGATTTTCATCTAGATCTATAACTCTTTCTCCGTCTTCATCCTGAATGATCACTTTTGTAGTTGACGGGCTTACGATGTGTTCATCTATATTAGCATCAAGATCTACACCTTCGTCTAGCCCAACATCAACACTAGAAGTCCAATCATCAGGTGGAAGAAATTCTCCTTCTTCTAGGTCATAATCAATAGCTTCATCTATCTCATCAAGCATATCGCTTTCAGAATCAGATAGATCGAGCATTCCCAGATCTATAGAAGTATATACACAAAAATAATGTTAATAACATAAATCCTTTCATTGATTTCCCTGAATCAATCTAAGAATTTCCTTATTAATCTCTTTGTGTATTTAAATCATATTATATAACCTTATAAATCTTTCATTGATCATAAATATAATTATAATCAATCTAAGATTCCAAAAGTCTTATATTTATCAAAAGTATACTAGCAAACATTAATTAATCTTAAACATTAATGCATTGTGAGCAGTAACGATCACCAAACATTCAAGCTTACAATTAATTAATATCATAATTTCCATTGCATAATTAACTTGTCAATCTTACGATTCTCAAGTCTTAAAATGCAAAGATTAATGTAAAAGTTTGGCCGCCGATATTAAATCGGGACACGCCACACTACTATCTATAAGTCGGAAGACTTTCGATCACTACTTTACATAACCTCAATTGGATATAACTTAAAATTTATTTAAAAAAAATATTTAACTCGTAATTATAAATTTCAAATCTAATATATTACACAATAATTCTAAGTTATAAAATACAATGTATTAATTATTACAATCAATCTAAATTAATACAAGCTTCACCTTCATCATTAGCACCCTCTTCAGTACCAGCATCAACACCAGCACTACTTCCACTTGCACCAGCAGACTCCCCCTGAATTACAGTCTGCTAACCAGTCTTTGAAAGACCAGCCAGTTCACTATCTTTCGGAGCGGTGGGATCATCGTCTGTGTCATCTCTTTGCTTCTTTGCTAGCTCATCTTCTCGGCAGGACTCTGTATAGATTAATATCTCCCCCTGAGATGGTTTGTCTTTGAGATAGTTGGTAACCAAGCGATCAAGTCTGTCAATCTGCTTTTGCTTGTCAGCTACATCATCTACCAAATTGTTGTTGGTCTTGATCAGCAGTAAATAAGCTTTAGCTTGATCTGTCAAAGTCTGAGACATAGACGTGACTTGAGATGACAGTGCGGTGGCGACAGCCTCCAACTCTCGAACCCTAGACTCTAAGCTGAGAATACGTGCCGAATAAGTCATAGGTGAGGATGATGGAACATCAGTAGTGGTGGGTGGAGGCGTGGGAGCAGGTGGTTGCAGTTTCTGAGCTATCTCTGTAGCTACATCAGTCAATAAACGTGCTGCAACCCTGTTAGACTTGGTGGTCGGATGTGAAGAAGGGCGAACAAAAGCAGCTATCATTTCAGTCGTAGAAGGCGTGGAAAAAGATTGAGTAGGAGTTGCAGAGGTTGAAGTTGTTTGCTTAGCTTGCTTGCGAGGACGAGAGACAAGCGGCTCCTCGTCTTCATCTTCATCTTCTTCTTCTTCAACCACAATGAAGTTTGGATCTTCATCAGCGGCTTTTTGTTTTAATTTTAGTGCCGGGTCCATAATTAACTTGGACCCTTGACAAACCATGCCAGCTGGAATCCCTGAGACAGACCCGGATGGTCGAGTCTCATCATCTGCAGAATCAGAATCATAAGCAGAGACAGAAGCAGCTTCTCCATCACGTCCCGACGGACCAGCACCACCAGATGGCTTAGCAACTAGCGGTGGTTCTGAGGTGTACGGATCTTCAGCAGAATATTGATCGATATCGTGGAAGATCGGATCATTTGCATCCTCATTTTGTACCAGCACCTATTGCACCACTTCCGCTGCAACTTCAACATTTATCTGTGGTCCAGGTTGGTTGGCCTGATCCAAGACATCCTCTATCAGTTCCTGTGGCTCAGGTACAACCTCTGCCACATCAACATCCAGCCAACCATGATTTGGTGGCACCACATACTGAGGATGTATCAGAGAACCAAAAAGTTCAGTAAGCTGAGGCTGCATGTCAAAATGCCTCGAAGTATGCATAAACATTGCGTTATATGCTCGCAGGCCGATAGTATCCACATGAAGACCGGCTTGGATAATTGGCAGATCAGGAATAGTAGCTCTGAGAATCAGCATGCAAAATCATGGATATATCAAAAACTGGGATCGAACACCTCCCGTGATCTGGCGAACCAGTTCACCAAAAATATAATCTGAGAAACTGTATGGTTTATTGTAAACCAGGGACAGTACAGCCGAAAGCAGAGAAGGGCTCAACTCATCATAACCTCCCTTCTTTAGACCAAAAATGGTGACAAGAACATGCCACAAGAATCTCCACTCTCCGAAGACCAACGCCTTTAAGAATTGACGTCCACGCATGGGCCTGACGTAGCCCATACGTTCAAGTGCTCCTTCAATGAAGTCCGAAGGAAACACTGTAGGACCGGCTTCTTGTTCAACGGTGCCCAACCGTAAAATGTTGCGTAGATCGGTGGAAGACAAAACAACGGGGCGATCATTCAACCGTGTGCGAATCACTGGTGGATTCACAACGGTATCATACTGAATGTTATCCCAGAATTGGGATAATAGGTTCCGTGATAAAGCCGGATACTTAGTGATAGCGTATTGTATTCTAGAACGAGCCAGGAATGTAAGAATTCGAGCCACCCGTGCAGCACCTCGTGCAGTGACGTCTAAGTCAACCAGCACGTTGTGATGAGCTGCGAATTGTCAAGCCATATCTGTAATATAAAAATCACACAAATGTCAGACAATTAGTTTAACATATATTGATAAACTTATATAATCTACGACTCGTAATTGAACGATTAAGTTGTGAAACTTAATTAACAATTATGGTCGTTAATTATATATATATAATCAATAAGTCTAACCGTTTGCTAACCTGTTACAAAAAGTCTCAAGGTTAAATATATAACTTATAACTCTTAATCAAGTAATTAATCTAGAGTTCGTAAATTAAAATTAATGTGGTCAACTCGCAATTCAATTCGCAAAAGCAGTCAACTCGCAGGTCAACAAGTCAACTCGCAAGTTTCAACCCGCAAGTCAACAAGTCAACTCGCAAGTCAGGTCTGCAAATTGAGTTTGAACTCAATTCGCAAGATGAACTGCCTTGATGACGTCATATTCAAAACACAAATTTAGCAAATTTTAGGACAATCGAGTTATTGCATAATGTACTAGATGGTGTCAATAACATAAACCCTAAGATTTCTTGTTATTTAACGCACTAATTTGTAGAATTTTGATCAAATTTTAAAACAAAACCCTCTTATAATAAATACGTCAATTTTGGATTAATAAGACGGTGAAAACCTTTGATTTATACCTCAAAATGTTCACAATGTAAAAGTGATTAAGCTAGATGAGGTGAAATCGTCCTTTGCGAAGTATAAATTGCGAAATGAAGTCTCAGTTCATTTCGCACAAAGTCAATTCGCAAGGAAATAAAGTCGGTTCGCAGTAAATAGTGACTTTGACTAGTGAACTCGCAAATATTTATACTTGGTTGATGTCACACCCCGATAAAATCGTTTCACGAGTAACAAGTGCGGAAGCTAGGGGGCGTGACGAGAACGATCAATAAGCGTATGATTATTGCAAACAATAATTAAGATGCCATAAATATTTTAAACAACACGGTTACAAGTTCGTCGTGTTTACAAAACAATAGGCGTTTAGCAAAAGAATATGATTAACAATTTAATCACAAATCATGGTTTGAATATTTATCAAAAGCAATGGCATCCTATTCATCGTGGTGAGCAATGGTCCCAAAAGTACGCATGCATGATTTTTACAGCGCTGCTAATTCCCTGAAAAACATAGTTAAAAGGATCAACAAAATTGTTGAGTGAAATTCACAGGTTTAAGATTTCGTCAATCAAACCAAAAGTTTAGTAAACGTCTCACAAGTTGTTTGTGCCATCCATGGCGAATAGTACGATGATATACAGTTTAAAACAATAAATAGCTGACTGTGATCCCCCGGAAGGTTAGCTAGACCTCTCGAGTTAAAGTGACGACACCTAGGCCTATAACCAAACCACGACTTTACATGTTTGTGCCTGGGACAATAAAATATACGCTCTTCGTCTCGACATACAGTCGGCAGTTAGCATGACTAACAAAGTGGGAGGGATGTCATCCCAATAGTACTATTCGCATATTCTGTGGCTAGCGTCATCTAGCTAATGGTTACAGTTTGTAGTCATGAGGACTTCTATGCACTACAACTAGTTTAACGTAGGTTCGCACAAGGATTCGTTGTCAGGTTTTCAATCATCGCATGAAATCAGTTTGTATGTAAACAATACATATGTTTTTCACCCCAAATTTGGAAAGCAGTAAAAAGCAGTAAAATAGGGGCTGTGAACTCACCTGGTGAGCTTATGTGAGTGCTAGCAAGTAATAAGAGTGTTTGCCCAAAAAGCCTCCTAGCGCCCTAAACGCATGAGGTCGTTTGTGTAAGTAGATAGCTAATCGCATATCTAGATTTTGTAATAGTAGGTGGCTACCCGCACACCTAGGTTGATATAAGTAGATAGCTACCCGCATATCTATGCTAGTTGTTCACTCAACCAGTATGTTGGAAATGTATTTCGTTTTTGAAAAGTGTACGACCCGTTGGTGATAGTTTTGTGTGTATACTTATATGTTTCTCGAAAACATAGTTACTTTGCTATTAAAGTGTACGTTATAGGTTTATACTTTCAAAACGTATATTGAACATGAACACGCACCTTTCAATTCATTCAATAGGTTTCGTTAACGCTTGTTCAAAACGTGAAGTTGAATAAGTCCCTTTATTCGTTTAAGGTAGAAAACCATTACTCAAATATTTTCGTGTTTAGTCCCTCTTAGTATCTCTCGGTTTATCCGTAATCAAAAATTAGTTAAATGATATTTTGGTACCTAATATGCTTTAATTGTGTTTACTATCGTTAGTAATGGATGCGAGAGAAAACAAGTGAAAACGTTGAAGAAAATATCAAAAACGAATAAGTATTGCAGTTTTGGCGAGGCTCCACGGTTTTGGCCATAACTCTCTCATACGAACTCTGATTGAGGTGATTCAAATGTCCAAATTTTCGTAACTCAAAGGGCTACAATTCTCAAAAAGATGTCAAGGTTGAAAAATGGAAGTACCAGCCGGGTAAGCCCTTTACCAGCCGGGTACTAAATGTACCAGCCGGGTAAAGTCTTCCCAACCGGGTAATTTGCGTCAGAAACTTTTGGGGCTTAGAGTACCAGCCTGGTAGCCTTCGTACCAGCCTGGTAGGTCACTTACCAGCCGGGTACTTCCTCTACGAGCTGGGTAATTGTGTCAGATACCGGATTTTTGAGTTTTTAACAAAGTTTCGACACTAGTTATTTTACTATTTTGATTACGTTTTGAGCATTTTAACTAGACATAATATGTTTAAGATCCAAAATATGTTTATCAAGGTTTCCGTTTCTCGTTTTAAAACACTCGTTTCGTTTTTCAATTTAGAAGCCGTTTCCCGCTCTTTTAACAACTTGATTAGCATTTGAACTTCAACATGGTTTTAACACTTTTCAAATCATCTCTTTACACATATGCTCTCAACATCAATTGTTTAACCAACCCTTTTCCCATTTTCATGTTAAAACATCTACAATCAATATCCTAGTACACAAGCATTATCAATCAAACATGTTGGTACCTATTTTACCATCATTCAATTCTTGATCATTTGAACACATTTTAACATGTTTTAACATAGCATTTAGTTGATTTAAACTCAAGAGTGAACCTCTAGCATCTAGACATTCATAATGTAGGAAATGACAAGATCAAAAGGGAGTTTCCTTACAATGCTTAAGGATGAAAGGGAAAGAAAGAAAAGAGCTTGAAATCTTCAACCCAATACTCCTAGCTTTTCCTTTGTGTGAATCTCAAGATTATGAGATTACAAGAACCTAAAGATGATCAAGAGCTTAAGGAGAGGTGAAAAATGTGGTATAAAAGGTGGTGGTTCATGGTGGTTTGTGGTGGTTTGATGGTGGTTGTGTGGTGGTAGTTCTTGAAGAAAGGATGAAGAAGGAGGTGAAAGGGAGGGATAATTGAGAGAGTTTGAGAGGTAACGTGTGCAGAAAATGTGAAGTGTGTATGTACGTATGTCTTGTGTTTGCTCTTTTCCTCAAAATGAAGCAAGGGAAATCAAGCAAGTGGGAGGCTTGATGGGAGGTGCTTAGTCCCATCAAGCAAGTAGCAAGGGAGGAGGAAAGTGTGGCTAGGGAATGAGCTACGTAGACAAAGGAGAAAGGGAAGGGAAAATCTGCATTCCAAAGTGATGTCATGCTTAAGTAGCTTGAATTAATTTCAAGGTTAAGCTATGTGCCTTCTTGCTAGTGTAAGGAAATATTAAGCAAGCAAGTAGGAAGGTGAAGCAAGCAAGTAGGAAGGTGAAATAAGAGAAGGAGAAATCTGCACATGGGTTTAAAAGACATGCTTGCCAAGTTGCTTGAATAAATTTCAAGATTGAGCTAGTTATCTAAGCTAGCAAGTAAGCAAGAGGTTTAAAGGAGCAAGTAGGCAAGGAGGAGAAGAAATCGATGGAATCAGTTGACCTACATGTTAGCTTGCTTGGAATTAATTTAAGCTAGTTACCTAGTTGCTTGATTTAATTTGAGCTATGTGCTAACTTGCTTAGATTAATTTAGAGCTAGTTGTCTTGTTGCTTATGATTTTAAGGTGTTAAGAAAGTAAGTAAGTAAGTAAGCAAGCAAGTAAGTAAACAAGCAACGAGGTTGGAACATGTTTAGCAAGTTCTAAAACAATGCGTTAAATTTAGTAAATCTCATATTACTTTTCTTCGTTCGTTTAACATTGAATCGTCGAAGCTTGATTCTTAAGTCTCATGAGATAAACGGCTTCAAGCCTTAGCGTAAGAGTATAGGTAAATAACTACTATTGAATAGCTTTACGTTATTTAGGAAAATCTTATCACCAACGTTCGTGTTTATCGGAATCATCGAGATGCATCAAGCATCATAATTGTGTGCACCAAATTGTGCAAATGTGGGCTTGTGCTAGACTTATCTTGGTTAAATCAAATTTGATTTCATTAAGTAGGGAATTAGCGTAAGAATGCATGATATTAAAGTGTACTGGAAGTACCGATTTTCGAGGGTTGTCACATTCTCCCCTCGTTAAAGAAATTTCGTCCCGAAATTTAAGCAGTGTCACTAGCAGCTGGTGCTTTATCAAAAAGATGTGGGTACTTCCTCCGCATTTCGTCTTCACGCTCCCAAGTAAACTCTGGGCCGCGCTTTGAGTTCCAACGAACTTTTACTAGTTTAATCCGACTACGTCGGAGCTTTTGAACTCTCCCGTCCGATACTTCGATAGGTTCCTCCACAAAGTTGAGTTTGTCATCAACATAAACTTCATCAGGAGGGATGATTAAGGATTCATCGGAAAGACACTTTTTTAGATTATATACATGGAAAGTGTCGTGGATACTGCTCAATTCTTGAGGCAGTTTGAGTTTATAAGCCACAGGACCAATCCTCGCAAGGATTTCAAAAGGTCCTATGTATCTTGGGTTTAGCTTTCCACGTTTTCCGAAACGAGCTACCCCTTTCCAGGGCGATACTTTGAGTAGGACTTTGTCGCCTACTTGAAATTCCAAAGGCTTACGACGGTTGTCAGCATAACTTTTCTGTCGGTCTCGAGCAGCTTTTAATCGATTAAGAACTTGAGATATCTTGTCCGTGGTCTCTTGAACAATCTCTGGACCAGAAATTTGCTTGTCACCTAACTCTGCCCAACAGAGTGGTGATCGGCACTTGCGTCCATACAATGCTTCAAATGGTGCCATTCCAATGCTGGTGTGATAACTATTATTGTAGGAGAACTCGGCTAGGGGTAAATGTGTATCCCAATTTCCTCCAAAGTCAATCACACATGCTCGTAATAAATCTTCAAGCGTTTGAATTGTTCGCTCACTCTGGCCATCGGTTTGAGGATGGTAGGCAGTACTCATATCGAGGCGAGTACCCAATGCCTTTTGTAAGGATTGCCAGAAGTGAGAGGTGAATCGGCTATCTCTATCAGAGATAATGGATATAGGTACACCGTGTCTAGAGACTACTTCTTTCAGGTAGACTCTAGTTAGCTTATCCATTTTATCGGTTTCCTTGATTGCTAGGAAATGGGCTGATTTTGTCAAACGATCAACAATGACCCATATCGTGTCAGCTCCACTTGATGTCTTTGGTAGCTTAGTAATGAAGTCCATTGTTATTTGTTCCCATTTCCACTGTGGCATCTCGGGTTGTTGTAGAAGTCCTGACGGTTTCTGATATTCGGCTTTGACTTTGGAACACGTCAGACACTTGCTAACATAAGTTGCGATCTCTCTTTTCATGTTTGGCCACCAATAATATCCTTTGATATCTTGGTACATTTTGTCAGCTCCTGGGTGTATTGAGTAGTTGGACTTATGAGCTTCGTCCAATATTAACTTGCGCAATCCCTCAACACATAGTACCCAAATTCGGTTAATGAAATATAATGTATCATCCTCTTTGGTTTCGCGTTGCTTCTCCATTCCCCTCAGAGATTCTTCTTCAAGACGTTCGCCAGTGAGAGCTAGTTTTTGTGCATCACGAATTCGTGTATTGAGCGTTGTGTGAATGGTCATCTCCAATGCACGTACTCTACGAGGCTTAACTCTTTCCTTACGACTCAGAGCGTCAGCTACCACGTTAGCCTTGCCCGGGTGATACTTGATTTCACAGTCGTAATCGTTAAGTAATTCGACCCAACGTCGCTGTCTCATGTTGAGTTCTTTTTGGTCGAAGATGTGTTGGAGACTCTTGTGGTCGGTGTAAATTGTACTCTTGGTACCGTATAGATAATGTCTCCAGATTTTCAGTGCAAACACAACTGCTCCCAATTCTAGGTCGTGAGTAGTGTAATTCTTTTCGTGGATTTTTAGTTGACGAGAAGCATAAGCGATAACTTTTTCGTTTTGCATTAACACGCAACCTAGTCCTTGGTGTGAAGCATCGCAGTAGACAACAAAGTTATCCACCCCTTCAGGTAACGATAGGATAGGTGCGGTACAAAGCTTTTGTTTCAACAATTGGAAGGCGGCTTCTTGTTTCTCGCCCCAATCAAACTTCTTATCTTTCTGAGTTAACGAGGTAAGAGACTGGGCTATTTTGGAAAAGTTTTCAATGAATCGACGGTAATAGCCAGCTAGACCAAGAAATTGACGTACTTCAGTCGGGGTTTTCAGTGCTTCCCAATTTTTGATTGCCTCAATTTTAGATGGGTCCACATGTATTCCTTTTTCGTTTATCACGTGACCAAGGAAGTGAACTTCTCTCATCCAAAATTCGCACTTAGAGAACTTTGCATATAGCTTCTCTTTCTCCAGTAGCTCGAGGATTAACTTCAGGTGTTGTTTGTGATCTTCTTTCGTTTGGGAGTATATGAGAATGTCATCAATGAATACAATGACGAATTTGTCAAGATAGGGTTTGCAGACTCTATTCATAAGGTCCATGAACACAGCTGGTGCGTTTGTTAATCCGAAAGGCATGACCAAGAATTCGTAATGACCATAACGAGTTCTGAACGCGGTTTTTGGTACATCTTCTTCTCGAACTTTCAATTGGTGATAACCAGAACGTAGATCGATTTTTGAATAAAAGCTAGAACCTTGAAGTTGATCAAATAAATCGTCAATGCGCGGTAAAGGATATCGGTTTTTGATAGTGACCTTGTTTAGCTCCCGATAATCTATGCACATCCGCATGGATCCGTCTTTCTTCTTCACGAATAACACCGGAGCTCCCCAAGGTGAAAAGCTCGGTCGAATGAATCCTAAGTCTAGGAGTTCTTGTAACTGTGTAGACAACTCCTGCATTTCTGATGGAGCAAGACGGTATGGTGAGCGCGCAATCGGTGCGGCTCCGGGTATTAGATCAATTCGGAATTCGACTTGTCTCGGGGGTGGCAGTCTTGGTAAATCTTCAGGAAACACACCTGGGTGATCTCGTACTATAGGTATGTCGTCTATGCGTCGCTCCTCGGGTTTCTTTTCCACAACGTGTGCCAGAAATGCTTGATAACCTTTTCGAAGGTATTTATGAGCTTTCATGCAAGTAACCATTTTAAGAGTACTCCTTTTCTTTTCTCCTTGGATTATTAAGGTTTCGTCAGACGATAATGGAATTCGTACAACTTTCTCGAAACAAAGAATTTCGGCGCGATTTTGGGATAGCCAATCCATTCCGATTATGATATCGAAACTTCCTAGCTCTACAGGCAATAAATCAATTTCGAAAGGATGTCCCTCGAGAGTTAAGATACATCCTGGTACAGCTTCTTCTGACTCGATTAGTTTACCATTTGCTAATTCTATGGTGTACTTAGTGTCTAGTTTACGGGATTCGATTCCTAGTAGTGGTCTAAATTCAGCAGACACAAAGCTTAAATCGGCACCCGAATCAAATAATACAGAAGCATATTGTTGGTTTACAAGAAACGTACCAGTGACAGTGTTGGGGTCCTGGCGCGCTTCCTGTGCCCCAATGACAAATGCTCTTCCACGTGCAAGCTGGTTGTTGTTGTTGTTGTTGTTGTTGTTGTTGTTGTTGTTGTTGTTGTTGTTGTTGTTGTTGTTGTTGTTGTTGTTGTTGTTGTTGTTGAGTTTGGGACACTTGTTTCGGTAGTGGTTCGGGTCTCCGCATTCGAAACATGCAGTGTTTCGTTGATCGTTGTTGGCTCGGTTGGGAGGGTTTAGTTTACATGTTTGGACCTGATGGCCCCACCGTTTGCAATTTCCACAAAACATACACCTTCCTTCATGGTGTCTTTCACACTTGCCGCACTTCGGCCTGTTTCCCTGATAACCACTTGTTGTCGCGGCAGTTGCTGCGAATACCCTCGGGTTTCCCTGGTGCCTGTTAAACTGTTGACCCCGTCGGTCATTTCCTCCACTGTTCCACTTTCTCTTATCTGTCCCAACGCTTCTTCCTTCTACTCTGCTTGGTCCACTTGTACCCAACACAGTTTTCTTTGACAGTGTCCCCGTTCTCACGGCTGTGTCAGTCAACTTGTGCGCCAAACTTACTGCGCTCTTAAATGTAGCTGGTTCAGATGTTGTCACCAGACTTAGAATCTCCGGTGCCAATCCCCAGATGTACCTCTCAATGCGCTTGTACTCGGGAGTGACCATGTGAGGTACCAAACGAGCTAACTCCTGAAATTTTGTAGTGTAAGCGGTAATGTCAGATCCAATCATCTTTATATCCCACAATTCAGTCTCGATCTTTTGAAGTTCATTGCGGGGACAGAATTCTTCTAAGACCATTGTCTTCAGTTCTTCCCAAGAGATTGAATTGGCTGCTTCTCTTCCAAGTGTTTGAACTTGTGCATTCCACCAAGTTAATGCTTTGCCATCTAAAGTACATGTGGCATATTTGACCATGCAATCGGGTGAACACTTGCTGATATCGAGTACAGATTCCATCTTTTCAATCCAGTGAATGATTCCTATAGCGCCCTCATTACCATGAAAGTTTGTTGGCTTGCAAGCCAAGAATGATTTATATGAACACCCACGTTGGGTATTCTCGTTTTCCCTGGTGGCGTTAGTCTGTTCTTCCACTTGGTTTATTCCTGCAACGTTCGGTGTTGTCCCGCTGCCGTTGACGGCATTTTCTCGAGTGCGACTTGCCTCATATTGGGCAATAGCATCCGCAACTCGCCGGGCGATAAGTTCTTCTACTGACTCTGTGTTAGGGGTTGCTGCGCTCCTTCGACTGTTCACAGTAGTTCGACCTTTTGGCGGCATGATTTTTGTTCTAATACACACAACAAGATGGGTAAGATATATGAATCAATGCCAACACAAAATAAGCGAAATGTAAACAACCATACACTATATCATACATAAGAGAAAACATACATACGCAAGGTTTATACAAAACATGATGGGTTCTTCTAACCCCATCATCTACATAAGTTTTATACAAAAGCGGATGGGTTCTTCTAACCCCATCAAGTACAAGTTTTCAGTACAAAATAGTGTAGGCACAACCCGCCATACTTAGGTCTAATGTAGATAAGCTAAATACATCCCCACAGCTGCTGTCATCAAAGCAGTCATCATCAAGCTAGCTCCAGCCACGATCCCTGCAATCCGTGCACGTCCCTCCAGTGTCTCTACACGTGCTAAGGTAGTGTTAGCTACCTCTCTGTCCTCAGTCACCTGGTCCTCGACGGTATCAAGGCGCTGGTGGGTAGAGATCATGTCTCCATCAAGTACTGAAGTGTCACTCTGAAGCTCCAAAATGTAGGCTTGCATCTCGGCGATGCGGGCCACGTGTGTGTTGGTCATGGCGACCAAAGTAGGAATGGTAAGCTCCATAGGCTCGCCGGTGAGTGGGAGTGATGGTGGTGATCGTGATGACTCGCCGATCTCATAGGTAGAAGGAATGCCCTCTAGTGTCCTCTAGTGATCAAGTACGGTCGGCATCCAAGCCAAATGCTCAAACCTCGGCCTCTTGGGCGATGGTGCTGTAGGTGTATCCTCTGAACTATCAGATGTGTCATCATGTGATACATCACGTGGTGCTAGTTGACGCCGGATATGTCCGATCCTCTTCCTGGCGGTATTCTTCGTGTACGGTCCGCTCCCCATTGCGGCGAATGTCCTCCAGGTCTCGGTCACGCCGTGTGCCGGACTGGGCATAGTCGGTGGTGATCTCGGTGGCGATCTAGGTGGTGAAAAGCTGCTATCATCGGATGTCACACGAGGATGACTCGGCGGCTGGTGCTCGTCCATAGCCGATGTGTCCTCACTCTCGCTCTCAGAAACATACTCCGAAGGATCCTCCTCGGAATCAGTGATATGAACTGGGTATTCCCTAGACATGCTGTGACAATAGTGTTTTCCCGTATGATGAGGCGTAAGCGATGCAAATGTATGAAATGAATGAATGTTTAAGTCCAAGGCTATAGTCTAGGTCTCTAAGACTCCTAGTTCGCTATAACCAATGGCTCTGATACCAATCTGTCACACCCCGATAAAATCGTTTCACGAGTAACAAGTGCGGAAGCTAGGGGGCGTGACGAGAACGATCAATAAGCGTATGATTATTGCAAACAATAATTAAGATGCCATAAATATTTTAAACAACACGGTTACAAGTTCGTCGTGTTTACAAAACAATAGGCGTTTAGCAAAAGAATATGATTAACAATTTAATCACAAATCATGGTTTGAATATTTATCAAACGCAATGGCATCCTATTCATCGTGGTGAGCAATGGTCCCAAAAGTACGCATGCATGATTTTTACAGCGCTGCTAATTCCCTGAAAAACATAGTTAAAAGGATCAACAAAATTGTTGAGTGAAATTCACAGGTTTAAGATTTCGTCAATCAAACCAAAAGTTTAGTAAACGTCTCACAAGTTGTTTGTGCCATCCATGGCGAATAGTACGATGATATACAGTTTAAAACAATAAATAGCTGACTGTGATCCCCCGGAAGGTTAGCTAGACCTCTCGAGTTAAAGTGACGACACCTAGGCCTATAACCAAACCACGACTTTACATGTTTGTGCCTGGGACAATAAAATATACGCTCCTCGTCTCGACATACAGTCGGCAGTTAGCATGACTAACAAAGTGGGAGGGATGTCATCCCAATAGTACTATTCGCATATTCTGTGGCTAGCGTCATCTAGCTAATGGTTACAGTTTGTAGTCATGAGGACTTCTATGTACTACAACTAGTTTAACGTAGGTTCGCACAAGGATTCGTTGTCAGGTTTTCAATCATCGCATGAAATCAGTTTGTATGTAAACAATACATATGTTTTTCACCCCAAATTTGGAAAGCAGTAAAAAGCAGTAAAATAGGGGCTGTGAACTCACCTGGTGAGCTTATGTGAGTGCTAGCAAGTAATAAGAGTGTTTGCCCAAAAAGCCTACTAGCGCCCTAAACGCATGAGGTCGTTTGTGTAAGTAGATAGCTAATCGCATATCTAGATTTTGTAATAGTAGGTGGCTACCCGCACACCTAGGTTGATATAAGTAGATAGCTACCCGCATATCTATGCTAGTTGTTCACTCAACCAGTATGTTGGAAATGTATTTCGTTTTTGAAAAGTGTACGACCCGTTGGTGATAGTTTTGTGTGTATACTTATATGTTTCTCGAAAACATAGTTACTTTGCTATTAAAGTGTACGTTATAGGTTTATACTTTCAAAACGTATATTGAACATGAACACGCACCTTTCAATTCATTCAATAGGTTTCGTTAACGCTTGTTCAAAACGTGAAGTTGAATAAGTCCCTTTATTCGTTTAAGGTAGAAAACCATTACTCAAATATTTTCGTGTTTAGTCCCTCTTAGTATCTCTCGGTTTATCCGTAATCAAAAATTAGTTAAATGATATTTTGGTACCTAATATGCTTTAATTGTGTTTACTATCGTTAGTAATGGATGCGAGAGAAAACAAGTGAAAACGTTGAAGAAAATATCAAAAACGAATAAGTATTGCAGTTTTGGCGAGGCTCCACGGTTTTGGCCATAACTCTCTCATACGAACTCTGATTGAGGTGATTCAAATGTCCAAATTTTCGTAACTCAAAGGGCTACAATTCTCAAAAAGATGTCAAGGTTGAAAAATGGAAGTACCAGCCGGGTAAGCCCTTTACCAGCCGGGTACTAAATGTACCAGCCGGGTAAAGTCTTCCCAACCGGGTAATTTGCGTCAGAAACTTTTGGGGCTTAGAGTACCAGCCTGGTAGCCTTCGTACCAGCCTGGTAGGTCACTTACCAGCCGGGTACTTCCTCTACGAGCTGGGTAATTGTGTCAGATACCGGATTTTTGAGTTTTTAACAAAGTTTCGACACTAGTTATTTTACTATTTTGATTACGTTTTGAGCATTTTAACTAGACATAATATGTTTAAGATCCAAAATATGTTTATCAAGGTTTCCGTTTCTCGTTTTAAAACACTCGTTTCGTTTTTCAATTTAGAAGCCGTTTCCCGCTCTTTTAACAACTTGATTAGCATTTGAACTTCAACATGGTTTTAACACTTTTCAAATCATCTCTTTACACATATGCTCTCAACATCAATTGTTTAACCAACCCTTTTCCCATTTTCATGTTAAAACATCTACAATCAATATCCTAGTACACAAGCATTATCAATCAAACATGTTGGTACCTATTTTACCATCATTCAATTCTTGATCATTTGAACACATTTTAACATGTTTTAACATAGCATTTAGTTGATTTAAACTCAAGAGTGAACCTCTAGCATCTAGACATTCATAATGTAGGAAATGACAAGATCAAAAGGGAGTTTCCTTACAATGCTTAAGGATGAAAGGGAAAGAAAGAAAAGAGCTTGAAATCTTCAACCCAATACTCCTAGCTTTTCCTTTGTGTGAATCTCAAGATTATGAGATTACAAGAACCTAAAGATGATCAAGAGCTTAAGGAGAGGTGAAAAATGTGGTATAAAAGGTGGTGGTTCATGGTGGTTTGTGGTGGTTTGATGGTGGTTGTGTGGTGGTAGTTCTTGAAGAAAGGATGAAGAAGGAGGTGAAAGGGAGGGATAATTGAGAGAGTTTGAGAGGTAACGTGTGCAGAAAATGTGAAGTGTGTATGTACGTATGTCTTGTGTTTGCTCTTTTCCTCAAAATGAAGCAAGGGAAATCAAGCAAGTGGGAGGCTTGATGGGAGGTGCTTAGTCCCATCAAGCAAGTAGCAAGGGAGGAGGAAAGTGTGGCTAGGGAATGAGCTACGTAGACAAAGGAGAAAGGGAAGGGAAAATCTGCATTCCAAAGTGATGTCATGCTTAAGTAGCTTGAATTAATTTCAAGGTTAAGCTATGTGCCTTCTTGCTAGTGTAAGGAAATATTAAGCAAGCAAGTAGGAAGGTGAAGCAAGCAAGTAGGAAGGTGAAATAAGAGAAGGAGAAATCTGCACATGGGTTTAAAAGACATGCTTGCCAAGTTGCTTGAATAAATTTCAAGATTGAGCTAGTTATCTAAGCTAGCAAGTAAGCAAGAGGTTTAAAGGAGCAAGTAGGCAAGGAGGAGAAGAAATCGATGGAATCAGTTGACCTACATGTTAGCTTGCTTGGAATTAATTTAAGCTAGTTACCTAGTTGCTTGATTTAATTTGAGCTATGTGCTAACTTGCTTAGATTAATTTAGAGCTAGTTGTCTTGTTGCTTATGATTTTAAGGTGTTAAGAAAGTAAGTAAGTAAGTAAGCAAGCAAGTAAGTAAACAAGCAACGAGGTTGGAACATGTTTAGCAAGTTCTAAAACAATGCGTTAATTTTAGTAAATCTCATATTACTTTTCTTCGTTCGTTTAACATTGAATCGTCGAAGCTTGATTCTTAAGTCTCATGAGATAAACGGCTTCAAGCCTTAGCGTAAGAGTATAGGTAAATAACTACTATTGAATAGCTTTACGTTATTTAGGAAAATCTTATCACCAACGTTCGTGTTTATCGGAATCATCGAGATGCATCAAGCATCATAATTGTGTGCACCAAATTGTGCAAATGTGGGCTTGTGCTAGACTTATCTTGGTTAAATCAAATTTGATTTCATTAAGTAGGGAATTAGCGTAAGAATGCATGATATTAAAGTGTACTGGAAGTACCGATTTTCGAGGGTTGTCACAGTTGACTCGGCTCGTAAGTTTTGCTCAACTCGCAGAGTGAGGTCAACTCGCAGGCCAGAGTCAATTCGCAGGTCAATGTCAATCGCAGTTTTGACTAAAAACACATACTTTTTAATCTTAGTATAATTTTAATCTCACACAATACATACAAGTCTAAAATATGATTATTTTTTACTTGTTATGTAACCATAAGTCAACACGAACGTATAAAATCATAGAATAAAATAAAATAGTAATAAAAATTAAAAATAAGAATATAAAAAGCGACAAATATTCATGATAAACATTGGCATCAAGTACCTTTTATTAAAGAAACAAATAAAAGAAATAAAAAAAAACATATGAGAGGGCGTTAAAAATTTATGCGCAGAGGGATCATATTAGAAAAAATATGCGGAACTAATTGTTTATCAACAAGTCTAAGCAGATAGTTAGTATACATACCTCATGAAATTCACAATAAGTTACAGAAAACTTACAACTTAACCATTTTTCCACTTATATTTATGAAAGTATAACTTGGTTACCTTAGTCCACACAATATAATTCGTTCGTTTATAGTAATGAAGATCGAATGATTCATCAAAATGAAACGTTCAATTATCATAGACAGTTCAAGACAATTACCGATATTATGATCCACATAAACAAAGTCTACACTGATTTCCAAGCAAACCTTTTATTGTTGGTATGCATGTTAACTAATATGATCCAAAAATATGGCATACTAAGAAATCAAGTAGAACACATAACACTGTATCTTTCAAATTACTAAATGATGTTCTATTCGACGCATCAAACCTTATTTGAAGATACTAGTGGTTCTAGATCTGTACTTAGTACAACATAAGATCCCTTAGTATGAACAAAACAAATTTGAAACCATTGGCAAAACTAAAGGAGTCAGGTCTGTACTTAGTACAACAAAGTCACTAGTAGTTTTGCTAATAGCCATACTTCTTACTATTTGTCTTGACATATATTCTTAGATCCTTGATAACAGTGCATAGTTATACTATCATTCAACAATTAAGACTTATGTCATACATCATATAGTAGATCACATTAGATAACACACCGAAGAATTATTGCTTATTATATGCTCAGAAATTGTGACAACCGTAAAAAAAATCTCAGGTCATTAACGCATTTAAATTCCTAGTCTATCTAATTACGTTTACAGCACTCTAAAATCCTAGTGAAAAGTCTAGGTTACGACTCCTTAAGTACCGAAATCGTAAGTTACCGAAATCGCGCAACGTTCTAGGAGATTGCTTAGCGAACTTTAAGATTGTGAGGAACACAAAATTAGGTTACAAAGTGCCAAAGAAAACAAGTGAAATTAAATTTCATAAGTCATCACAAAATAGTTATCATATCGCAAAAATCGGAATTTAACCGGAAATTCCGTAACTCAGTGAACGCAACCGAAAATCGGTTAATTGACTCGCGAATGTCAATCGTGATAGAATCAAATACATTTTGATGAATGTTATAAACTTATAAGATAAAGTTTCATGACTCAAACTTTAATCACAAAGACATCACAAAAATCGGAATTAACCGAAATTCCGTAACTCGGCAAACGCGAACCGAATCGAATAAACGAAACTCGAATCCGACAAACTAATACTTGAATATCCATTATAAACAATCTAAAATACAATTTGAAGTATTTTATAAATTTAGAACATCAATTTTTACAACCCTAATATTAAGCACAAAAACAACACAATTTAAAGCCTTTAAATGTATAAGACTTGTGCAATTTTAATACAAATAAATACTAAAACTAATATACATTTTATTTTGACAAAAAAATAAGTTAAAAACCTCATTTTAATGACCCAAAACCGGACCCCCCTTTCCCTCTCTTTTTTTTCCACTCAACCTCTCCACTAACCACTTATATTCCATGCAAAAGTCTTCTACCACTTACACACTCTTCCTCTCATCATTTCTCTCATTTTCTCTCAAGAAAACACACACAAACCTCTCTTTTCACACACTAAACTCCAGAGAATATCCATCCTTAAATCATATCTTTGAAGGTGTTCATACACCTAAACCAACTTTCTAAGGTATGCACACCATCTCTAGCTTCCATTCTTGCAATTTCCTACTTTGATTCTTGTAAAAACATGGATTTTATGCATTTTTCATGGCTAAAATTCTCATACAAGGATTGATGGTTTGTAGGTTCCCTTACACTTGTTTAAGTGTTAAAACAAAAGGGCAACCCATGATCAAACCGAAATCAAACCGAAAAAGTCGACTTTTTGATGTTATAGAGTTTATTTACATGTTCTTGCTAGAATAAATGGTTAAAATGTTAATTTATGTTTATGTTTCTATAAAACACATGTTCATGCATAAAAGACAAGACTTCAATCTTTGGATGAGGTCTAAAAATCGTTTGGTAGTGAAATCACACCAAAAAGATCACTTTGTCATGCATGCAATCTGTCCAGATTTTGACCCTACTTGAAACAACCATAACTCAGTGAATAATGGTCCAAAAATCTTTATTTTTCTTCTAGAATTTAGCTTAATGTCTTACCTTTAAAACCCCACTGATCTCACTCAAATCCATTGAGTTTACGACCTCCAAATGTATCACACAAAACTGATGCGCAAACAGTAACTTTTCTGTGAGCACCTTGTTGTGATACTTGTTCATGGGTCTTAAGGTGTTCTATAAATCTAAGAAAAATTATTTTAGACTCCTAACATGTATATCTCAGTATTATAAAAAGATAGGAATTTATCTTGATGATTAAGTATTTTTAGAAAATGCATGAACATCATGCATTGTTGTAATCTTGTAAATTGCAAATACTTGTGTTGTGATGATTCAAAAATATATAAGTGCTAGGTAAAACGTCTTAAAATTTTGAGGATTATTTTTCTCAGTAACTATATCATGAAAAGAGTCTTGAAAATAAAAATGGGAATTTTTGGAAAAACATAAGTATTTTTCCTAAATTAATGCAAAAAAAGCCTACAAAAGGTGAAATAATCATGAAAAATACTTTTGGACATAAAATAATTATGGGAAAATTCCAGTGTCATTTTCCTCAGAAAATGACACCATCCTCAAAATTTCACACTCTTTGGAAGTGTTTTGATATGTTTTCCGATTTACGTCTTGTTAAAACATATACGATTGGGAACCAATGTTCCAGTGCCCTAAATGGCATGAGAATTTTACACAAACTCATGAATGAGTTAAAACTGATCTAGTAAAAAATTTCGGAATTTTTCAAGAATAATTACTATTTTTCTCATATTTACCCCACTCTTTTGGTCAAGAAATGATTAAAAATAATCTGTAAATCTAAAAATTCCCAAATTTTCACAGAAAATTTGTGAATCATTTTCCATGTTGTATACCAAGTTTGGTAATTTTTGGAATCTGTTTTCAAGTGATTACGTTATTTTAATCACAACCCGAGTGATTACCGACAACGATAAATCAAACTTTAACGGCACTTTGTAACACAAACGACTAACTAAGCAATCTTAACAAGCCATCTTAGCCAAGAATCTAATTAGGAACCTTGTATTCGTAGGTCTTGGATAGGAGTCACTCTTGGTCGAAACGCGCCTTACATCCATTTCCGTACGCATACTAACAATTGTGAGTACTCAGCCCCTATTTTAACGCTTTATCTAAATGTTTTGGGGTGAAAAGCATGCATGAATGATTTGAATGATTTATATACTTGAAAATGATATGTTTTATAATGCACTTAAATTACAAATGCCATGATATGAATATTATGTTGTGCTATGCTATGCTAAATTTCAAAACAATGTCGTGAATCCTTATCGATGTTACATGATTATATGCTTGATTTCTATCGTATCTAAAGTCCCCGGTATCTCTACACGACCATTAACTCTATATGAGCCAAATGATGCATATGAATAGTACTATTTGGGAGCGAGACCACCTCCCCACTCACGCGGCCACGTGAGTGCATTCCATCATCCTAAATGCCAACGATAGGGCATCACTGTTTGGGGCAAGGGTTTATCGGTTGTAGGTTTGGTTGTGGACTCAAGCATAATTTAAGCATCAATTTCATAAACAAAATGTAATGGCATAGTGATTTCGAAAACATCTATTAACGCAAGGCGCTTTGACACGTAAACGACGTTGCTATAAAACGATAAACTCGCGACTCAAATTTTATAATGACATAGTCATTCGAGATGAGGTTTCTTTATGGATTATCAACTTAGGGCCGAGCTCTACAATGACATTGCTCTTTGAATTAAACTTCCTTTAAAATCTTAAATACCACAACTTGGACGTTTATCTTGTTATGTAATTCGAAACGCTACTTCATTAACCATACATATATAACCGGAGTTATTAAATCATAAATCATTGTGATTTTGACAATTAAAGATGTAGTTTCTCATGACATCACGTTTTCTTATGAAACTAGATATAATAATTCGTCTAAATGACAAATGGTTTGTTTGAAAGAGGGCAAGCCATTAACTTTATAAAACATAACTTGAATTTATAGAATAAGATTTACATACTTAATCAAACACACCATATCGTGAGATTTATAAACTTCGAATATTCCTTTTAAAATATGAGTATGGTGTTATAAATGAACTATGACTTTTAATTGAGTTTCTAAAGTATCGCTTTTAAATGAGTCCCATATTTAAATAAATTTCATTTACAGACAAGATATCTATTCACAAAGGAATTTAACATTCAAATAAATATCACTCTTAAAAGAGCTTTAAGTAAATGAATTCCTTGTATAACTACTGTGAAATAACATCTGACTATTATTCAATGTTCATTTTAACTGGGGATCGGTTGATTACCTTAGTCGTGTGAGCTCGGCACTAAACAGATTATCCTTGTAAACTAATCACGCATAACGTGTAACGTTTGAACCAAACTTCATAAACTTTTAAAGGAAGTCTATCATTTTACCAAACCTGAGTACTCACCAACTATGTTTCATAGTTGACCTGTATTTTTACATGCTTTTCAGGAATTAGTCTCAACTTGTCTATTGAAGCTAAACCCGCTAGATGACTTATGCTGTTGTTGTGTTACGGAATTTGTATCTTTTGGATGTAATAGTGTGTTTAGATTATCCACTTCGTGCTGTAAACGCTTGTAAGACATAATGTTATGTATTAATTGTAGACTGATGAACGGTGATCTTTTGTAATTTTCGATTTATGAAATCATTGTACTGTTACATCTCGTGTTTCCGCTTTAGCGGGGTGTGACAGAAATCATAGCAGACTATGCCTACCAGTACATCATATAATGAAGCTGTCTAGATTTATTTATTCAAAGCAAATAATAACATGTGGAGAAAGGTGTATGTTAAAATAAATATAAGTAAAGGCATGGTTGTAAAGATGTAAAGTTAGTGTAACTAACTGGAACCTACTAACATATCTAACTTAAGACTTTTACTTATTATTATTAAGCTTATTCTTCTAATGTACTATCATTTCACAGCAGATAAAAACTTAACATTTTTATCAGAGGCGATTCCCCTCAGGTAACAAGCAAATGAATGCCATACGCCTTCTCCCCCTTTTTTTTTTTTTAAGTAACAACTATCTATTACTGAAGAACAAATAGAAAAATAACTAGTAACTATTACGTAAGAACCCTGTGGAAGACTAATCGGTCCTGATTTCTCATTCCATTCAATTGTACCAAAGTATCAAATCGAGCTCTGTCGAATGCCTTGGTGTAGAGGTTGCTAAGTTATCCACGGATGGAACCTTAGCTAACCTTATCAGGTTCTTCTCAGCACAGTCTCTAATAAAGTGATGTCGAGTATCAATGTGTTTAGTCTTACTTTGCTTTACCGGATTATTGGTTATAGAGATCGTTGATTCATTATCAATCATCATAGGAGTATTTGCTATACTCAACCCATAATCCCGTAGTTGCTGTTGAATCCACAATACTTGAGAACAACAGCTGCCAGCTGCAACATACTCAGCTTCACATGTAGAAATGGCTACTGAGCTTTGCCTCTTGCATTGCCAAGACACAAGTCTACCGCCTAAAAATTGACATCCTCCAGTAGTAGAATTTCTATTCTGATTGCATCCACCATAATCCGAATCAGTATAAGCAACGAAATCAGAGTCTCCTTCAATTGGATACCATAGACCTAATTTTGGCTTCCCTTTGAGGTAACGAAAGATTCGTTTAACAGCTTGCATATGTGACTCTTTCGGATTAGCCTGATATCTTGCGCAAATACACACAGCGAACATAATATCAGGTCTAGATGCCGTCAAATACATTAGTGATCCAATCATGGCCCTATATAGAGTAGGATCTACATCCTGATCACTCGATGTATCAGGACCAAGTCCATGATTTTCTGGAATAGGAGTTTTGTAGATACGAGATTCATCCATCTTAAAACGTTCTAACAGCTCATGTGTATATTTCGATTGATGAATGAAGAATCCATCTTTCTTTTGGTCAACTTGTAACCCTAAGAAAAAGTTCAACTCTCCCATAGCAGACATCTCAAACTTGCTTTTCATAACTTGCTCAAAGTCTCTACACATCTTTTCGTCAGATGACCCAAAGATAATATCATCGACATATACTTGAACAAGCAGTAAGTCCTTCTTTTTCCATTTTACAAACAATGTACTATCAATTGCACCTCTTGTAAAGTCATTCTCAAGAAGATGCGTTGATAATGTCTCATACCACGCCCTTGGTGCTTGATGTAACCCATATAGAGCCTTATCCAAACGATATACTCTATTTGGATATTCAGGATTAGTAAATCCAGGTGGTTGTGAGACATACACCAGTTCTTTGACTTTGCCATAAAAAAGGCGCTCTTAACATCTAATTGAAAAACTTTCATTCCCTTAAAAGATGCAAATGCTAAGAATAACCGAATTGCTTCAAGCCGAGCCACTGGTGCAAACACTTCCGTGTAATCAATTCCTTCTTCTTGATTGAACCCTTGAACAACCAAACGGGCTTTATTGCGAGTAAGGATTCCCCGATCGTCTCTCTTGCACTTAAATACCCATCTAGTTCTTATTGGATATTCACCAGCAGGTAAATCAACCAATTCCCATACTTGTAACTTAGAGAACTGAGACAGTTCATCCTGCATTGCTTCAACCCATGAGCTTTCTTTTAGTGCCATTTGCACATTTTTAGGCTCAATTTGTGAGATAAAGCATGAATATAGACATAGATTTGTAATCCCTATCTCTTTCATTTCAGCATGGAAGCTTGAGTGAGTGGATGTACTAGCTTTCGATTGATTCCGAGTTTGAACAGAAGAGTGTGGATCACCGATGATATTCTCAATCGGATGATTGCTATTCAATCTCGTTGCAGATACAGGTTCAACTGGTATATCATTTTGTAAGTTAGTACCGATTTCCTCCAATGGAAGTAGGTCATCATCAATAGTAGATGTCCTTAATTGTCTCTGAGGAGTAAGAATATCATCCACACTCCTTTGAGAAACAATTTTAGGATCTTCATTCTCTTGAGGTGTATCAACTGGAGGTAGTTGTGACTCAATAGTTGAAACTTCATCAGAATCAACAATAGTCCTAATTCCAGACGTTTGAACATTCAATGTTGGAGAAGAAGTAAGATCTTCATCTCCAGACAATAAATGCTCGGGTATCTCTGAATTACTGACATAGTCACTGATAAAGACTTTAAAAGACTTGAAGAGATCTGAATAATCAAATTGCCAATCTAGTCCCTTATGTAAGTCATGTGTGTAGCTCGTAACTTCAATGTTATAAACTATTTCCACACTTCCCGTAGATTTATTGAAGACACGTTTGTTTGGTGAGTTAGGCACATAACCTAGGAAATATCCTTCGTCAGTCTTCTCACCAAATTTTGGTTGATTGCTAGTCTTCAACAAAGTGCATGAAACTCCAAAGGGTTCAAACCCTTTTAAGTTAGGTTTCTTATTGTTTAAAAGCTCATAACAAGTCTTGTTCAGCTTTTTAACCGTAAGAACTCTATTGAGTACATGACATGCAGTATTCACTGCTTCTGCCCAAAAGATGACCGGAAACTTTGAATATGCAAGCATTGTTCTAGCTCCTTCAATCAACGTTCTGTTTTTCCTTTCAGCAACACCATTCTGTTGAGGTTCATAAGGTCCACAGAATTGATGTTGTATCCCTTTGCTTAGGCAATAGACATTAAACGTTGAATTCTTGAACTCTGTCCCATTGTCACTACGAATTCTCTTAACTCTTGTTCTATAGACATTCTCTATTAGATCCAAGAACTCCATCAGAATACCAGAAGTTTCATCCTTAGATCTCAAAAAGAATACCCAAGAGAATCGAGAGTAATCATCTGTGACAACCAAACAATACCATTTGCCACCTATGCTTCTCTTGCTTATGGGGCCAAAGAGATCCATATGTAGCAACTCAAAAGGCGAGGAAATAGAATTTACAATTTTAGATTTGTGTGGTTTTTTATGCTGCTTTCCTTTCATACAAGGTACACACTTGTCTTCAAATGCAAAACTCTTCTGTGGTACACCCGGAACTAACCCGTTTTTGGTTATATAGTTCATTTTTCAAAAGTTTAGATGTGCCATTTTCCTATGCCATAAGAGTGAGTCTGATTCTGAAGCCTTGGATAAAAGACATGTAGACTCCATTGAAGTAATAGGAGCACTCATGTTGATAGCATAAATGTCCTTCTTCCTTGGAGCTCTCATCAATATCCATTTTTCAGGAATAATAAAACCCAGCTTCAGGACTAAGGCCTCTGTCTCATTGAAATGTACAGGTTGACCTTTATCACAGACTTGGGAAACACTCACTAGGTTGTGCGTTAGTTCTTCAACGTAATTCACATCCTCTAGAGTTAAAGTTCCATTCGAGACTTTTCCTTTCCCAGTAATCACTCCTCCTTTATCACCAACGAAATGTACTCCCTGTTTCAAACCTCCTTTGAAGTCTTTCAGTAGACTTCGAGTTCCTGTTATGTGCCTAGAACAGCCACTGTCAACGTACCACCAATTGTCTTCGTTCACAGTCTGCTCCTGCACAAACAGGTTGTACACAATTAGTTCTCAAGAGGGACCCAAGCCATTACGGTCTTGGTTTGTCCCTTATCATCTACAAACTTTAACTCTTTAAAGTAACCATCCTTCCCATTAGGAGCTTTGGTCACTGTCGAAGTAGTATGAGCTTGTTGATGATCAGTGGTCTTTTGTCTATGAGATGAATGAGATCCAACCCTCCCTGACGCATAACCTTGGGATTTTTGTCCTAGATTACGATTATAGTTATACCCGTAATTAATCCCATGTGTACGTGAAGTAGAACCATTCTCATAATGACTATGGTTTCTTCTAGGGGTCATAAACCTCGTCGGTAATTGATCTTTAATAAAGTGTTCAGGCCATTTAGGTTTAGGTGGAGAGACACTGTGAGAAGCATCTCTTTTAAGAATATTTACAGGTTTAATACCAATTCCTGGTTTGGTACCTAACCTGTCTATACTCACACTAGAGATATTCGGTGTCTTATCGTTATTCACGCGCTTATGTGGTGCTTCCAACTTCTTATTAGGACAACAAGAAGACACGTGTCCTTTTTGGTGACACTTGAAGCAAGACATCTGCTTACGTGACTTAACCACTTTTGCACTCTCTTTCTTAGTCTGATCCGAAACCACTAAAGGTGAATCTTTTTGTTCCTTAATCACCTCATCATTTACATCAGTATCAACTATCATTCCACTCGAGACAAAATGTACTTTAGGGAATGATTTGTTCTTACTAACGTCAGATGATGGGTCTTTAACAACATCCTTCTATGTTTCAGATAGTTCAGACTCTTTAGTCATCAATTCCTCAGGTTTAGGATTCACATTAGTCATTTCTAAGTCAACAGAAGTAGTAGTGTAATTTGAATTAAAAGGTGGGGGTACATCAGTGTAACCTAAACCAGTCACATCCTTTACACTACGTTGTGAGCTAATTATTTTATCCAAAGTTAAAGAATATGTCCTATAACATTCAAACTTACGATTTAGCTCAACCAACTTCATTTTAGACTCAGATAACTCCTTATCTTTACTAGCAATATTCTGATTTAAATCATTCAAGTTCAAATATAACCCATCTATTTTAACACATTGTTCATTTATGATGTCACTTAGACTGGATCTATCAGAAGCATCAAGTTGAATCTTTTCTTTTAATGTTAGTTTATCCTCACTTAACCTACGTACTCAGTTTAGCTATTTCAAGTTCAGATGTCAAGGTTTTAATACACTAACCTGAGATTGCAAATTATTAACTAAATAACAGACATCAGCAAGAGTAAGAATGTTAACACATACTCTTTTCTTGTCTGTTTGAACATCAGCCATATATGCGACAAACTCATCAGGACTCATATCTTCAGTTGAGTTGATGTAGAGCACATCTTCATCACTTTCTTTGACTTCAATCTCCGGCACCTTAACCTGAAATTCCACATCAGTTGGCATATATGATGTAGATTCAGCAGGTTTCTCTTGATCATCTATTTCAGCCATAAGAGCTTGCTCAGACTGAGTAGACCAATCATAAGAACCGTCCATCTGCTGAACCACCAAGACTTTGGAAGTTAAAGTATTTCCCGAGTCTTGTCTTCCATTACCAATATCAACCTTTGGTCGTTGACAGTTATAACACTTAACCTTGGACTTGTCAAACCCTTGTTGATTTCCTACTACCCTTCTACCAGTACGCTTCAAGAAATTCTTAACTTTTCTTGACACCATTGCTAGTTGCCACTGAAGATCCATTTCTTCAAGGTCATTAGGATCAAGTTGATCATAATCCTCATCAAATGCAGCCGGATCATTGATCTTTCCCTGAATATAGTTCTCATAGGAAGCAACAAAAGAAGCAAGAACAGACAGTTGTTGTTCAGCAGATTTCACACGCATAAGCATCTTGTGATGCTCTTGAGGTGACTTCTCAGTAGTTTTCCCTTTTGTTTGACTTCCAGATGAAGCGATAAAGCACAACTCCTCGGTTACCATTTCACCATGTTCATCAGTTTCACCAACAAATAGAGCAGTGGTTGAACTGGATGAAACATTTGAGAGAACAGACTTTCCATGATATAATCCTGGATTCTGTAGTTGATCATAATCTGTATCTCTTGTTTTCTTAGAGAAATCATAATCTCTGAGCTTATCTATAACTTGCTCCAGAGTCATTTTTAGCATACCGCTCATCATTGTCCTTGAGCATAATTCCATACATTTCCCATTTGGAAGGTAAACCCTCAATAAACTTGTCGGTTTTCTCCTCATCAGAATAGAAAATTTCATGGTCATCTAGCTCACTCAGTAAGTGGTAGTATCTAGTGGTATAGGCTTCAAGATCCTCTTTTCTAAAAGCTTTAAACACAATAAACTGCTTTTTTAGAAGATTCTTCTTGCCTACCTTAACTTGTGGACTCCCCTTACATCTTTTCTCAAGAGCTTCCCAGAGCTCTTTAGCAATGTGAAAAGACTTCAGCTGATGATTGATTTCCTTAGGAAGACTCATCTTAATTGAAGAATGAGCCTTATTTTCAATTGTAAAATCCTTTTTTCTGGTTATCATTCATCCTGTGATAGGGTATAACCACAGTAGCATTCTCAACAACAACAGTAGGTGCAACGTATCCATTTTTGATACACAGCCAGATTGTCAAGTCATGGAATCTACAGTATGATTCAAACCTGTCCTTCCATCCATAGTGTGACAACCCTCAAATTAGGGTAAATTTCGTACATTTTAATTACGTGCATTTAGGCTAATTCCCTACTTAATTAACGTGAATTTGTTTTCATCAAAATAAGTCTAGCACAAAGCCCACAGTTGCATATGAGATGCACACTATTTTAATGCGGGATGCATTCGTAATCATCGAGAATTACACAAACAATCGGTAGAGATCGACATTCACGAACGTTGGTGATCATTTTTCATAAATAACGTAAAACTATTTGATAATTAAATAGTAGTTATTTACTATTAATATGCCAAGTTATGGCATAACGTTTCAAATAATAGAATCAACGAATATACAAATTCAATTAACGCAAAAACGTAGAGATTTCGCGAATTGTAATAAACGAATTATCGAAAACATACGTATGATATCGAAAGGACTTATAATTAATTAAGTCGCTAGGAACTACTCTAATTGACCTTAATCAACCTTAAAATAACCTAAATAAACCCTAACTACACAACTAGCAACTAATTAAGCAAGATTATCACCTATTGACTAAAATATCTAACTTGATTAATGATTTATCCCTCCCCTCTCTTTGGAAAAATCTGCACAAAACAAATCCCCTAAATCAAGGGAAACACCATGCTTTGACATCATTCCCTTACACACCATACCTCCCATTCTTTTC